>RJWH01000806.1:0-565984 GCA_004363575.1 Solenodon paradoxus | reverse complement strand
ATATATATATATATATATATATATATATATATATATATATCTGTTTCCTCTATAAAAATGTGTTTTAACAAGAATGGGTCAGTTTGCAAAGAGAATTTTTTTTTTTTAAATTAATTGCATATACCATGTCCCTGTACCCCAAAGTTTTTTTTATTTCCTCAAAACAAGGATGTTTTCTTACATTATCATAGTCCTGTTCTCAAGTTCAGCATATTTAAGACAGATACAGTATTGTTCAATGTAGTTGTGTATTCCCCTTTTAACAGTAGCCCAAGTGACAGCTTCAGAGCAATGTGTGTAGACTTTTAAGTTAGCAAGTCAGATGAGTGAAAAACCAACACATTCTTGTTCAGTTTTGCTATGACCAGAAAGAGTCCACCAGTTACAAAGTTTGTTTGTTTTCTTTTTAAAAGATGTCTACATACATTTTGCAGTTAGTTGTTGGGGAATCATTAATAGTGAATTACTAATAGTGCCTATTCTAATCACCTTTTCCATCTCCCCTAAAATTGTGTAACCACACGTTCCCATTCCCAAATTTAGTTAAAATAAATTCCCAAGGGAAAGAAAGATGCATGAAATAGTGCCACTGCAGAGAATGACAGAGCTATCTTAACTGCCAGCTGTCTCCAGCTGCCATTCCCAGGCACTATCTGTGATAATAAACACCAGGGGCCTCCTGGCCTTCGGCCTAGGGGGATGGGCTCTGCAGAGGTGATCTGTCATAACCCATAACCTAGCCTTGAACACCTCCTTCTTAGGGCACCTATTCTGCCAGCAAAAGTGGGGAAAAGCAGTGACCTGTATTTACAAGTTCTTCCCCAGGCATTTTGGGAACAAAAACAGTCTCTGAAAATAAGCACAGCTCCTGAGACTCCAGGTCACAGTCACCTACCAATCGCTGACTGTGCAGAAAGCCCCTCTCAGGGCCCGCAAGTGGCTGAGGAACTGTTTAAAAGCTTCAACCTGTGGCTGCTCAGAAGGAGCAGCTGTGGACTCCATCCTCTGGCTGTCTCCTCCCATGCACATCTCCTCCCTTTGCGCCTTCCCCAAGGCAGCAACCTCAGACTCCCTCCCTTTTGCTGCGCCCCTCATGTGAGCCCCCAGTAAGGTTTTTATTTGTCTAAGAGCTTGTCTGGCTTCTGGCTCATTTCTATTACGGAGAACCCATTGGGTCCCCACCAGACCCCCACTGCCTGTAACATGGTAATAGATGTTAATTGCATGTACTCTGATGATGATTTCCCAATATCAAAACCCTATATTGTACACTGAAAACTGCTATGCTATATATCAATTATACCTCAATAAAAATAATCTTAAAATAATAAAGACACATAAAAGAAAGATTAAAAATAAAGAGCATCAAAATTAATAAAAAGCACTTTGGAATAAATGTAACCAAGGACGTACAGGACACTGAAAATTACAAAATACTGCTAAAATTAATTAAGACTAAGTAAATGGTAGGTAGCGTGTGTTTCTATACGGGAAGATTAAATATTGTTAAGATGCCAATACTCCCCAATCTATAAGGTAAACACAATTCCTTTCAAAATCCCTGTTGGCTCTTTTAGCAAAAATTGACAAGCTGATTCTCAAAAAACAATCTTGAAGAAAGAGGAACAAAATTGGAGGTGACACGCTTGCTGGTTTCAAAATTCACTTCAATGCTACCGTAAACAAGCTGATATGATACAGAGACTAGATATTTGGATCAATGGAATAGAATTGAGAGTCCAAAAACAAATTATGCTTTTATGGTTGATTCATCTATGCAAGAGTACCAAAACAATAAAATGGGGAAAAGAATAAATTTAAATTAATTTTTTTTTTCTTTTAGGGAAAGGTACATATAGGAATGAAGGCAAGCTGGCAAGCAGGGAGAGGAGGAAGAAGCACTATTTATTTTATTAAATTGTTCATCATTAGTTGTTTTACCCAGCTTCAGGTCTTGAACCAGGAACTGTGGGATGCATGTGGACCGTGCCTGGTTTAAACCTCTAGGCCACCAGGGCACATCATATAGCCTTTTCAGGAAATAGTCCTGGGAAACTTGAATATCCATAGGCAAATGTATAAATTGAACCGCATACTATGCACAGAAGTTGACTTGAAATGAATCAAGGACTTCAATATAAGAGCTCAAGATATAAAATTCTTTGAAGGAAATATAAATATTCATCACCACATTAGGCAATTCATTTTAAAGAGAGGAAGGGAGGGAGGTACTGAGGAAGGGAGAGAGGGAGGGAGGAAGAGGAGGAAGAAGCATTATTTATTTATTTTTGGTAACCCCTCACGGTTGAGCACTCAGGTCCCTGACTTTACATGGTCTACACCCCAACTGTCTCAGCCACCAGAGCCACAAGGCACGCCAGATAGCTGATTTCTTACACATGATGACACCAAAATGACAAATCACAAAAGAAAAAAGAGAAAAATTAGACTTTATAAAAATTAAAGGAATTTGTGCTTCAAAGGATTCTACTGAGAAACAGAAAAGACAACTCATTCATATAATAGAAGAATGTTTTCAAATAACATCTGGTAAGGGTCTAGTATCCAGAATTTGAATAGACATTTCTCCAAGGAAGACATACAAATAACTAATAAAAAACAAAAGATACCTGAGTTGAAAGATATTATAATTTAGGATTTAATAATAAATGCTTATTTTCAGTTAATTACCAAAAAAGTTATCTGTGTAAAATATACACAGTATATTTTATACACAGTATACTCTGGTGGCTCAGGCTTTAAGTTAGTGACTGGGGCATAGACCATGTAAAGCCAAGAATCTGGATTTGTAATTTGAGCTGGGATGGGGGCAGAGGGGCGATGGGGAGGTGAGGAACAAACAAAATGAAAAATAAATAAATACAAAAAAAAATCAAAAGATACCTAAATCACTAGTCATTAGGGAAATGTAAGTCAAAACCACAATGAGGCACACCCTAGTGGAGTAGGATTTGGATGCAGTCCACATAAATCCCAAGGTCCTGGGTTGATGTACAAGACTGATGGGAACAATCAGGATGAACAACTAAATTAAATAAAATTCTTTTACCTCCTGTTTGTCTCTCCCTACCCACCTGCCAACTCACCTTCATTCCTACCTGCACCTTTCTTTCTTTCTTTTAAAGAAAGGTGCAGGCAGGAGTGAAGGCAAGTAGGCAGATGGGCAAGAAGAAAAAGTATATTTTATTTTATTTTTATTATAGTTGCTCACACTGGTTGTTTCCCCCTGGACTGGGACTCGAATGCAGCGGGTATGTGGCTTGCTCCTTTAGAGATGACTGACCTAACTGCTGTTCCATCAAGGCACACATTTTTTTTTTTTTAATGAAAAGGTGCAGATAGGAATGAAGGCAAGTAGACAGGCAGGCCTGCCTGCCTCTGCTTTACTCCAAGCATTGTTTCCATGTGGACCCGGCACTTGAACCCAGGGGTATGTGGCCTGTGCTGCTTCAGAGAGATTGATCTAACTAGGGCATGTCTCCCTTCACTGTTTGTTTGTTTTTTCTCTTTAAGGAAAGGTGCAGCAGTAATGAAAGACGGTGAGTAGGCAGGAAGGAAAGACGAGAGAGGAGAAAGAAGCATTACTTACTCTGTTGTTCATCTTAGTTGTTCTCACTGACCCTGGGTCACGAACCTCAGTCCTTGAGATGTATGTAGACTATACCAGCCTGAGGTCATAGATATAAACTGCTAAGCGACCAGGGTGTGCCACTATCCTAACTTTTTGTTTCCAGAATTGCATTGTAGTAACTTTGTTTTATAAACTAAACTCATATAGTTTTCCATATGTGCAGTTTCCTCATTTATCAGATTATGTCAACACACCCTGCCCTCCACCAAACCACCCAATGTTCTTCACCGTTATCCAAAAGGCGCTGCCACCACTTAACCTCACTCTGTCCCATTCCCTATTGGTAAACTCAGTTCTATTGCAAATGAATAAGGGTTGCTTTTGTGGGGAATACACAGTGTCCCAGGTTCTAACGATAACAAACAGCTTTTCATTGGCCCAGTCAGCAATCAAGCTGCAGTTCCACCTCCACCCACCAGGTGGTGGTAGTGGGTAGCATTGAATGTTCCTTCTGGCAGACTCTTCTTCCTTGAAGCCTGTGGGCGGGATTTCCAGTGGGCAGGTCTTGTGGGTCTGGCATAATATATTGGTGGGAGGGGGTGTGAGTAGGGAATTCCACCAGCTGCCTTCTGGTTATATGGTGGTGACTCAGTGTAATTTCCCCACAGGGACTCCCACTCAGAGCCAGGGGTACTGGTCCTTCTGCCCTGCACCAAGACCCTACCCCTTGGCTCAATGTCCCAGTCTCCCTGGGATGGTTCTCTGCTGCTTTTAGAATGATTACTGGGAGGCCTAGTTCTTCCTGTTGGTCCACCCCTTCTGATGCATCCCAAACCCTGAATCTGCAGTGTAGCTCTGAACCCTGAGATTTTTGCCTGCCCAGTGGTTGTGGCTGCAGTCTCTGCAGCCTCCGGACCTGCTTTTCCTCAGTGTTTCTGTTTGGAAAACAGATGAATTTCTAGTTGCTCTGTGGGGAGAAAGTGGGACTTGCTCCTACCACATCGCCATCTTGACCCACTCTTTTCCCTTCACTATTTAAAATATAAATAAAACACTATCTATAGGTGCATGCTAGCAGTTCAGGTTTTAGCCTGGTGCCTGGGGAGCAGTCTGCACAAAGCCCAAGGACCCGGGTTTGTGGCCCAGGAAACTAGTAAAATAAATAAAATATTTCTTCCTGCTGCCACCCTGTTTCCTTAAAAAAAAAACAAAAAAACAAAAAAACACATGTCCTGGTGGCGCAGTGATGGGCACATGCCACATACACCCTAAATTCCTGGATTTGAGTCCCAGGGCCAGGGGTAACAACCAAGATGGACTAAGTGGAATAAATAAAGCGTTTCTTCATCCGCTTTCTTCCTGCCTGCCTGCCTCTGCTTGCCTTCATTCCGGCCTTCATCTTTCCCTTAAAAAAAAAAAAACAGCAAAGAAAGCCACAAACCAAATCTACATACCTTTCCTTTTCCTTTTTCACCTACTTATCTATGTTGATTGTTCTAAAAAATAATCTCACCATTCTTTTGAAGAAAATAATATAGAGGGCTTCCTGGACTTATTCAGTACTTGTCATCCTCTCATTTCTTAAAAATGACCTGTCAATAGCCAACCCTGCATGGTGGAGAGCCTGGCCCTTCTGCTGGAGTGGCCAGATGTCACTGCAATGACATAGACTTTCAGTGACTTAAAGGGCTACCAGGGAGCTTATATCTCAGTTGTGCTGATAATAGGTGCTGGGGTCCAAATTGTTTACCCTCCCAAGGAAATAAAAATCTTAATATCGAAGTACTAACACCCCCCAAGTAGCTCAGAATGGGGCCTTTATGGGGATAATTAAGGTAAAAATGAGGCCCCAGAACTGAGCAAGGTGGCAGGTGTAGATGATGAAAGCAATCTGAAGAATGTCCTGGTGGCTTAGTAGTTTAGTTTACCAGGTGCAGTCCACATACATCCCAAGGTTCCTGGTTCAAGACCTGGGCAGGGGAAACAACCAATGTGAACAACTAAATAAGAACGCTTTTTCCTCCTCTCCCTTCCTGTCTGTTTACCTTCATTCTTGCCTGGACCTTTCCAAGAAAGAAAGAAGGAAAGGAGGCAAGGAGGAAAAGAAAAAAGG
This sequence comes from Solenodon paradoxus, assembly GCA_004363575.1. Classification (NCBI taxonomy): domain Eukaryota; kingdom Metazoa; phylum Chordata; class Mammalia; order Eulipotyphla; family Solenodontidae; genus Solenodon; species Solenodon paradoxus. The sequence goes on along the minus strand of RJWH01000806.1, from coordinate 560,279 downwards.
AGGATAGAAGGAAGAAAGGAAGGAAGGAAGGAACAAAGGAAGGAAGGAAAAAAGGAAGAAAGAAAGAGAGAAAGCAAGAAACCTCCAGCAGGAACTGGAGACTGGAGAGGAAGGGCTCTGAGCTAAGGTGACCCTAGCCATTCTGACTGGGGTCATTATAAGAGGTAGAATCCGGACACAGACAAACAAATGGGCCTGCACAGCAGAAAGATGGCGTGAGCAGTAAGAAGTCAGCCAGCTACAGTCCTTAGGCGCCAAACACACCGATGCACAGCTTGAACTTCCAGCTGCTAGACCCTGAGAAAATTATTTCTGTTGTCGAAGTTACAGTTTGTGAAAGTTTGTTGTATTAGAGCAGACGAATACAACTGGTCTCTTTGATCCTTATGTACTCCCTCCTTCTGTGGACTCCAAAAATTTGCATTCCCCAGATGGTTTCCTCCCAAATGGAAACCCTAAAAGCAGCTTGAACCCTCTTGTGGACTTGTTCCCGTCCTGCAGGTCTAGCTTTGGAGCTACCACCTGTCATTCTTTTCCTTCAGGGTCCACACACCACCTGGATGTTTACATTTAAGTTGGGACACTACTGGGGACCTAGAACCTACCGATACAGAACAGATTTAAGGTTCTGGAATTTCTGGTATGCTGAAGAGTGTGTCAGGATGGGGGTGGTTGACTTATACTAGGAAGGAAACTGCACCCCCTTTCCTGAAATGGCCTTCCCCAGCTTGGCGGCACCACTTTCTCTGTTTTCTGGTCTCAGGGCCACCTCCAGCTCTGTTCATTCCTTTCCAGTCTCTTTTGCTGGGTCCCCTCTCACGAAGTACTTATGTGCTGCAGTGCTCTGAGAGTCCTGGGCTCAGGCCACCTTCATTACTCTTGCAGCCTGCTGAGTTCCATGCTCTAAGCTCCATCTCTAATGATGACTGACCCAACAAGGGCATCAAGTTATTCAGTATGGAATACTTAAAGGTGTGCCTTTTGCCCCCTGAATGTCATTCTTCTCTCATTTTGCAAAAGAAAGACATACCGTTCATTGATTCTGAATCTTACTAGGATACTGTAAACACTTCTGGACGCTCAACAAAAGCACAACTGAAAAGACTGATCTGTTGTGGATGCTTTGAAAGAAAAATACATCCTTTAAAAGTTAAGGGTTGGCATATCCTGGTGGAGCAAGCAATGGTTAGGTCAATCACCTCCAAGGGAGGGCAAGCCACATACACTTGGGTTTGAGTCCTGGCTCCGGGGGAATCAACCAGTGAGCACTAAATAAAGTACTTTTTCTCCCCTTTCTTCCTACCTGCCTGCTTATTTGCTTTCATTTCTGCCTACACCTTTCCTTTAAACAAACAAAAAAGGCAGGCTTCCAACACTTGGCTTTCAACAGAAGTGAAGGAAGACCTAATAGATCTGTTACCTGATTATCCATCAATCATCTATCATCTATTTATTGCTGTTTTATTTGTTTTGTTTTTCCTCCATCTCCCAGCCCTGGATCTTGAATCCAGGTTCTTGGACTTTTTATGTCCTGCACCTTAGATACTGAGTCATAGGGGTGCACCGGTCAGCTGAATATTTAATTTAAACTATGTTTGATGGTACATCTTGCTTTTTTTTTTTTTAAATATGACTGAAGTAATCAGGGAATTTCATATTACCATAACAAAATGATTCTCTACTGTAAACTTTTGGAGCTCAGCAGTGTAGAAAAAATTTTAAATGCAGTTGACTTTCAGTGTCCACAAAGATTTGTGACCTTTATGGTAAATGAAATAGATTTAAAATACGAAAACCCTTATGCTTTTTATTGCAGTGCTCAGAATATAGGTGGGTATCAGTAGCTTGCATTTTTTTATAAGCTTACTTATGAGAATTACCAGGCTAACGGAGGATTTGAAGACAAGGATTGCTATTCAGATAGACAGCCTTTAATATGGTGTCTGTTGGGGCACACCCTAGTGGAGTAGTGGTTAAGTCTACAGCTTCCAGCTGGTGTAGTTAGCATACATCCTAAGTTCCCTGGTTCAAGACTCAGAGCCTGAGGAAACAAACAAGACAAACAACTAAATAAAATAAATAAAATGATTTATCTTCCTCTCTTCCTGCCTGCTTTGCCTACTTTATTTTTGCCTGCATTCTTTAAAAAAAGACCACACACACACACACACACACACACACACACACACACACACACACACACACACATAGTTCCTGTCATGAAGCATGAAAATCCTACCTGTATTCATCTGACTGCATATTATAATGCAAGGTATTTTAAATATAATTTTAATGTATTTTATAAGATTAAAATTCTCTTGATAATAGAAAAACAATGGCAATTTTTATAGTGACAGGAGTGTGGCTTAATTTTTTTTGGGGGGGAGTTTTGAGATATAATATACCACCCAACTCACTCATTTAAAATACATAATTCAATGGCTTTAGGTATACTTGTAGTGTTAACAACTATCATTACAATCCATGTTAGAACATTCTCATTATCCCAAAAGAAACCTGTACCCTTTAGTCATAACCCCAAATACTTCTATCCCCCAACACTGAGCAATTACTAATCTGTCTCAATGGTTTTACAAATTATGTACAGTTCATATAAATTCAATCATAAATGGTCCTATGTAATTGGATGCTTTCACTTTGCATTGAATATTTCAAAGTTCAATCACATTTCAGCATCACTTTTTCATGACTGAATATTATCCCATTGTATAGGTATACCACACTTATTGAATCATTAGCTGATGGACATTTGGATTGTTTCTACTTATAAATTAATTAAAAAATACGAATTGACTCCAGATAAAGGAAAATGAACTTTTGTTGTGACAAATATATGGTTATGTGGCTTGTGAAGGAAGGCTATCAGAGACTGTCTCTGAAGTGGCGGAGGTAGTAAAACTGATGCACTTGAGATCTGGTAAAAAAAAAGAAGTCAGGAAGATGAGAAATCAAGAACTGTGAGCGTCACATGCACTTTACAAACAAAACTGTGATTTAAATAATCTTCCTTATCTACTTGTAGCTGCATCTGTCACATACACTTGAGTTGAACCCTTGTCGTGTGGAGCTGCTGAGCAGGGCATCCCCTAGCTATTTGGGGCATTTCCATTCTGAAAGCCCAAAGGCCATGTTCCCATTCTTTCTGAACCCTGGCAATGAGAGCTGAGTGGGTGACCTCAGCCTGGTCAATTGGATCATCCTGCCTAGAACTTTAAGCCTGGATAAGTGACCCAGAGACAGAGGCTGTCAGATAGCACTTTGGTTTGTGGGAGTGACTGCAGATCAGTGCCAGTTGGAGGGTGGGGTGGTAGAGCCTGATATGACCATGGCAGCAGTGTCCTTTACTGGCCTTACTGGGGTGTGCTTTTGACTATCAGATTTTGGCTACTGAAGATGGGAAAGAATAGCCAAGAAAATTCTGATAAAGAAAAAAAAAAAGACACTGACTTATCAAATTATATCATACTTGAGATTTAAAGTCTGTAATTAAAAAAATGAAAAATTTGAGGATAATTTATACCATGAAATCTTAGAAATATTAATATTCCTCTTCAGAGCATTCAGGTTATTATCCTCTTACACTTAAACCCTTTCTTAGCTGTTAACATCAGGGCTGATCAACAGTTGGACTTTCCCCTCCCCCATTATCTTTCTAGGTGAACACCGAGTGTGATAAAGGATGGCTGAACGAACAACCAATATGAACTAAACAGATGCTTCTTCCTCCTCTTTCTGGCTGGCCTGTGTACTCACCTTCATTCCTGCCTGTACCTTTCCTTAAAAAATTTGAAAAATCTATATAGATACACACACACACACACACACACACACACACACACACACACACACAATGCAGCATCAGTAATGCATGGATGACATAGGATGATGAAATTTACTTGGATGAGAGTGACTCTTCAGACGATATCAGTAATGTAGAAATTGAAGACACTACTTCTGATATTGACAGTAATGAAGAGTTATGTTACCAGGTACATAAAATTTCTTGTACCTTGTATACGTTCTTGTGCTTTGTAATTATTACGTAAAATTTCATGTACCATATATGTTAAAAATGCTAAATTTCCTTTATGATACAAAAACAAATACCTAAATATAAGCAAGTAAAAATTTCAATAAAAAATTATAACTAAAGACTATTTTCCCACAAGTTTGGGACTAAAAAGTACGTGTACATTACACATGGCAAAATATGATATGTGGACTACGCAATGGTCAACTGAACTAGTTGCTAGGCCACCAAGGTGCATCAAGCACTGAGTTGTTTATCCCTGCTTGAATAAACAGAAACAGAGGCATCTATAGCAAGATAAATACCCATATTCATCACATTAAGAAAATATCTGTTCATTTTTTCCATTATTTTTTCACAAACTGAGTGACCTTTTACTAACAACATTTCCAATAATATTCAGTTGTCACAAATTAGATGGTAGAATGTCTTTTAAGTCAACTCCTTTTGTTCTTTCCAATTATTTCTTTTATTTTCAAGGGCTTTTTGTTTTTTGGGCTGCTGGCAGTTGGGTATTTCGGGCATTTTGATTCTTTCAGTGCCAAGATAGGAAGTCAGCTACCATATGTGGAGTCCAGGTTCCTGTTAGTGGAGATTAGTATTAATGGGCTAAAAAATTTTATTTCTGATTTCATAAGCACTCATTGATTTTCCAATTTACACCTGCATACTAGCCTCTACTTTTATTAGTGTGATCTTATCAACCAGTAACATTTTTCTCTCTAGAAAATGCCATACCACAGTGTTTTAGCATATGTGTAATAGGTTAATTATAAACTTATGTTGCATGAACTCTCCAGCACAAATAAGACAGTTTTTTTTTTTTTTTTTTTTGTTTATAGCAAAGGGACCTATGTCCCTTAATTCCAATCAGTGTAGATATATAACATAGGGAGTGTTAACTTTAAGCCTTGTTGGTTAACTTTCAAAAGAATAGGGAACACTTAACTAAAAAAAAATGGGACGTGACATTTGTTCAGAAAAAGAGGGTAAGGAAGACTTTGGTATCTTGTTTGGCTAAAAGTAAAATTAATTCTGAATGACTAGCTTGGTCCTAAACAGGTAAAGCATAAAATGCCACTAAAGATGATATATCTTAGATAAATGCCACACTAGTCTCATTTTTAATGAATTTTTGTTCATTAAAAAATAACTGAAGAGGGGTGAGTTTCTCTTTCATAACTTTTTCTTTTGGGCCGAGTCCATAATAAAACGTCATCGTGCAAATAGCCAGACTTCTTTCAGCTGGCTCCACTCCAGAATTAGAGGCTTCATTCCTCTTTTACCCAGCAGATCTTTCCATTTTCTCCAAGTTGCATGGCTCCGCTGGCTACCAGCTGCAGGGCTGCAGGAAATATTCTATGTTCTGCTTCTTTCACTCTTTCAGACAGAGTTGCAACAGTGTCAGTTCTCTTCACAGGAACAGCTTCTTGTAAAATAATTTGCCCAGCATCTACATCTTCCTGGAATGCGGAGCATAGATTTGAAGATTACCTTCTAATCAATACAACTTACATTTAAACACTGACAATAATTTGATAGAGCAAGAGAAACTCACAGCTACAAAGTGCACGGTGCACCCGGTGACTGTGACTCCAGCGTCCAGAGCCTGCTCATGGGCATTTGCACCCTTGAAAGAAGGGAGCAAGGATGGGTGGATATTGAGCATTTTCCCTGGAAATCAATAAAATCAGTCGTCAGAATTTTCAAATCCTATGTATTCTGTCAAAAGGAGCCAAGAGGAGCAAGTTTCTCTAGGATGGGTGTTTTCTTAAAGAGAATGAGGTAAAGGAAAATAGCTTCCCATCCAAGGAGGCAAGTACCTGCCTTGCACAGCTGGACACACTGAGGGGCTCCAAGTGGTCACTGGTAGTAGTGACTGGAAGGTGAAGCGTGTGTGTGTTTGTGTGCACATTTTAATATGGATCATAGATTGCCAGAAGAAAATTCAGCATGTTGCTGGCACATTCTATTAGAGATGAGAGTTCTTATAAGATGACTGATGTGCTTGACTTCTAAGCACAAAGTGGCCTGTTCACCAGTCACATGCTGAATTACTTAGTTCTATGTGCCTTATGCCACCAAAGGCATTGCCTGTGTCACATAATACCACAGCGCTCTAATGGTATTCTCATAAGAAAAACTCTCTGGAGAGAAAATGTATGCACAAAAAAAAGGACAACAGGATCTAGATGTAATCAAACGTTTGTGGAAAAATACAGTAATACAACATAACATGTTTCTTGGCAGCAATGCTTTCCTTGCCATTTCTGACAGTTTATACTTTTTTTTTTTTTAAAGGAAAGGTACAGATAGGAAAGAAGGTGAGTAGACAGGCAGGCAGCAAGAGAGAGGAAGAGGAAGCACTTTTACTATTTAGCTGCTCACATTGGTTATTCCCCCAGCCCCTGGTCTTGAACTCGGGACCTTGGGATGTATATGGGATTACTGCCAGGGTGTACTAGACTACTAGGTCACCAGGACACAACTTTGGTTTACACTTCTTAAGGAGAGGATGAACTCTTCATTTTGGGATACAGGGAATCACTTTCTTTTTCTTTTAAGCAAAGAAAATCTCTGAGTATTTATTCAGAAAATGAAATATCTTTTTAGTAATGTGAAACAAACCTAAGCTACATTAGAAAAAGATTAATTAAAATGTGACAGTAAATATGTCATGACTGGGATTGCTTGGCCAAGTTAACTACTCTATAGTCCATTTTCATTCAAATTTTTCTGTGTTGTCATCAAACAATTTTTGCTTACCATTCCACTTCCTCACAAAGGGGCCAGACAAAATTCTCATGAATCCTGCAAGACAGACTATATCTGTACAGAACTCTTCAAGGACGTGGTCAATTGCAGTGTCAAATTCTATACGACTTTGAAATAATTTATGATTAATTACCTATAATAGAAAAAGATAAGCACAATCTTCTTCAATGAATGCCAAAAACAATTTAAAAATCAACCTTTATACAGATCATACTTTGCTTCCTTCTGAAGACACACTTGATATAAATATTAAGGAATGAGGCGGGAAGAAAAGCGCCCAGCATCCACCCAAAATCTGAATGTCCAAAGAACAAGTGCCTCTCAGACACAAGTCTAGAGATGGCAGATTATGAGTTTAAACACAGCCTGCAAAAAAAGATACTTTCCGCAGTAACTTACTCTGGTGGGAATGCCAGCTCTCCCCGCTCTGTCTAAGCCAGCCACTGCGGCTTTGTTGGAGATCACAACAACAATGTGGGCAGAGCTGCCTGGCTCCTGAGTGCTGTCTATGAGAGCTTGAAGGTTTGACCCTGAGAAAGTGTGAAAAACATGACTAAGCGAATATTTCTTATAAAAGAGTTAGGTGCCATTTTGAATAAGGAATGGCCTGAATTTCTAAGTAAATATTTTAGAAAAACAAAAACTATGGCTTTATAGCAGTTTCTTTGCTCCACCATCAACTTGGGCCTAAAGTATACGGAAATCTGGGAATGTCTCCAGAAGAAACAATCAGATACAGCCTTACGAAAATATGGTACATTTACAACAATGTTCATAGCAATATTACTTATAATAGTGGAAAAAATATAAATCATGTAGGTATTCCCTGGTGGCTCAGATGCTAAGTGGGGTGTAGGTCAGATAAAGTCCGAGGACCCATGTTCTTGACTTGGGGCTGGGGAGAACAATAAAAAAAATAACCCCCCAATAAAACAAACAAAATAAGTCTTCTCTTTCTTTCCAGCAGCTTCTTTCCTCTCTAAAAAAATTGAAAACAAAAACTTGCTATATCTGAGAATGTAAAATACTCTTATTTTTTACTCATTGGTCTACAAAAGTCAAAAATTAATTTCTTATTCTATTAACAAAGTTAAAAAAAAAGTTGTCTCCCGTGGTTCAGGAGGTAAGGTGCAGGCCATGTAAAGCCTGAGGACTGGGGTTTGAGACCCAGAGCCAGAGGAAGGAAAAACAAACCAAAAAATAATAAAGTAAAATTAACAAACAACCCTCAATAGCTTTAAGACTTGTCATCTACAAAGGCATGATACTAAATAAGTTGGGCTTTTCAGCCTTTGGCTTCTCCAGCTTTTCTTTGTTCAATCATCTTCCTGACTTCCTCTACTTTTCCTGTTGGGAGGCTGTCTGAAATGTCTGAGAAAAGTGGGAAGACTAAGGATGTAAAAAGGTAACAATTTTTACTGATTGCCCAACCTACTTATTCATTCTGCTGGCTGTCCTCCCAATGTGCAGGTGGCTTTTTTGGGGGGGTGGGAGCATTCTTTCTACAAGGTCAGTACTAAAGAGGAAGTCACAATATACCTGTTCCAGATATTAAAACAGCCACTCTTGCCTTTTTCGGTTGGACACAGAGAAGATTTTTCAGGGTGCCATTCTCCAATACTGATCCATTTATTTGCATGGTTTCAATCAGATGCTTGACTTTCACACGAGGAGATCCTTTATTTCAAATATACCCAATAATTATGTAAAGAACTATTATGAATTAATAAAAATAATGCAAGGAAAAGTGTCTTATAGAGAATGTTAGAATACTGTACTTTATCTTGAGCTAAGAGATGTAAGAGCTAAAACAAATAATAGGATTGTTATCAGTTAACATTACTCGTTCATAAAACCTTCTTGCAGGTAAACACACAATTACCTGCGTCAGTTTAAGAAGAGCGTACATATGGCACTGCCTGCCCAGGTTCTGCAACCCTTGCCCCCAGTTTAAATTCACAAGTGTTATGACCTCCTGGCCTCAAGTGAAGGCATGTGCTTCACACTAGGCCCTTAAAAAGATTAGATATAGGATGTTGAGAAGAGATGGCTTCTCTCTTATTGTAATATAAGCTGAAGGATTGTTGGGCTCAAGTTATCTTTCCAGTGTTTAGAGAAACTGTCTAAAAATGACAATAAAGGCAAGAAAGGCAGATACAGACAAGTTCTGACATGTCAGTGAATCAGAATTTATTTCCCGCTGTGGTGTTGAATTCTAGTACTTCTAACAGAGTCCCAGTACACAGTACTTCTCAGGGTTTTTTCACTACTCCTCAAATTGAGCTGAAGCATAAAGTCTAGTCTGAGACAAGGTCTTGCGTGTCAGGAGTGAGCTTCTGGGAAGAACAACGCAGGGAGAGCCAATATAAGAATGTGCAATAAACTGGTCACCACCGTGGGCAATTGGGGTTAGATTCCAAAGGGAGTTTCAAAGTAGTCATATAGACTGTGCCTTAGAACTCTCCTGTCTCTAAAGTGGGTATTCTCTGCCTTTCTACTCATTGGTTAAGAGTTGTCCTATGTGGAGAGCTGTGCAGACATAGAGATATGTAGTCACTGGAGTGGGTATTGTCATGTTACATTTGTGTCAAGTTAGCTGCTATATTGGTGGTTAGAATAAAAGGCAGACAGAGCTGATGCTTTAGGGCAGTTACATTTTAGATTATATACTCAATGAAATGAAAAGCAATTACCTTCCGGACATGCAACCACCCTGCCAATCACCCAGGCTTCCTCCTCACGCTGCTGAAGATACCCCAGAATCTGCTTTGTCTGATCCTTTGACACCACGATGGCAGCTCCAACCCCACAGTTAAATGTCCTGGCCATTTCTTCTTCAGACAGGTGGCCCTCCTGCTGTAACCATGAGAAGATCCCAGGGATTCTCCAGGTCTGGGCATCTGAAAACAGGCAATGGTTTTTTGATTAACTTAGTGTCTCACACAAAGTAGAAATCCCTGAGTGGATGAGATGTGCTAGTAGCTGAATTCCAGTAAAGGCTGGCATACTACTTTTTGTGGATGTTTAGCTGGGACTTAGTGATGACCAAAATGCACCATAGGGATGATGTACAGCTATGTACCCCTGTGTATTTATTGTATAATTTAGATTTCTTAGGTCTATTTCAAGAATATACTCTCTATTATCATAAATAATACAATAAAAATTCTAGGTAAAGATCCATACAGGTGCTTTTTTAACAATATGGGTTTGAACTGTGTGAGTCTACTTACATGCCTCTCTTCCTCATTCACCAGCATGCCACTGTTAGCTAATAATTTTCTTTCAACAAATACACAATTCATTCATTAGTGTTTAGGTTAGTCGATCAGGAAGCATTTGTACTGATTACACTAGGTTACCATAATCATATTACTACTTCTTCATTATCAATGCATGAAAGGTAATACCTGTAAATGAGTTCTTATTCATAATATCTTTTCACTTCTCATGTCCAGTGTATCGAGTGCTAGTAGTATATGTAATATCTACATGTTTTGTATCATACAATATTGAAAGACAATTCATCTTATCAACAGATGATATACTTATGGTATCAGTAATGGTACATACTGATGGTATGTGTCAGACAGTATGGTATTATAAATGTGGTTTCTCTTCCTTATTATCTTAAGAACACTTCCTTTTTACTAGCTTGCTTTATTTTAAGAATACAGCACAAACAGTACATATAACAACAAAAGTCATGTGTGGATTTTTGGCTGTGTGGTGGGGTGGTCAGTACTCCTAATTCCTGTGTTGTCCAAGGATCAACTGTATATACATATGTAATGATTTTTCTCGCCAAAGGAAAAGTGAAAGTAGAAGCAGGCAGGCAGGCAGGCAGGGGGAGAGAAGAGGAGGAAACATTTTTCATTAGTTGCTCATATTGGTTGTTCCTGCCAGCGCCGGCATGTGGATGTGGGATCGTTGGGTATATGTGGGCTGCAGCCGACCACCACTCTATGAGGGTGTGCCTAAAATTCTTGATTAATGAAAGAATTTGGTTAGTTTCTTGGAATCTACAGTTATGGTCTCTGGTTTACTGAAACTATACTGAATTAAACATTTATGTATGATGCTCTTAGTGGAGGGAGGCCACTGTGAACTTAGCTTTTTATTAAATCTTGTTGAATATCAGATCCATTTCTTTGGGGCAACTGTAGTAAGATAATCAGTGTTTAATGTTCTGGAGTTGATAAAATTTTTGAAGGGATCATATATTTATGAATCTTCTCTCCTATCATATTTAATTTCATTTCTACTGACTGGAAATCTTCCATTCTTAAGTGCTGAGCTCAAAAGATTTAGATGCTATGGTGTTTCCTATGTTCATTATGTGTTCCATAGTCAAAAGCAACAGCAACATAAAATCAAAGAGTGATACATACATAAAAAGCCAAATACTCTTCATCAAAAATAATGTTAGCATACCTGGTAGATATTAATGACACATTAAATGGCAGGACAAACAGATTACCGAACTATGGTTTCCTTTTAACAAAAAATTTTATAAATATTAGAAAAAGGCTGACAGGCTAAGAGAATAATTTTTAAAAATGATCAAGTACTTCATGAGTAACGTAACAAGATGTAACTTTAATGCTGAAAATTCCTTAACTAAATCTGCTGTCAAAGTGTGAGTTCTGCAAAGGACTAGCAATCCTTTATAATGGGATATAGACATTTGAGTAACTCAAAGCATACAGACTTTTAGGAATATGGCTGTATCAATCCTCAATTTCCTGATGTGGGACCATTATGCTATTTTTAACCAGTGGTGTGCTAGAGGCAGCTTGTAGAAGCCGTTAAATGCATTCTTTTGGTGTGCACTGGTGGCCTTGCAGATAAGGTCACTGGATATAGTTCATATATATCCCAAAGACTGAGGTTTGAGACTCAGGGCCGTGGGGAGCAAAAAAGATGAACTAAATAAAAATAAATAAAATGCTGCCTCCTTTCTCCTCCTGTCTGCCTATCTACTCGTCTTCATTTCTGCCTGCACCTTTTTCTGAAAAAAACAAAAAAAAAAAACAAAAAAAAACACCCCAAAAAACCACCTAAAACAACAAAATAAAAAAACTCAAACAACATTCCTTTAAAAACTGGTAAAGATGGACATATTTATAGTACAGAAATTGACAAATGAACAAACTAGCTTTATTTCCCTTGCTCATTTATCAGCATGCCAATGATGACTTGAAGAGAATGACAAAGGAAACACTTTAAGGTTTCGTGCATGCTCACTGGAAAACAATGCTACCCCAGGGATGTCTTAAATCAGAAATTAAAACTCCGTACTGAGCTAATGAAAGGATTAATTTTGCTCTGCCTTGTCCATCTTCTCTCTTCTGCTTCCCTGGCTAGGCTGAAATTCCACTGAACCACTCCCCTAGCTTAACTTGGTTTTTTTTTTTACCAGTTCCACACTCTGACTCTAAGGCAGAGCTCACAATGGTTTCTGCCAGGGCTGGACCCTTCTACCTGCCTACTCAGCTGGATCTACCTGTCAATTTTTCATCTGTTTCAAGGCTACACACATTTTACTTTGGGAGAAAAATTATACAGCTTCTGCTTCACCTTCAGTGTTGCTTGCTGTCTCATTCTTGTTTCTGATCTTGACTGCTTTATTATTTACTCCTCTCCTCAAGCCCCACTGTAGGTCTGCTAATCTCATTAAGCCCTCAATACTTCCCTAGGAAAGGGCATTTTTTAATGTGAACTTCAGTTTCTTACTCCCTCAAAACAATGTATGTTAGTTGACTATGAAAAGTGGGATAGTTCCTCTTACTTATAAAAAAAGAGGAAACCTTGCTCCTCTGAAATAGTGCTTTTTCCTGGTCTTCATTCTACATTTCTGCTGCACCAGACATTGCTGACCAGTCATGTTCTTATCTTTCCTTCATGTTTATACTATTTTTACATGGTTTACTCCTTGCTTCTATTCTTTTTAGGAATTCTACTTCTGTCAACCTATCTAGAAGGGTGGAACACTGAGGAACCTTTATGCCCCCTCCATTCTCTTAGCTATTAACTATCATGTATGGCACACAATGTATACTCAGCTTGATCTCAACTTCAGCTGAGACACCTTGAACACACTGAACTCTTCTTGCCATCTTTTATTTCAAAGTGTTCTTCCTCCTATTACAAATGTCATCACGTACTTGCCTGCTTAACTCGAAAATTTTCCTTCTAAGAATAAAATGATTCTCAAATCTGCTACCTTTTGCTGTACCTTGGTTTGAATTGAGTTCTCTTTATCCCGTGTGGATTATTTAATAGCTACCACTTCCATCCTGGCATATTCCTGATTCCATCTGTATAGAGCTTGAGGTTACCAACCCCATGTAGAGGGTCTGCTTTTACCACTTCATTTACATGAAAGAGTTTTATGCCTTATAAAGAAAACAGGTAGAAGAGTCAATCTTATTTTTTTCTCCAAGAAACTCCAATGGTTAAGAATTTTCCATGTATAAACACACAGTTTCTCCCATAATGTATTTTTCCCTAACAGTTTTCTAAGCAATAGTTCCTTTTAGCCATCTTACCCAAATCCACTCCAAGTTTCTGAGGGAGAACTCTGGGGATGTTTTCTAATAATCCTCCACCAGTAATATGGGCAAAGGCCTTGACGTGTCCTGAACGTAGGACAGGTAACAGTGACTGGCTGTAGATTCTAGTTGGAGTTAGAAGTAAGTTCCCTGAATATTGGAGAGATAAGGTAAAAGAGCCCATGAATATAAAACCAAAACATATACAAAAACAAAACCATTCTGAAATAGAGAATGATTGTGACCCTACACAAACATACACACACCGGCTCTACAATACTGTTGAAACAGCAAAATCACAGGACTATGTAATTAATTTCAATTCTAATTTTAAGAACGAGCGTCTAATCCCCACTAAGTGGTTGCTCAGACATTTCCAAGTAGGAGAGTTTAAACTTGAAGGTGCTTACCTAGGGTCTGGTCGCCACAACCATAAGGTGCTGGAGAAGAGTACTGGAAGGAAGATTTCGCAATAATTTTCCTAACAAGGCTAAATCCATTGCTGTGAAGACCAGATGAGGCTATTCCAATGACAACATCCTCTTCTGTGATTCTTTCCAGGTGCGGAAGCTTCTGATCTCGCTCTACGGCACCAACGGCAAACCCAGCTAGGTCATACTCTCCAGGAGGATACATGTCAGGCATTTCTGCTGTCTCACCACCTAGCAGGAAGACAGAACATGAACTGAGATCATGGGGTATTCATAAACCAGTTGAGGAAGCAGTGACACCAGTTACTTGAATGTAAACAATTACAGATATGGCTGAATTCCACAAATACTCAGTAAACATTTTCTATCAGCTGCCTAACAGAACTTTTAGTCAAGCATTACTTCAGAGGAAATGGCACAATTTCCACAAGGGAGCGCTAAGGTAATCTCTCAGTACAGATGCATGTAGCCTCCAAATATTACTTTCATGGAATGAATGCTCAGTTGACTATCATTTTTAAACAGTTTAGCTTCAGAAATGCTTTCACCTATCCATGATCTCTAGTCACTCTACTTCCCAGATGATGACACAGGCTTAGAGAAGTGATTTAAACAGGGCAGCTACACTCCAAATGTCCTGGCCTGAGAAGTAAACTATAGTTCCTCTTATGACTATATTGAGTAAAGATGTAAGGTCTAGGCAGAAAGACTCCAAATCGGAAGCGGTTCTAAAACATGGTTGAAAAGACAATTTTTGATTTGGGGACAAACTTGTCTATAGAAAGGGCAATTTAAAAGAAGTAATTCTGATTTCTTGGTCAACCTACAAACTCATTTTGCTCAAATTTTCTTATGTAGTTAAGAAGTACTTCTATAGTCTGAATGCTTTTTTTTTTTTTTTTTTTTTTGGACCCTGGTCCTGGGTCTCAAACTGAGATCCACAGCCTTTACATGACCTACACTGTAGTTACCTGATCCATAGCAGTGTGTCAACATTTTATTCTCAATGTCACTTTGTGGGAAATATGACTTAAATCAAGATTTAGCATGCTGGAAACCCATGTGCCTCTGTTGCAGGGTCAGTATGGAGGAAATAACCCCTACACTATCTTTCAAGGTTATTGAGAAAGATGGGGCTAGAAATGGTGGCCAAAGATCAAGGAGAGCCAAGGCCAGGCTGATAGGAGTGTGAGTATGGGGGGACAGAATCTTGAAGAGGGGTTGGAGGGCAGCAGGATTACGTTTTCTCCAGGTAATACTGTCTGTCATTTGCTTCATCTCATAAGAGTGCTATGTCTCATCATTTTTGTACTTAGGACTGCAAAACATTAAGAAAAACGTGAGTGAATGATCATACCAAGCAGAGCACAACCAGCTTTTCCACAAGCTTTGGCGATTCCAGCTACAACAGCTTCAGCCGTGTTGAGGTCGAGTTTCCCACAGGAAAAATAATCGAGGAAGAAAAGAGGCTCTGCTCCTTGTGCCAGAATGTCATTTATACACATTGCAACCAAATCTTGACCAATGGTGTCATGTTTATTGCACTGTTGAGCAATCTATATAAGAACAATATCAACATCCAAAGAGAGTAAGCTCCAAATGATGTCAGTTTATTGAGAGAGGTGAGCAAACACCTAAAGACAAAAGAAAACCTAAACACAAAATAACACTGTATTTTCATTAGTTAGTTGGTCCAAAAGTATCTTTTTATTTCATAAAGCAATTCTTCCATCCAGATTCAGTCCCAACAATATTGTGCTGTTAGAAACATGCAGATATTTCAGCTACCTATATAATTAAATGGTATGGTTCTCTTTAGTAATCTCTATGTCAAGAGGGGAAAAATATGTATTTGACATACACTAAATTTTTTTTTCACAAAACCCCTTTATGCACAAAGGTGTCAGATTACCTTCAGTTTAGTTCCAACACCATCTGTTCCACTAACCAGAAGAGGATCTTTGAAACCAGCTGCTTTCAAATCAAAAAGACCAGCGAAACCTCCAAGGTCAACATCACAGCCTATTGGGAAGGAAATTTATTACTTTCAGCATTTCAAAATATTAAAAATGAATATACAAAACATTATTAATAAACATGGCTAAGTCAAGAGATGTCTTTCCTGGTGCGCAATGGTGACTCAGCAATTAAGGCTCTGGATCCAGATGGTGTAGTCCACATAAAGTCCAAGGACACAGTGTTGAGGCCTGGCCCTAGTGGGAGCAACCATATATACTTCTTCCTCCTCTCTCTGCCTACCTGACCACTTGCCTTCATTCTTTTTTGCTTCCTTCCCCTAAGTAAAAGAAATCTTTCTGAAGAGTGGGAAAATACCACATGCTGATTAAGAATTGAATAATATCGTCCTGGTGGAGAGGTGTGGTTGGGTCATCATCTTTGGCCGAGTGCAGGGATCTGAGTTTGCATTTTAGAGTTGGGGGGGACAATTAGGATGAACAACAGAATAAAAATAAAGTGTTTCTCCTCTGTCTGCCTACTTGCCTTCATTCTTGTTTAAAAAAAAAAAAGAAATAATAAAGGGGCAGACATACTGAGTTTACCATTATGGATTAAGAATAGCTTTTCTTTATATTAAAGAAAAGAAAGCAGAAGACTATGGATATGGCCTAAATAGGACAAGATGTGCAAGCTTTAATTTGTTAACATTTTTCTTAGTAAACTACAAAGCCCAGCTGAATTCATGTTTTTCAAAGTTAACAAAGGACAGGATCTGACTTACCTGGTCTGGAGGTGGCTTTTGCTAAAGGTTTAATTTTCTTGACTAGCATATTTCCAGCTGCAATGTCTACCCCAGATTCCTTGTAAGTCAGGCCCCTAAACAATTGAAAAACAAAGCAAAACATCGAAGACATCACCTAATGTCAGGGAAACTTATTTTAATCTCAAATTATTACTTTGAACAAGACATTCCTAGAGAGTCTCATACACCCTAGTCTGCCAGGCCCCACCCACAGATTATGATTTAAAGGTAGGCCCTGGGAACTGAAATATTTGAACAAACTCTGTAGTTGATTCAATTGTATGTTTTTCTATTGAGAACTACTGCTCTAACTTTATTTCTTTCAGAAGTACTTCTCACAGACAGGTAAATATATTGATAACCATTTTGTTTGTCACAACCATTTTGTTTAACTTCGGTGTGGAAAGGAAAAGGATGCCAAAACTGAGTTAAAAAAAGTGAAAATTAGCATTTTAAGAATCTACAAATAAATCTCTAAATGAAATCAAGCTCTTATTGCAACAGAAAGTTGTGTCAGTTTCATCATAACTGAAGACTGTAAGAGGCAAGATGGAAACCACCCCTCCCCTGCACTTACCCATGAGAAAGCAAAACTGAATGAAATTGTGTGCATCATTTCTTCTGATAGTCACACATTGAAGCAGTACATTTAATGATCAAGTTGTGAATGGCATCGTGAATTTAGCAATCTAGGCTTTGAGTTAGCGTGGTTTAGTGATACATGAAGAAATGTGTTGTTTAATTAAAAACAAGGAGCCAGAGTACAAATAGCTGAAAGCTATGGCAGTTAACTCTAATAAACTTAGCAAACTAGGGTAAAGGTGAGAAAGTTCTACTAGTTTTAAAATATACCTAACTTTAATAATATGTATACCTTGAATTAAATTGTTAAAAATTTCCTCTTTCCCTAAAATACATTTATGACACATAGATGAACTCAATTTACAATAGTAAACGTGATATATACTTAAGAAATCTAAACATCCACATTCGCAATTAATATTTTATTGATTTTACAAAGCAATAGTTGTACATGCCAGTAAATGAATAGGGGTCAAACATACATTTTAATAATATATATCAATATATATTAGTGACAAAATGAGATTGCGAAACTTTACAGCATAATCAGGTTAAGTTACAAAGTTAAAGATCAATATTTTTATTTGGTTTCTTTGACAAAACCAGGACCTAAGAGAAAATGTTAAATAAGTGACAACTCAAGGAATAAAAATCTTTCCTGAGTCTTTACTGAGGAATATTGACAAATGATTATATATATTTAAAGTGTACAATGTGACAAAATCCTTAATACCACTGTGATTTTGCTGACTGTTTCAAACATAAGGAGTTACTATGTTGTTTTTCCCATTTCATGTGAACATTTGTTATAACTACTTTTGATTCAAACTAAGTACAAATCAAAGTCAAGAGAAAAGAATGTAGAATGACTTAGAGTAGGATAAATGGAATTTTCTACACAGCCATTTATGTCACTTTTGAGCTCTATTACCCAGGTAAGAAAAATTTACCTGGGCTGCTGGAGGAAAGCAATGGCTTGACAGCCAATATCCTTCCTATAAATGGCTCCCTCAAACTTTATAGCAGCTAGTCCTCTCTTGGCTTCTTGAAGGGCCAAGATGAGATTTTCCTGAACAGCTGTTACCGCAAGGACTCTACCACCATTAGTCACCACTTTGCCATCTTTTAGGGCAGTGCCTGCATGGAATACCTCCAGGCCTAAAGCTTGAGCCTCAGGAAACCCTGTAAAAGATCATATTTAAAGTTAAACAGCAACAATATTTATACTTGTGAAGTGATTTATAATTTCTGGAAGGTTTTTTTTTTTTTTAAGTCTCACTTAAATGACTCTTCACAAGGATCCTAACAGGCCGAAATTAATGCCATTTAATGGTAAACAGACCCATTTTTCTAAGAACAGTTTGTTCTGTTTGGGTAACACCTAAAACCCTGTGCTATCATAAATTTCATATTAGAAACATTGTTTCAATGAGGAAGGAAAAAATAGTTTAAGTCCTAAAAAATCTGAGACTTGAATGAACAGATTTTTTTCATTTTATAAGTTAAAACCTAAGCAAAACACCAACTACCCTAAACATCAATGAATAAATCTTGCATTAGACCAAACTTTTTACTTAAGGGTGAAGAAATTTCTCTTAGCTTTATCACAGCTATCCAAGTAAAGTCACCTGCTTTCATTTAGAATAACCAAGATGATCATGCAATGCAAAAACATATTCTTAATTGATTCCCAATTTAACACTTTAAAAAAAGTAGGGAAATTTAAGTTTTGAGTTACATTTAAAATCCCTGGCTTCATTTTATTTTAAATAATTTCTATGCTCTCAGATATAATTTTACACTTAAAATATACTGTATTTTCTAAATTTCAAAATGAAAACACAGAGAATTTAAACAAAGATAAGCTTTTAATTAAAAACAAACAACTGACATGCCCCCAGTTTGTCCTCTTTCTTTTCCATTTCTCCTTTAGGATCACATTAGGTAGTTTACTAGGTGTTTTTGTAATACCAGGGCATTCAGTCATAGGTTCCCAAAACCTCCTGGCATGTAACACCCAATGTTACTGTGTTAGAAATAACTAGTATGCTCACTGCCTCAATCTTAAGAGAAATTTCAACAACATACAGAGATCTTGATTTTATCCCTTTTCTTTCTTTGTTCATTTAAAAGGCAATTAATTCCTAACCAGTTGCTATGTGTAGGACTACAAGACAACGAGCTTGTCTGGGCAAGACAAGGAGGAGGACATTTCAATCAAACACATTATAACACATGATCAGGGTACCAAGTGATGCCGCTAGGTGTCATAAAGGGTCCGGCTTGGGCTTATGGTGTTGGAATTTGTTTGGTATTTAAAACACTCTAATTTAATATCATTTAACTAGATGTCTCATCTGCTGTAAATAGAAAGAGAAGGCTATACTTTTGAATGGTTTCACTTCTATCATTCAAGTGACTATGGGTACACTGCAAACCAGGGGGGTTCAATCTGTGATCATTCAGAGATGATGCCTCTAAGATGTATGTTGATGTAGTTTATACTAATGTTCCTCTGATGCTCATACAATCCTACCATTTTCCAGGCTCTTGGGTGGCTGTACTGGGTGATACTCTGGAATTCGGGTAGGTCTGCTTAGGTCTTCCTTGTGTAGGAAGGGAAATGGATGGCAATTCTTTAAATACAATAATCTTAGATATTTAAACACACATATCCAACAGGGAACATGGTTATGACAAGTTTCTGATGATTTACACCATTAAAAGGAACCAAAGGGTTACACTATGGGAGGAAGGCCTAGTACACACTGGTCACATTGTAATTCAACCTTTTGCTCTCTGATAGTCACCTGTTATCTCCGCGCCCTTGGTATAGTCTCCAGGATAACCTTTACTTGCCATGACAATAGTTACGGCAGTGTGGTTTTCAAGCCAAACAGGTGGAGATGTGCAGAGCAGACCATCTAAGGTGGACTGAATCACTTCATAAAGATCACTTTTAAGTAGTGGGAGGATCACCTGGAAAAACATAATCCATGTGACACCTGTGATAAATACATTCACTAGGATATAAGCAGAACATGTATATTTTCAAAGGCAATTACGGTCTTCCTACTGTATCCATGGAGGATTGATTCCAGGAATATTCTCCCCATACTAAAATCCAAGGATGCTCAAAAGTCCCTTTTATAAGATGATGTAGAATCTGCATAAAACCTATGCATGGCCGCTCATAGATTTATTCCAATCATTTCTAGATTATGCATAACACTAAGTACAATGCAAATTCTATATAAAGTTATTACACTATATTGTTTAGTGACTAACGATAAGAAAGTCAGTACATGTTCAATATAGAAGCAACCAGCAAATATGATAGGCCTAACTACATAGCATATATTTCTGATCCTGGATTGGATATGGAATTCACAGAGGGGAGAGCTGAGCACATTTCAAGGCTGATAAATCTTGAGATGAAAACAACATACATCTTCTACAAAATAATACTTTATATTATCTTTAATTATTACACACCTGGCACTCAGGGTCACCAAAACGACAATTAAACTCCAGAACTTTTGGGCCATCTTTGGTTAGCATTATACCAGCATAGAGAACACCTTCATTAAAAAGAAAGGGAAATCTGTAATGAACACACTGCATTATGACTATAAAAATTAGAATATAAAATACTAATACTTGAAGTTTTGGAATAACTGTTAATAAATATTATGAGTGATGAACTAAAAGGTAGTAAAAAAAGAGGAAATAGGGAAGAAGTTTTGTTGAAGGTGTAAAGTTACTTTCTAAACAAAATCCAGATAATATCAATGTGTTTACCTGTGTATGGCATGGCCTCCTGCTGCATGCCATCCACTGTCCTCTGAAGTATGGTATTTTTAATTTGTAGTAACAAATCTTTAGAAACCTGGGAAACACAAATATTTTAATGCAACTGATCTTTTAAAAATCATCTTTATAAGTAGTATCATATGGGACAATAAAAACTATCATTTATTTACTACCTGGGGTAGGCCTAGCACTTTAAAAATTCTTACAGTGACCCTATTAAGTAGGTATTTAGCCTTATTTAAAACATTTTTTGCACCCTTTCTCCAACCCGTTGGGCTCAGGTCTCAAAACTGGGTCCATGGCTTTCATAGCGGCACCTTAGCCGCCTGAGTCACAGAGGGGCAAACCTTATTCTTTTAAAATAGGAAAGGACGTCTGATCATAAATAGAAGCTGGACTAAATATTCGCTGATTAATATTAGCTGCCATTTCTAGACTAAGTGACTATTAAATCACCTAGAGGTGATTTACTACTAAACCTAGAGGTTTTCAAACATATACATGTGAGAGAATTCCAAAATGGCAGAATAACAAGATCCTGGGGTTCATCTCTTCCCATAGACATAACAAACCTGCATCTATATAGGAGTATCTGACTTTTGAAAAAGAACAGAGGATTCCACAAGGAAAAGTGATAGAAAACACTAGAAAGGGTAGGAAAGGTTGAGACACAGTCTCACCAGGAAATACCACCAGACACTGCAACACAAGTTGGGAAGGACATCAGTGATATGGAGCTTCTTCCTGGGGAGTGAAGGGCTCACAGCCATATCAGGAACCCTAGCACACAGGAACTACAATGGAGAGGTAACATACACACCTATGTGTGCACAATAGGGTGTGGGTTTTCCTTTGAAGACAGCTAGGACTCTGGGGAGCAGAAATCCTGGGGGAGAGAGAGCAGGAGAAGCAGACACATGAAGTATGCACAGCCCAAACTGAATTTTGCATGTTGAAACAAAAGCTTAGCAGGAGGATTAAGGAAAGAAGATAATCTCCTAGAGAACAAAGATGTTTTTGGATGCCCTCCCTTGCTAGGATCTCTTCTGTCAGTGAGGTGCTGGCATAGGCAGTTATAATATTTGTTGAAATAAATTTTAAGATCAAGGATTAGATTAGAAGACAAAACACCATGCCCTTTCCCCATCAGTGGTACCTGTGCCTCTAAGCCAGTTCTAGTGACTAACCAGGTAGCACTCAAACAGGATAGCAGCCAGCAGCCAGAGCCACTAGGCATAGGCAAATGGAGTTTGTACTTTGGAGGAAAGCTTTGCTTATGGAACTTCCTGGAAGTAGGCTCTCAAAGTGGTTCCAGAATAGTTTCTGAGAGAGTTTTGAGAGATTTACTAGGAAAGCACTTTACTATGACCAGCTACCATGATCTCCTAGAAACATCCCCTGTACCCCACCTGTAGCTGCTATTGGGATTGTGGCCTATCTACAGTACCAACCATAGCTCCCAGGCCACTTTGCTCTTGCCCATGCCTCTGGGGGAAAAAATTTGTTTGCATAATTGGTTGAGATCAGAACTAGGCTACAACTGAGGGGTCAGTTTCATCTTGAGGCTACTAGAAAAGTTCTGCCTGTGAGAGTTACCTTGAGGTGAGGGTGGCTGCAGATCTCTGGAGTAGTAATCTCAGCCCTTAGGCAGGCTAGAGCCATGGCAGCAACCTCCTCATTCCCAACCTGCAATGTAGGCTCCTGTGCTGGCTCCAGCTATCCTGACTAGTAAGGAGGTTTCAGCCTATACAGAAGCCAGCATCCCAGACCATCACTGTAGGTCTATACTCAGCAATCTGCAATCCAAATACAAGGCTAACACATGAAGACAATGAAAGAAAGTTGTTTAGCCTAAGCCAGAGAAATAAACAGAGTACCAAAGAAGATGGAAGAAGAATATACCTGTAAAGAGGAATCAAAACAAAGCCCCAGGGGGTATAACCATTATGGAAAGCAGTACGGAGACTGCTAAAAAAACCCCTGAAATTCCGTATGATCTCATTATCCCACTTATGGGCATTTACCTAAGAAACACAAAAGCACTAATTTGAAGAGACATTTGTACCCCCATCTTTATTACAGCATCATTTACTACAGCTAAGAAATGGAAACAACCTAAGTGTCCACTGGCAGATGAATGAATAAAAAAGATGTGGTATATATACAAAACATATTTCTATTAATTAAGTCATTAAAAAAAAGACAAAATTCTGTAATTTTTGATATGGATGAAACTAGAGGGGATTGTGCTAAACAAATCCAAAGGAAAAGACAAAGGATGATCTCACTTGTATGTGGCATATAAAGAAACAAAGCAAAGGAACAGACAAAGTAACTCTTGACTCTAACAACAGAACTGTGGTTACCATAGGGGAAGGGAGTGGGGGCTGGGAGGCAAAGGGTAGTAAGAGTACAAAGGACAATGGTAGAGGATATTGTGGTGGGCATAGTTATCAGATTATTTTTAATTAATAGTGATCCTGGACATCTAAGCTTAAAAACAAAACAAAACCTCAGAGAAAAAATCCTCGTGCAACAATTGAATTAAGTAAACTAATTTAAGATTTCAAAGCAAGAGTCTTAATGATACTCACTAAAATTTGAACAAATAAACAAAACGAGAACTACAATTAAAAGAAATTATGAGCAAGTTCCAAATATAAATCACAAAGCTAAAGAAAACAATATAGGTAAAATAAGAAACACGACAGAGAGGATGGATAGTGATCTAGAAGCAGCAGCAGATGGAATCAGTGAGCTGGGAAACAG
Organism: Solenodon paradoxus; assembly: GCA_004363575.1. Lineage (NCBI taxonomy): Eukaryota > Metazoa > Chordata > Mammalia > Eulipotyphla > Solenodontidae > Solenodon > Solenodon paradoxus. The sequence continues at coordinate 536,543 of RJWH01000806.1, read as the reverse complement.
GGCAATGGAAAGCACTTAAAGAGATGAAACAAAATAATTTTTAAAAAGAAAGATAACATGAGACTAATGGGATAACAAGACGGACAACATTTGCCTGTTCTCATTAAAGTTCCAGAAAGAGAAGAAAGGGGCAGAAATCTTATTAGAAGAAATAATAGCTGAGAACTTCCTTAACCTGCAGAAGAAAAGAGACATCCAGCTCAGAGTTCCAAATAAAGTAAACTCGGACACAGAATGCTTTATAATTAAAATGGCAGTTATTAAAAACAAAAAACTTAGAAACAGCTAGGGAAAAGTGAGTCACAAACAAGGGAAGCCCCAGTTTAGTAAGACTTATCTGTAGATTTCTTGGCAGAAACCTTACAAGTCAGAAGGGAATGGCATGATATATTTCAAGGTGCTGAAAGAAAAGGACTTAAAACCAATACTCTGCTCTGTTAGATTATCACTTAGAATGAAGGAGCTACAAAGAGCTTTTCAGGTAAACAAAAGTTAAAAAAATTCATCATCTCTAAACCAGTCTTGCAAGATATGAAAAGAAACCCACTTAGAAGCAACAAGACAACAAACACATAAAATGCAGAGGAAAGGAAAAAGATCTGTGAACTACTTGAATAAGCTCAAGATGAACTTACATTCAGTTAAAAACAGTACTTATATATAAGCCTCTTGGTAATCTCAAAACAAAAATCCACAGAAGAAATAATAATTGGGAATTTAAACAACACAAAAGGAAGGTTTCAAAGAACAACAGACGAGAAGAAAACGAGAATAGAGAATAACTACAAAACACCCAGAAAACAAATAAAAATGGCAATAAATACTTACATATCAATAAAAACCCAAATATCAATGGTGTGAATGTACCAAATAGTACAGAATGCAGAGAGTATAAAACCAAACACTGTAGTCCTGGGCAGGGGGATGGGGGAAACCAAGATGAACACCTAATTAAAATAAAATATTTCTTTCACCTCTCTTTTCCTGCTTGTCTACCTGCATATACTTTTCAAAAAAGAAACACAAAATAAAAACTAAAGGAAGTTCTATAAAATGCAAAGAAATTACACTTAAAAGCAGCAAGACATAAAAATAAAAAACGTAGGGAGGAGAGCAAAAATGTGGACTCCTACAATGACCTCAAGACTAAATTTACTTTCAAATAAAAACAGGTTTTAAGCACAGAAACTTTTATGTAAACTAAGGGAAACTTCAAAACATCAACTCACAGCAAAAAACAAAGAAAATGAAACGGGAAACCAGACACAACATAATTCTTTCGAAACACCTATGAAGAGAGTAGGAGATGAAAGGTACTGTCTTCAACACCCAGAAAACAATTAGCAAAATGTCAATAAGCAGTTACATATCAACAATGACCCTAAATGTTAATGAATTGAACTCACCAATCAAAAGGCATATTGTGGCTGAATGGATTAAAATAAATAACCCAACTTCTAGGTATCTATACAAAGAATATGGAAATACCAATTCAAAAATATATACGTAGCCCTATGTTCATTCCAGCATTATTTACACTAGCCAAGAAATGTAAATAACCTAAGTGCCCAATAACACACAGGACTGGATAAAGATGTGGTATATACACACAACAGAATACTAATCAGTTATTAAAAAAAAAATTTTGTCATTTGTGGCAACATGGATAGAACTAGAGGGGATTATACTAAGTGACGGAAGTCAGAAGTAAAAGACAAATACTGATGACCTCACTCTGTGCGATAACAAGAATGAAAGTAAATCAACAGATAAACAAAACTAACCCTTTGATTATAGATAGAACTGAGAATACCAGAGGGGAAGGGAGTGGGAACAAAGGTTAGAGGGACTCCTAATGGTGCTATGTGGTGGATTATTAGAAATTTGGTCACGGGTGTGGTACGGGATCACACACCTGATTAAGAGTGAATCTTGGTGTCTGGTAGAGTAGTTAGGTCAATCACTTCTGAGGGATGCTGGCCACAAATCCCTTTTTCAAGTTCCAGATTTTTTTGGGAAACAGTCAGTGTGAACAACTAAATAGGAATGAGTGAAAAGTGCTTCTTCCTCCTCTCTTTCTGCCTGCCTGTCTATTCACTTTCATTCCTGACTGTGCCTTCCCTTAAAAAAAAAAAGCGACTTTGAACTCCTAAGATTTATACATTGTTGCAAACCTGTTACCACAATAAAAAAACAGAAACCGAAACACCCATATATATTCTTAAAGTTCACTAAAAGTAATTTCTTAAAACATAATAAAAATGAAAAATGTCCTTCTTCACCTTGAAGTTCCTTTATATCCTTCCAGTATACTCTGTATATTTTAATAAGCCTATAAACTTAAAATTTTGAGCTTATCAATTATAAAAAATAGACCTGGAGATAATTTATATTAAAGTCACCTTTACTGAATCATGCTTTCAGTACATACAATGTATATTGTTTTGCTTTGAATCTTTTGATCATGAAAAATGTCTAAAATTTTAATATTAGCACAAACATGACTATTATCAGCGAAAAGAATGGGTAGATTTTAAGTGCTAATTTACTTAAAACACAGATTTCTTATAATTGTCCAGAGGCAGGCTCAGGCAGGTGAAACAGCTGGGGTTTGGATTATATAAAGTCCAAGGACCTGGATTCGAGACACAGGGATGGAAAAACACCAAAAAATAAGTAACTAATTGAATAAAAATGCTTCTTTCTTCTTTCCTTTACTTCTCTCCCTCTCAAAAACAATTTGTCCAGAAATTCTTTGGATATGTACTTTTATAGATAACAAAATTTTATATATAACAAATTATGATCTGGCTTATTTCTCAACAATTCATCAATAATTATTGTTCCTTCCCTCCCCCTGCCTCCGCCAACACTTACAATGGGCTCTGGATATCCAAAGACAAATAAAAGAATAAAAGTTAATTCTGGAATGTAATTGACTCCTATAAGTTAAAAAAATAAGGAAAAAATAAGGTACAGACAGGAGGGGCTGGAAAATTGGTTTCACCCATACTCCATTCTTCAAAAGTGTTTAGGAAAGAAGAGGAGACACTTTTCATTTAGTAGTAGAAACAAACTGATGATTAGTACTATCACTTCTAAAAATACCTGAGGTGTTGGGCAGTATGCTCCCATTCCCCCTGTGTTGGGGCCCTGGTCTCCCTCTAGTAATCGCTTATGGTCCTGTGCTGGGGGCATAGGGGCCACAGTTCTTCCATCAGTGAAGCACAAACACTGCAGAGAAAGACAAAAGTTCGCTTACCTTAAAAGCCAAGAATATAAGAATATAATTTAATAAGGTGAACTAAGTGTTCGTAACACTTTTAATGAGGAAAAAAATAAGTAAACTGAATTGAAACATAAGTATTCCTAAAGCTACTAAGATTAAGGGTCAGAAGATCTTGTATATTTAACTTTTTAATTTTTCAACTAGGTTAGAAAAAGAAAATCAAGCTACTCTCAAAGTAAAGTATTTCAACTTTTTACTCCCTTTAAACAAAGTGTGATATAAGTTTAAGCCCATTACTGATACACTAGTAATAGTTAAGAGGACAAATACTTTTTTTATCTGTATCTAAATATAAAATATATACAAATTCCTTTGTAACTGCTGGGTTAATATTTTTATATAAGCAAGCAGAGTGAAGCAAATTTTTCTTTTGAGCACACAGGTCATACAAAATAGCGTCTTACTATAAAAGCCCAAAAGATGAATATACTTACAGACACTTCTTCTCCTTCCAGAAGTTCTTCAATGACAACTGTCTCTCCAGCTGCTCCAAAAGCTTTATCCTTAATGGGCAGATTTATAGAGTTTTTTTTTTTTTTTAAAGGTAAACTGAAGACTTTTAATATTTACTTAATTGGATGTTGTCACTTTCCACCAGTGGATTATTATTTATTTTTTCCTGAGGACACGTTTGTACACTTTATTTACATTTCAAGTCCAACTGTAATCTCAAAACCACATTCACACACCCATTTCCTTTCTGTTGATTTCACTTAAATATATAATTTGTCAAACAAAGGTCAAATTTTCTATGTCTACTAGACGTAACATACAAGAATGGCTTTAAAATTGACCTTCCATGTAACATTTATCATTATAAATAAAGGTATCAAAACAATGCCAGGTGCCCCTTAGTGGCTTAGTGTTTAAGTCTGTGCAGTTCACAGGCAGTTCAACATCACAGGTTCGCAACCAGGATCTGGGGGCAAACAGCCAAGATAAACTACATAAAATAAATGCTTCTTCCTCCTCTTCCTGCCTGCACTGTTCCTTTGAAAAACAAAGAATAATCTTGAGCATGTTCTTTCACTAAGATAAAGCATGCCATTTGTTTTTCTTGAGATTTTTACTATATAGAAACACATGCCTCAGAACTATTTGACTTCCAGATCTATTTCCCCCCATATTTTCATCTTGTAAACTTGAATTCTATTTTGAACATCCCAGTTTATACTTAAATGACACTGACTTACAAAAGGAAAAATTGTACTGTTTTTTCCTCATCTAAAAACATAATGGATATACATATATTAATCATATTCTTACAAATGTCCAGGTCTTATTTAACAGCTGGAATTTTTTTACTTAATGTGTGGGAATTTTGCATTGTGACATTTAATCAAGACACTAAAATGAGCAGAAGGAAGCTGATTTAAGATAAGTTTGAAATCCACTAAAATTAATCATTAGATGTTTGTTCTTTTGGTGGCTATGGAAGCTTCCTATTTTCTCTGGATATCATTAGATGCTTTAGCTCTTAAAGTACAACTTAACGCTATATGAATTCTGCTATTTTGCCAATACTGGTATGCTTGCATACTTGTACATTTACCATTCCACTGGAATTATTCGTTCATATTAATTTTGGTTACAAATCTAACTGATGGAGGACCTTCTGTGTATTTAAGTCCACATCCTATTTTCAGGCAATATATTTTGTTTTCATTATTTTCCTTGGTGGCTCAATAATCACCTGGTTCATCTTATAATCATCATATCTTTATCATCTTCAAGGTCTAGCTAACCCTACCATCACCTATTTCTTTTTGTTCTTAAATTTCTTTCAACAAGCGAAAATTGAGGAACTTTAACTCCCAGGGAGAACGTCATCTTCTTCTGCAGCCCACTATTTGTATTATGAACCAACACACTAGTATTATAGTTTTCTTTTCCTTTCTGAAGGAGTCAAAGGAGCATATGAGTATTTTCTAATTTTAAAGTGGCAATGATGTTAAGATAACACAGGTACAAGTGAAATGAAAAAGACACTAACACTCTCCTGGGGATCTAGCTTTTTCGTTTCAAATAAGGTAACAGAAAAACAGATGTTTTCATCTTTGCTATTTCTTATTTCTGATTATAATTATATATGCTTGCCTACAATAATTATACTACAGGAATGTCAGTGGAAGTAGACATATACAAAGGGGGAGAAGGAAACTCACAACAACCAAGACAGATCATAAAAGAAAGCAAAGTATATTAATTCACTGCTTCACGTTTCTCTTAGACTTGGGACATAAAGGACTTTCTTTTTAAAGGGAAGGTGCAGGCAGTAATGAAGGTAAGCAGAGGCAGGAAGGCAGGAAAAAAGAGGAGGAATAAGCAGTTTTTAAAAGTTTATTTAGTTGTGCATCTTGGTTATTTTCCCAGTCCTAGGATGTGAACTGGGATCCTTGGAATGCACGTGGACTGCGCAGGTTGAAGGCAGCTCACCAAACTGCTACTCCACCCAAGCACGCCAGGACAAATACTTTTGTCTCAAGAATGGATTGAGAATTTATGTTTTAGAGTTTGGCAATTTTTTTTCAGTTGTAGACAAAAAAGAATGCCAGGACTTACTTCAACAAAAGAATAGAATCATAGCTTATCCATCGGTTTAGAACTGCAACAACCCTTTTAACAGACATGGATTATAACAGACGTAGTATTATGAAATACAACTTGCCTATGTGTTTGATAGATGTTTTCCTTATTTCCAGGAATATTTTATAAACTTAAAGAGTATTTATACAGTGTGACTAGAAAACTACAAGCTTTTTCAGAGGAACCAACCTACCTGCATAATCTCCTGTACAGCTCTGCAGGCCTCCTCTTTGTTCTTTGCAACAATCACCCCTTTCCCAGCTGCAAGACCACTGGCCTTTACAACCAAAGCAGGGAAGTCTGCACTGTGGAGACAGAATCATCTTCAACACCTAATGCTTACAATTCCAAAGTTTAAAATGCTTTGGGGTTTTATAATAATATGCTATAGTAAAAACTGAAAACCAACAAGAAAAAAAAGACTGATTGGACTAAAACCCATTTTAATCTATTTCCTGCCAGGATTTTTCCCCCTATGTATTCCTTTATCATTATGACCATATAGGACAAACAATTTTGTTCTTTTCACTTATCATGTATCAAAAAGATCAAAATCTTTGAAAGAATAAAACAGTCATATAGAGCTGATCTAGAATGAACTTTAAGATACATAATAAGGAACTATACACTTATTCAAGTAGAAGATATGGTTGTATGACACCAACAGAAGACTGGATACATAGACCATTTCTGGAAGTACACAGAATAAACTGTTGTCTCTTAGGCTGACTGGGGCTAACAATCTGGAAGACCTGTCCAAAATAAGTAACAAACTATTACTTACCCAAGGTATCTGACTACTAGGAAATAATAATATTCAGTGTCTAAGAAACCCTGTAGTATGAAGAATGAATAAAGAATGAAACTGGCCCAACCAAAAGAAAAACATACCAAGTAACAGCGAGAAGTATCAACAAAAAACGGGCAAAGGTATGTGTCTACCAACATTCATTAATTTCTCAAAGTTTTCCTTAAGAGAGAGAACAGGATGTTTAAGATTTAAATTCAGTAGTAGTAGTAGAAGACCAAGTGATTATTCTTAAGTCTTGTTAATTATTCATGAAAAAATATCATTTATGTTTATGATACTGTTAACTTTGCTGTAAAACGAGCACATGACAACAGAACTAAATGCATCTTTCCCCTAGAAAATCTTCAGTAATATAAAAAATTCAACTTTCTATGAGGTCACAAGATTGTTTATATAGATATAGAATCCTACTTTATTTTGATGTTCGTAAAGACAGCCTACATGAGTTTTTTCTACTCATAATGATCTTGCTATAAATTAGTACTATAAAACTAACCTATTATGTTTCAATATCATAACAAAATTGTCCTTTACAGATACTCTTTTATATACCTCAGAATGAAGCTGCAGGCTTCTTTAGGGTTGGTGAAAGCTCTCCATTTTGCAGTTGGGATTCCATGTCGGTCCATAAACTCTTTGGCAAACTTTTTGCTGGACTCTAATTGAGCTGCTTCTGCTGTGGGGCCAAAGCATCGTACTCCTGCAGATGTCAGGTTCCCAACAATTCCTATTGATGGAAACAGTAAGTGAGCCAAGGTTTCTGTGGGGAGTTTTCTTCTGAAGAATTAGATTAGACTAAACCTACATTGAGATAAGACAGATGATGGTGGTATAGAGTAAGTTTTTCATGTTGTTTACAGAATAACATACAAAAATGATGCTAACATGTGATTTAAGTCCAGCAAGTTATATTAAAATAAAAAAATGGATGAAAAAAACACCAGAATAGAACTAAATAAAAATATATCAAGTGTTTCCCATAGCTGCAAATTTGATCTCTCATTCATTAATTATTAATGCTTTGGGAGAAAAAAAATCTAGGATCTATAAATATCGAGGTGACAGCTCTTTTTCCAATGAAATATATCAGAAATTCTCATCTGTAAAATGAGCTAGATTAGATGATCTCTAAGTTCCTATTTATGCTACATATACTCCAAGAATAAACATAAATGAACTTTACCAGCAGCCAGAGGAGCCTCTGGTCCAACAACTACAAATTCAATTTTCTCATCTTTGCAGAAATGAGCGAGGGCACTGTAATCACTGATGGAAATAGCTGTGAACAGAAAAACAAAACAAAACAAACAAACCCATTTTATTCACAAACATTCTTTAAGTGAACCGAGTCACGCTGATAACTAAATATTATACTTTGGGATGCTTGTTAACTGCTGGTTTATTGGTACAGATGACAGTTACACCTTGAGAAAGTCAAAGCAGAGTGCATCAGGCTAATCAACAAAGCTCAGTTTTCTGCTATTACCGCAACCATTTAAACAAAAACCTTTCATGGGCTGGCCTGCATTATATGAATTACAACCTGATGAAATGTGCCAGTTCAATAAACACACCTCGCCCTCAGAGGCAAGATTTCAGAAGAGCAGATATTTTCTAATTCATCTTTTTCTTATTATTTTGGTGCTATTTATGCTATCATTTTCTCCCAGTTTGTGGTTTGTTGGGTCTGTGTTCTTTTCCTCATAAATATTATATGCCACATAGGGTCCTAGGCACAGTACATACAAGGTAAAATAAGACACTTCAGTTCCTTGTCTGAGTTTACATGCTAGAGATAGGAGATAGGTGACAGACAATACAAAAGTAAAAATAAATACAATGATTAATAATAGAAACAAATGAAATGGGGATGGAAATGTTTTACTCAGGAACCTGACTTTTTTTCCTTAAAATATAAGTTGAAACCTGAGTGATGAGTAGCCACTCATGCTAGAAATGGGAATGAATGCAAAGTCCAAGGCAGGTCTGCTTGGAAAATTGGCATGTTAGAGAACAGTGAAAAGAAAACAAAGGATCATGCTGGAAAAACAGGCAGAAGCTAGGTTACAAAAGCTTTATAAAGTACATTACGAAATTTGAGTTCTATTCTAAGTATTATGAGAAATCACTGAAGAGTTTAAAGTAGCATATTATTTGATAACTTTTTTTATTGTTACCAGCAAATGAAAGATTGAGATATATTATGGAGTTAAAATTGCCAGAACTTAACATTTCATTTCCAATAATACCCATTAAAAATGACCTTAATCTTTATTAGACACTTGTGACTTTTTTTAATGGATGTGCTTTATATATGGTTTAAAATAAATTAAGGTAAGGAAACGCTGCACTCTAACAACTGAATGCTTTAAGTATGGTAAGTATTCATATTCCAACTTTATAAAGAGTAAATGCCATTTAAAGTTCATCATTTACAATCATTATTATTCCTCACCTCCCAACCACCCTTTAAAGCATGCTTACCAGTATTTGAAATCTTTTCAGAGAATGCAGTGCCTCCATTTCCTGGGGCAACCAACACTTGTTTGACATGATTAGACTGTGCGAGTTTCCAGGCCAGCGAATGTTCCCTTCCTCCACTGCCAATTACAAGTACTCGGGCTGCCATTGCTGTCTGCAAAGCAGGAATTCAAAAGGAAGAGAAAGCTGTGGAAAGAAAACCAGTTATTTTATAAAGCACATGCTTTAGAAATCAAGATTTCGTACTATGATTTGAGTCATTTGTAATCATACAAATGATATTTTAATCCAATGACTCATTTGTGAAATATGGAGCAATAATTTGAAAATTATGACTACTGGTAAGAATTAGGGAGGTATTTAAAAATTGAAGCAGAGCACGCCCTGGTGGAGGAAAGGTTGGATGTAGCTCACATATATCTCAGGGTCCTGGGTTCTTGTCCCACGGCCATGGGAACTAAGATGAACAACTAAATAAAATGAAGTGCTTCTTTCTCTTCTCTTTCTGCCTGCCTTCACCTTTCCTTTACAAAACAAAACAAAACAAAAGAAAAAAACACTGATGTTTTAAATTTAGAGTCCAAATTTAAAAGATGTTTTAAACTTTGAAATCTTACAGAATTTAAGGTACCATAAGGAAATGAAATAAAAGCAGCCTTAGATAATAGATCAATAAATCACCTATATCTTTCTATTTTTTCAAAGAAAGGTTGCAGGCAGGAATGAAGGCAAGTAGGCAGAATGGAGGAAGCACTTTAGTTCTTTATCTTGGTTGTTCCTCCTGATCTGGGACACACCTGGTCTTTGGGATGGATATGGACTGCGCTGTCAGAGGTGGTAGACTCAATCACCATACCACCATGGAGTACGTATAATACATAAAATATGACCGTGGCTAAATTCAGCAAAAATTAAATAGGCAGTGGGGCTGGAGGTCATAGTTCACCTATCTCTGTTCTAAGCAATAGGGAGCAACCAGAGGTTTGTAAAGAACATGCATGGTTGTGCTTCAGCAACTTTAGGGACATTGCAATTAGAATTTCATATCATTTTAATGTGTCACAAAACATTATTTTTCCTCTTTTTATCTCCCCCCCAATCATTTAACCACGTAAAAACCATACTTATTTGGATGAGCTGTACAAAAAAAGGTAGTAGGAAGGATTTGGGTCATAACTTACCCTTGATTTAAGAAGTTAGAGATGTTACAAAATTGGTAGAGAAGGCAAAAATTAAATCTTATGTATTACACTTCAGTGATGGCATTTGATCCTGTGCAGAATGGATACAAAGGCTATCTCTGGAATCAAGTTAGAAGTATGGCTTTGGCTAAGCTATTACTATCTGTGATTCAATATCTTCACATCTTAAGATGGAAGAGTACATGCCTTATGAGGCTATGACAGGATTAATTCAAATGACATTTATAATCAGTACAATTAATTTCTGACAGCAGTAGTAAAAACTTGTTTTATTACTTATAACTAAATGGAGATATAAAGAAGTTAACAGGGAAAAAAAGCCAAAGGAATGAATAATTTATTACATTTATTTACTAACTTTCAAAAGAGATTATGTAGAGGAGGGTAAATGAATATCGAAAAAAGAAAATGGAAATTGGTAACTTACTGTGAAATGCTAGGATCACACATATAAAGAGCTGATAAATTAATAAACTAAACACATTGTGAGCACCTACTTTGAGCTAGATGCTATTCAAAATGCATTTCATGAATTATCTCACTTTTCCTAAAAATTCTCCAAGTACTATCATCATCCCCACATGATAACAAACAGAGGCCCAGTCAGGTTAAACAACTCCCTGGAGGTCACTTAACCTAAGAAGAGTTTTGGTGCCTGAATGCCAAGAAGCAATTTGGCTTCAGGTGATCATTTAAAACTTAAAAAAGATTGCCAAATTATTGATTCAGACAGGCAAAAGCTATATTAACATAATGGGAAACACAGATTTGCAATGTCTTTGGAATATCTAAAATAAACATATCTTTAAATTTAGAGAAGATGTTTAGTTTGAGAGGAGCAGTGAAGAGAAATGTTTCTATATAGAATTAGGCCTGAAGGGATCTAACCCACGTGTGGTTGGCTGAGTGCACTGTACGGGTTTATGTTGAGACTCTGCTTCTTCCTAGATAGCATACCTTCAGGGAGGTATCTTTCTGAGGCCTCAGTCACATAATGGGTAACTTGTAACAAAAAACGGGGAGTCAATAATGTCATTTTAAATGAATTTGGTGAATGATATAAAGCAGCAACCAATCACAAAAGTGGACTAAATATGCTAAAGATAGTGAATGCACGATTACATATGCAGTTTAGGTTAACCTCCAGCAAGTTACTTTGCCTCAGACACAACAATATAGAAATGGTCTGAAAATCGAGGAAGGAGGGAAACTATAAATCCAACCTAAACCTCTGTTAAAAGTGGAAAGCACATGGTCAACCCAGAGCCACAGCAAGTAAAACTAAGATGAAAATTCCTACAGCCAAACCAGTACCTACACTTTCATTAGGTTTAGGATATTAAGTCCCCAAACCCAACCGTAAATGTCCTTAAAAGCAGAAGGTGGGGTACGCACCTACACGAGGAAGACAGCACTCACACACTCCCGCGCCGGAAGTCCACTGAGTGTGCGCACCTCCCCGCCCCGGCGGACCGCGCCTCCTCATTGGCTGGCCCCGTGGGCCCGGCGGGAGGGCCTCCCCTCCCGTTCACGGGCGCCGCCTAACCCAGCTACCGAGTGTGATTACCAACCCCTGGCGGGTATATAATGTAATACTATGCTATCCTGCCACGTGATGTCTCTGGGCACCCTAAAGCCTCCCGAACTCAGAGCGGGTCAGAGCACAATCGTACCTCTGCTAATTGTGTTGCTAACGAGTGTCAAGAGCTGAGCTGAGCAGCTGCCGCTCTAAAGTCTGACATGCCAGGTTCCTGAGGCCACAAAGCACCAGGCTTCCGACGCATTTCCCTTAGGGACGCCGGCCTATTGCTAAAATACAAAATGAGGCCTATTACGGAATTCCAAGGCAGTTATGGGGGTAAAAACGTGTTCGCATTAGGACCACAGTGGAGGCGGGCGCTGATTATTGCTTTCCCAGACGCATCTCCCTGACTTAACTGCTTGACGACAGCCGGGGATGTTGGAGGCCCCATTAGGGTTCTTCCTCCTTCATGACATTTGATATGGGGCATTTAGTGGCTAAAATCAGCTTCTTAAACCCAGATACTGTCGGGAAGTGGCAACTAAAGCAGACAGGCATCTTAAAAGAGACTTCTCCTGTAATGGCGTCTGCGTCAGTCACTAACATGGCGGACATAATCGTGCGCGGCGCAAACGTCAGCAGCTCTTCCCTAGCCGCTCGGAAACAGTAGAGGAAAGCAGGGCCGTGCTCGCTGATTGGCTCAGCGTCGGCGCGTGCCGAGCAGAGTGCTCCCACAGGAGCCAATCAAAACGGCGAGAGAAGGAATTGGCCGCTGCGCCTGTTCCCGAGGAATGCTGGGAGCCTGGAGGACTAGCGAGGAGGAGTTGAGAGAACGGAGCGGACGCCATGGCGACCAACATCGAGCAGATTTTTAGGTCTTTCGTGGTCAGTAAATTCCGGGAAATACAACAGGAGCTTTCCAGGTAAGTGCTCCCCATTCCGTTCTGCTACCAAGGGACCGTTAGGGCCCCACGTAGTCTTCCATGGTACCTTCCTTCATGGGTGCTGTCGTTCCTCGATCCAGGCCCCGCTACTGCCCCGCCTGGGCCTGGTATCCATTTTCCGGCCTTCCCTCCCCCACTCTTTCCCATCCACTCTCTTCCTTCTCAGAGCAGAACTTCGCCCTTTCTGAGGGAACCCAAGACCCTCTTTCCCAGAACCGAGTTGAGACGCCCACTCTCCTCGGTTTGGTCGTCCCTCACTTTAGCTACTCGTAGGCCTGGGTGTGCGGCGCGGCCGGCCCAGTTCCCTGCTCGGCTCCTCCTCCGCCGCCGCGTCTCCCTTCCCCCTCCCTGCCACCGCCGCCGCGGCGGATCTTTCCGACCGGTTCCTATGACCGGAAAGGGTCTCTAACGGCCGTTTCTTGGGTAATCTTAAATCCGCTTTATTATTGCAAGCTTCTGACCATTTGTGGGTCTGGGTCTTTTAATTATTTGGGCCCTTGCATTCTGCGGCTCCCACCAGCCAGCGTTCTAATTGGCTAGAAATTTAAATTAAACCAAGATCTAATAAATGTTACGTACTTTGACAAAGCTTTCGAGATGCAGATAAAACTTTGAATTATTAATCTTAATTTCGGAAATTGGAAGTGGTCTTTCTAGACCTAAGTTTATTTTTCCTTTTTTTGGTACTACTGCCTCAGTTGATCATATTTGACCAACACGCTACTTTTGTCATTGTTATTAGACCTTACGTAGTCTATCTATCCTTGGTTCACAAAATTTGGACCGGAAGCGATTTCCAAATCAACTATTGTTTACTTAGAAAGGAAAGTTGTGTGGTTCTTGTATTGCGGATGCCTTTTAGCATTGTTGGCTTGGTTCAATGAAAATATTTGTTTCAAGTTCATATATTTCTGCTGTATTTTAAAAGTTAAGAGCAAAGGACGGTACTTGAATTTGAAGATGAGATGAAAACCTCATTGTAAATTAAGCGCCCAAATTAGAATGGACTTAGTGACAATGATGGAGTATTCCTAAAATTATTTTTTTCAGGATATATTGTTTCTAAAGTGGGAAGTAGATTCACTCAGTGGTTTTAAAATTTTGGTTTCATGCTAGCGTTTTTAGCCTGAGGAGAAAAGACCTGAACTTAGTAAAAATAATTTTCCTAAAACTTTAATAGTTGCATGGAATAAGTCATGTTTCCTCATTGTATTTTAATGCCTTTGAAAAAACAGTTTTTGTGTGTTAGAGATTAAGTGCTTTATCATTGTAGAAAACTTAGAAAAAAATCAAAAGGGAGGGTACCTACCACATAATTACGTGTTCTTTATTTTTTCCTAGTGTTCAAATGTACTTATATCTTGCAAAATTTGATCATTTTTGTCTTGTTTTTAACCTAATTGCAAGCGATTAGTTTTGTCTTTTATTACTCTCAGTCTGGGAAGATTTTTCATAGCTTCATAGAATTCTTGTCGGAATGTATTGATCGGTAATTTAGGTGGTTTGAAAATTTCATCCCTTTTCAGTAATAGGTAATAGATATCCTAGTAACTTTGGGGTGATTATTTTCCCAAATTGGCTTTTTTTGGATCATGGTTACTTTTCTGATTTTTAAACTGTGGCCTTTTTAGTGAGGTAACTATATGTAAGTGTTTATAAAAAGGAAACTAAGAATGACAAAGTCAAAAAAGAATATTAGAGAAAGCAATTTATTTAGAGCAATATTCGGCTTTTCAAATAATATGTACATTAAAAATAAGTTTTTGATTGTCTTATCTGTGAGTTGTAGTTCCCATTTTCCTATCTGTTTTTACATAGAGTGACAGTTAAATTATTATATAAAGATGGCATTTAAGAATATGGGTTCTGGTTTTTGCATACCATCTTCATATTTTTAATAACTGGGATCTTCAGCTAGGTTTTTTGTCTTCCTGTGCCTTATGTTCCTCATTTATAAAATTAGAAAATAGTGCTGATCTTAGTTTTGTTAGGATTAAATGAGTTAAAATGTAAAAAACTGTGACACTAATTGTCAATAAATGTTAACATTTGATTTTGCATTAGGAAGCCAAGTGTCACTAACAGCTACTGAATTTAAAAAACTTGATCAGATAGTGTAGCATAATTGATGTTTTGTTAGCTAAAATTTGAGGTTAAATGAAAACATGTTACTTTTGAAAGCAATTTTGTGAATTTATACAAAAATAGTTAAAATGCCTACGTAAATGACATGTTCTTGTGTCTCAAGATTTGTCTGGTAATGTGAACTGAAAATGTTAAGCCATCCATTCATTTACTGTTAGTAAAAATGAATTGTCACTTGTTTACCTGAAGTTTTTTGAACACCAGAAAAAATTTTAAATGCCACAATTTCTGACAACTGAGTAGAAACTATGTGTTTTTTTTTTTTAAACTATGGCATTTTGGTAACACATCAGAGGCTACAAGTTACCCTTTTTTCCTCAGTGCTCATTTTTATGTTCCTCGATAACTGTTGGATGGTGATTGTGATCTATGTACAGGTGTGGCTTTATTGAGACTAAAGTTTCTACCATGTTAAATCGTATATTTTTCTTTTGATTTGTGATTATGATCTAAATCATTTTTCTTCTGTAAAGTCAATATTCAGGTAATCCAAAACACTCAATACAAATTTCTGGGAGTAAAAAAAAAAAGGTGAACCTAGAGACCCATTTTTAAAGTCTTTCACAGTTTTCAGAACTGGTTGTGTGAAGATGAAAATGCACTAGCTATAAGTAGATAATGTTAAGGAAGTACTGTTTGTGGGGAACATCTAAAAAATAAAAATGGTGAACTCTGATTATATATAGGACATTTTAATTAGTTGCATTATAAATATTTATTACATGGTGTGAAACCATTAATCAATTTCGATAACTTTTCTTACCAAGTGGAAGAGGTGAAGGCCAGCTCAATGGTGAAACAAATACACCTATTGAAGGAAACCAGGCAGGTGATGCAGCTGCTTCTGCCAGGAGTCTACCAAATGAAGAAATAGTTCAGAAGATAGAGGAAGTGCTTTCTGGGGTCTTAGATACAGAACTACGATATAAACCAGGTAATGGTTATAATCTGCTATCTTAAAGCTTTTTCATATTTTTAAATAGTTAATAGTATTATATCTTGATTGCAGGTTATTTAAAATGCTTTTTTAAAATCTATAAATTTCCGTTTTAGTTAATGATTTACCAAAGACTTTCTTGTTTAAATTCTCCTTTGAAAATCATTGTGCTGAAAAATGATCATTGAAGTACTTGTTTGCTTTGCTGTTGGAATATAACTTTTATCTTTGATTCACTCTTATAGTGCCTCATTACCAGATTTCGAATGTTGGTTTTCATTGAACAATTTTGTAAATGTAGATTTAGGGGAACGTACAGGAGCTTGGATCAAATCAGTTATTATTATGATTATTTTTAAGGAAAAGTACAGGCAGGAATGTAGGGGAGCAGGCAGGCAGGAAAAGAGATGTGGAAGAAGCGCTCTATTTTTATTTAGTTCACATTGGTTGCTACCCCTGGCCCTGGGTCCCAGACTTGGGATGCATATGGGATTGCTCCTAGGGTGAATCAGACCACCAGGCCACCTGGGTGCACCCTGTAATGATTCTTAAACGCTGGAGGTTTTTATTTTAAATCAAAACACTTTTTTTTCTTCGGTATGTACCTAATTTAAAGATTCAGTGAATGGGGAGGAGGAATCATTGCCTGGATATTTAACTCTTCTTAAACTGATTAAATAATGTTTAGAAATGAAAAATTTATTACAGCTACAAATAACCATATCTTCACTTAGTTTTGGAAATGAGAGTGGTTTTTTTTTTAAAATTTAAATTTCTGGTATAAATGTCATAAAATGATTAAAAAGCATAGATTTAGGCATACTTAGATGAATGGCTCTAGCAACTTTTTCTTGACTGAAGAGATTAACATAATAATAGAAAATGATTTGTTTATTTTAGCGTAAGTCTAATGTCTTGATTCATTTTTTCTATACTTTTGAAGATCTGGATTTCTCATCAGCTTTTTCTGGATCTTTTGGATTTATCTAGTTTGATATTGGCATAGAGTAAATCCCATCTGGTTGTAAAGTCTGTAATACAAATCACTTTCTATTTCAGACAGGTAAATTGAAATGTTCTTAAGTTACAGGTTAAGAGCTGTAAGAATTTCCTTCTCTAAATGGCTATTTTTTAAGTAGAAACATTTAAATATTTCTTTTTTAGTAATTTTAGAAGGGTATTGGGGGAAAAGATGTTATTTTTATTAGAATACATCTGAATGTGATAAGATAAAATTCAGATTCCATACTGATGCTTTGTATTTGTTGTTAAGACCTTTGTATATTGTATAAAAACAACCACAGCTTTAGCTTTTGCTGAGTATTACTATGTGCCGGGCATTCTTTAATGTACTTTGTATATTGTAACTCACTTTGTTCTCTCACTGTAGGAGACATAGAGATTAATTTGGTCAAATCTATTCATGTAGCTAGTGGTAGATGGATTCAGGATCCAAAAGCAGTCAGTCTGTTCTAGAGCCAGTGTTCTGTTGCTTTCCATATAAATAGGGATTATAAAATAGGGATTATAAAAGGTACTTATTATGAATACTTTTTATAGGAATGCTAACAGTTGGTAATATGAGAGATAATCACCTTTACAAATAGTTCAAAAGTAATTTGCTAAAATTTGAGACCCTAAGAAAATCATGTTAATATGGTAAAACATCATAATTCTAAACTAAGATTTTTAAAATTTAGTTGTAGAAGTATAGGAAAATTCTTAGTCTTCACATAATTGATTTATGGAAAATTCTTTATTTGGTAATTGGTAATATTTTATTTAACAGTAAGGGTCTTATGGGAATTAAATCCTGGCTTGTATGATTTATCTAAATCTTCTTTGGGTAATGTTTGACAAAATTAATTTCCCTTAATTTCAGACTTGAAGGAGGCCTCCAGAAAACGATGTGTTTCTGTACAAACAGATCCAACTGATGAAATTCCCACCAAAAAGTCAAAGAAGCATAAAAAGCACAAAAATAAAAAGAAGAAAAAGAAGAAAGAAAAGGAAAAAAAGTATAAAAGACAGCCGGAAGAATCTGAATCAAAGTTGAAATCACATAATGATGATGGGAACATAGATTTAGAATCTGATTCCTTTTTGAAATTTGATTCAGACCCTTCAGCAATGACACTGGAGCATCCTGTAAGAGCAGTTGGCCTACCTGAGATCAGTGAATCTCCTGCAGTTGTTCTAGAACCTCCTATAATACCAATGGAGGTACCAGAACTGTCCACCTTAGAAACTCTGAAGCCAGCTACAAAAACTGCAGAACTGTCAGTAGCATCTACATCTACGGCAGTCATTTCAGACCAGTCAGATCAGTCTGTGGCTCTGATGCTGGAACCATCTGTGACAAAGATTCTGGATTCCTGTGCTACAGCACCAGTGCCTGCGACAGTAGTGCTGGCGTCTGAGTCAGTTGCAACAATGTCAGTGGAGTATCAGATGAAGTCTGTGCTGAAATCTTTGGAGAGTACAACTCCAGAGACATCAAAGATCTTGTTGGAGCAGCCTCCAGGAGCAAAAGGGCTAGAGCCCTCAGAAACCCTTGTGGTTTCATCAGAGACACCTACTGAGGTATACCCTGAACCAAGCACATCAACAACAATGGATTCTCCAGAGGCATCTGCAACTGAAGTGCTAAGAGTGCCAGAGCAGCCTGTAGAAGTACCATCGGAGATTGCAGACTCATCTATGACAAGACCACAGGAGTTGCTGGAGCTGCCCAAGACCACAGCGTTGGAGCTTCCGGAGTCGTCGGTGGCCTCAGTGATGGAGTTGCCGGGGCCACCTGCGACCTCCATGCTGGAGTTGCAGGGGCCCCCTGTGACTCCAGTGATGGAGTTACCTGGGCCCTCTGCTACCCCGGTACCAGAGTTGCCAGGGTCCCTTTCTACCCCAGTGCCTGAGTTGCTAGGGCCCCCTGTGGCAGCAGTGTCTGAGTTGCCGGGGCCCTCTGTGACATCAGTGCCACAGTTGTCGCAGGAATTGCCAGGGCTTCCAGCACCATCCGTGGGGTTGGAGCCACCACAGGAGGTACCAGAGCCACCTGTGATGGCAGAGGAGTTGCCAGGGCTGCCTGCGGTGACAGCAGCAGTAGAGTTGCCAGGGCAGCCTGCTGTAATAGTAGCAATGGAGTTGGCCGAACAACCTGTGACGACGACAGAGTTGGAGCAGCCTGTGGGGATGACAGCGATGGAACAACCTGGGCAGCCAGAGGTGACAACGGCAGCAGGGTTGCTGGGGCAGCCTGAGGCAGCAATGGTGCTGGAGTTGCCAGGACAGTCAGTGGCAACAACAGCGCTGGAGTTGCAAGGGCAGCCTTCGGTGACTGGGGTGCCTGAGTTGCCAGGGCTGCCTTCGGCAACTAGGGCACTGGAGTTGTCAGGGCAGCCTGTGGCAACTGGGGCACTAGAGTTGCCTGGGCAGCTCATGGCAGCTGGGGCACTGGAGTTCACGGGGCAGTCTGGGGCAGCTGGAGCACTGGAGTTATTGGGGCAGCCTCTGGCAACAGGGGTGCTTGAGTTGCCAGGGCAGCCTGGGGCGCCAGAGTTGCCTGGGCAGCCTGTGGCAACTGTGGCGCTGGAGATCTCTGTTCAGTCTGTGGTGACAACGGAGCTGTCAACGATGACCGTGTCGCAGTCCTTGGAGGTGCCCTCGACGACAGCGCTGGAATCCTATAATACGGTAGCACAGGAGCTGCCTACTACGTTAGTGGGGGAGACTTCTGTAACAGTAGGAGTGGATCCCTTGATGGCCCAAGAATCCCATATGTTAGCTTCTAACACCATGGAGACCCATATGTTAGCGTCCAACACCATGGACTCCCAGATGCTAGCGTCCAACACCATGGACTCCCAGATGCTAGCGTCCAACACCATGGACTCCCAGATGTTAGCCTCTAGCACCATGGACTCCCAGATGTTAGCCACCAGCTCCATGGACTCCCAGATGTTAGCCACCAGCTCCATGGACTCCCAGATGTTAGCCACCAGCTCCATGGACTCCCAGATGTTAGCCACCAGCTCCATGGACTCCCAGATGTTAGCGACCAGCTCCATGGACTCCCAGATGTTAGCGACCAGCACCATGGACTCCCAGATGTTAGCGACCAGCACCATGGACTCCCAGATGTTAGCGACCAGCTCCATGGACTCCCAGATGTTAGCGACCAGCTCCATGGACTCCCAGATGTTAGCGACCAGCACCATGGACTCCCAGATGTTAGCGACCAGCTCTATGGATTCCCAGATGTTAGCATCTGGCACTATGGACTCTCAGATGTTAGCTTCAGGCACCATGGATGCCCAGATGTTAGCGTCTGGTACCATGGATGCCCAGATGTTAGCATCTAGTACCCAAGATTCTGCTATGTTGGGTTCAAAGTCTCCTGATCCCTATCGGTTAGCTCAAGATCCTTACAGGTTAGCTCAGGATCCCTATAGGTTAGGTCATGATCCTTACAGGTTAGGTCATGACGCCTACCGGTTAGGGCAGGACCCCTATAGATTAGGCCATGATCCCTACAGACTAACTCCTGACCCCTATAGAATGTCACCTAGACCCTATAGGATAGCACCCAGGTCCTATAGGATAGCACCCAGGCCATATAGGTTAGCTCCTAGACCCCTGATGTTAGCATCTAGACGTTCTATGATGATGTCCTATGCAGCAGAACGTTCCATGATGTCATCTTATGAACGCTCTATGATGTCTTATGAGCGGTCTATGATGTCCCCTATGGCTGAACGCTCTATGATGTCAGCTTATGAACGCTCTATGATGTCAGCCTATGAGCGCTCTATGATGTCCCCTATGGCTGAACGCTCTATGATGTCAGCTTATGAACGCTCTATGATGTCAGCTTACGAGCGCTCCATGATGTCCCCAATGGCTGACCGATCTATGATGTCCATGAGTGCTGACCGGTCTATGATGTCGTCATACTCTGCTGCTGACCGGTCTATGATGTCATCGTACTCTGCAGCTGACCGATCTATGATGTCATCTTATACTGCTGATCGTTCAATGATGTCTATGGCAGCTGATTCTTACACCGATTCTTATACTGATACATATACAGAGGCATATATGGTACCACCTTTGCCTCCTGAAGAGCCTCCAACAATGCCACCATTGCCACCTGAGGAGCCTCCAATGACACCACCATTACCTCCTGAAGAACCACCAGAGGGTCCAGCATTACCTAGTGAGCAGTCAGCATTAACAGCTGAAAATACTTGGCCTACTGAGATGCCAGCATTACCTCCTGAAGAGTCTGTATCGCTGCCTGAACCTCCTGTGAGTCAAAGTGAGATTTCAGAGACCTCAGCCATAACTGCTAATTATTCAATGTCAGCATCAGAGCCTTCGGTGTTAGCATCAGACACTGCTGTGACTGTTCCAGAACCACCAGTAGAACCAATGTCTTCAGTTACTTCAACACCTATAGAGTCTGCTGTAGTAGCAGTAGAGAATGAAATTGTTCCAGAGAGACCAATGATCTATATGGTATCTGAAACTCCAATAATGTCAACTGAACCAACTGTGTTAACATCAGAACCTTCTGTTACATCAGAGTCAGAAGAAAACTTTAGTACCATTAGAGCTTCAGGGCATACTGCCTCGGAGGTGTCTATGTCCCTGCTGGAGCCAGCAGTAACTATTTCAGATCCTTCACAGAGCACTCTAGAGCTGCCGGCTGTGGCTGTCTCAGAGCTACCAACTGTGGCTACCCAGGAGCCACCAATTGGGACTGTCCCAGAGCCCCCATCTATGGCTGTGCAAGAGCCACTGGCTGTTGATATCCCAGATCCATTGACTGTGACACTCCCAGAACCCCCGGCCTTGATTGAACCAGAGCATGTTACCATTCCTTTGCCAGTTTCTGCCCTGGAGCCTACTGTGCCTATCCTGGAATCAGTACCAGTCCTTCAACCTGCCATGATTGTTTCAGAACCATCTGTTTCGGTTCAGGGGTCCACTGTGACAATTTCAGAGCCTGCTGTCACTGTCTCAGAGCAGAATCAAGTAATATCAGCTGAGATGGTTTTAGAGTCTACACCAGTGATACTAGAAACTAATGTTATAAAAGGAATGAATTTATTCTCCAGTGATCAAAATCTTGCCACACATATCCACATGCAGGAGATGCCCATGCATTTAGATGAAGAACCACATACTGAAGGTCACCTGAATAATGACTTTTATGAAAGTGAACATGGTATAAATAGAGACAATATAAATAATCATTTAATTGCTAAAGAAATGGAACATAATATAGTGTCTGCTGCCAGTACTAGTTTTGGTGAAGAGAAAATTTTGCCCATCAGTGAGACTAAACAGTGCACAGTATTGGATATCTGCCCTAATGTTAGTGAAGCTGATGTAGGAGGAACTCTGTTTTCTACTTGTCCCCATGTTGTTGAACCTGATGCAGTGGGAACTAGTAATGATCCTGAGTTTGCCACAGTATCTGCTCTTAGTTTAGTTAGTAAATATGATGTTGAAGCAACTTTAACTACTAAAGATACTGAACATGACATGGTAATTTCCACTAGTCCCAGTGGTGGTAGTGAAGCTGACATAGAGGGACCTTTGCCTGCTAAAGACATTCATCTGGACTTACCATCTAACAGCTTTGTTAGCAAGGATGTAGAAGGACCATTACCTATACAAGAGAGTGACCAGATAATAGCTGTTACTCACAGCCCTAAAGAAAATAGTGGAGAAGATAAAGAAGAACCTTCCCCTAATAAAGAGATACTGTCTGATTCCGGATTTCCTACTAATATTGAAGATATTAATGAAGCTGATTTAGTGAGACCATTACTGCCTAAGGACATGGAACGTCTTACAAGCCTTAGAGCTGGTATTGAAGGACCTTTACTTGCAAGTGAAGTTGAACGTGACAAATCTGCTGCCAGTCCAGTTGTAGTTAGTATGACAGAAAGAGCTTCAGAGTCGTCTTCAGAGGAAAAAGATGATTATGAAATTTTTGTAAAAGTTAAGGACCCACATGAAAAAAGCAAGAAAAATAAGAACCGTGACAAAGGGGAGAAAGAGAAGAAAAGAGATTCCTCGTTAAGGTCTCGAAGTAAGCGTTCCAAATCTTCTGAACACAAGTCACGCAAACGTACTAGTGAATCCCGTTCTAGGGCAAGGAAGAGATCATCTAAGTCCAAGTCTCACCGCTCTCAAACACGTTCCCGGTCACGGTCAAGGCGCAGGAGGAGGAGCAGCAGGTCAAGATCAAAGTCTAGAGGAAGGAGGTCTGTATCAAAAGAGAAGCGTAAAAGATCTCCAAAGCACAGATCCAAGTCCAGGGAAAGAAAAAGAAAAAGATCAAGCTCCAGGGATAACCGGAAAATGGCAAGAGGTCGAAGTCGTACCCCAAGTCGTCGGAGTCGGAGTCACACCCCAAGTCGCAGAAGAAGATCTAGATCTGTAGGGAGGAGAAGGAGTTTTAGTGTTTCCCCCAGCCGACGGAGCCGCACCCCCAGCCGACGGAGCCGCACCCCCAGCCGACGGAGCCGCACCCCCAGCCGACGGAGCCGCACCCCCAGCCGAAGGAGCCGCACCCCCAGCCGAAGGAGCCGTACCCCCAGCCGAAGGAGAAGATCAAGGTCTGTTGTAAGAAGACGAAGCTTTAGTATATCACCAGTCAGATTAAGGCGATCACGGACACCCTTGAGAAGAAGGTTTAGCAGATCTCCCATCCGTCGTAAACGATCCAGGTCTTCTGAGAGAGGCAGATCACCTAAACGTCTGACAGATTTGGGTGAGTCATTTAAAAATGTAATGGTATAACTGAACATGGTTAAAACGAGTTTTTTCTGCTCAAGTCACATGGAGTATTTAGGGTTATTGATTTAGGATGAATATTTTTAGATTTTATGATTGGATTAACTTGTATTAATAAAACATGGGGCTATGTATGTAATTAGTTAAAAAGACCTGCTTTTGGATTATATTAGAAACAAGATGTTTTAATTTGCTGAATCATTGTACAAAACATGGGAAGTAGATGAATAGTTAAAGACAGTTCTTAAAATAGTATTGAACTGTTGAATGTATAGGTAATTTGACTATTAAATGGTAGTGGAAGTGAGTAGGGGATTTTGCATGTAGAGTTGTTTAACTGCATGGGTTACTACCTTACTTAAAACAAAGTACTCTGCTTTCTTCTGATTTTAAGTAATGTGCAGAAATGATTAAGACTTGATGGATAATTCATGGCTACCTGCAACAATGATGGGATGATTTATTTTTATCCTAGTAGATTAGACATTTCCAGGTCAGGGTTTATCTAAAGAAAATTTCTAAGTTCTTTTTTTTGAATTCAAAGCAGTGGAACTGCTTTGTAATTCCTAAATGATTACAAGTTAGAGGTAACATGGATAAAATGCATATGTGCTTATTTTACCAATTACAGAAACTGCCAGAAAGGGCAGAATGTGATAATTGCTTAAAGTACTGGAATAGGTAAGATACTTTGGGAGTACAGTGGAGAAAAACGTTAAATTTTGACTTAAGATTTGTTAGAAGACATGGTACACTTGAACCTTGGTCTCAAGTGATTTAAAATGTTGTCAAGAGATTAGAAGGAAAGTAAGGGCATGGTAATTTTGGAAAATAAAGTAGGCTTTTGCAGGTGTATGGTAAGGTGATCATTATAGCTGTGTAACTTAGTTATTTTATGTAATATTTTAATGGGAAGCTCAGTGTGTACTTAATAGGGAGCGTTATTTACTTAAAAACTTTGAACCCCAAAGAATGATTTGATCAGTTACAATTTAGGGCAAAAAATTGATGCTAATTTTAATTTTGTTACTGTATAAAACTTTATAATATAAAATGTACAACCTTTTAGGAAAACTGCTTCTTATATTTTTCCTTTTACAGATAAGGCTCAATTACTTGAAATAGCCAAAGCTAATGCAGCTGCCATGTGTGCTAAGGCTGGTGTTCCTTTACCGCCAAACCTGAAGCCTGCACCTCCACCTTCAATAGAAGAGAAAGTTGCTAAAAAGTCAGGAGGAGCTACTATAGAAGAACTAACTGAGGTAAGCTAAACAGAATTTGTTTTGAATTTTAAATGGTTATTCCAGTGATGTTGACTCGAGTGTGCCAAAACCCGAATTGTGGGCTGAACTGATAATGGCTGGCACCGAGTGTCCAAAACCCGAAATACAGATGTGGCAGCGGCAGAAGCTCTGTTTAGCAGGCCATTATCCGGGATGGCTAAGCTCCGCTAGCTAAAAGTTACTTCCCATTACTTTTGCTTTCCAGTTTTAGAAGCCAAACTGACTGAGGAGTGGGACGGTTCGTTTGAATGGAGGAGGTGTTGAGTGAGCAACACGCAGAAGCTCGCCTACAGTTTCGTTTCCATTCACGACGCGTTCACTGATCGCCACGAGTATACTGCATATACGCAAAGACACAGACAATCTTCAGAAATGATCTTTTGCCACCGGAGCTTGGAAATTAATGAGACTAGCTGGCCATTGCCTGAAAGGAACTTCTTTCGCATCAACATTTCGGGTTTTGGCTGTTTGGTACCAGCCATTTGTGATAATGGCTGGCCATTATCAGTTCTTCCTGCGGTTCGGGTTTTGGCAGTAACATTTTAAACACTTATTTTTGTTTTTAAAAATTTGATCTTTCCAACTGAGGCTTTTTTTTTTTTTTTTTTTTTTTTTTTTTTTTTTTTTTTTTTTTTTTTTTTTTTTTGGCTTTGTTTTATTAATATTATTTGGGGGGCGTTGGGGATGCTGAAATACTGCTGCTAGGACCCAGAGATACCACAGTGTTTCATATATTGAAACTTGTTATTGGCTAGCCTTATGCCAGCCTGCTACTGTCAATATATTGTTTCCCCTTGGTTATAAGCTTGGTATACTGTGTTTTTAGCTGTATGAGCTTTTTATTCTATTGTAATATTTTCAGTTGATAATGGATGTGACAAATTCTGCTTGTATAGAAAGAGAAGTTCACCTAAATTTACTCTGACCTTTTTATAAAGCCAGGTAATAGTCTGTTCCTTTGCTTCTCAGGAAGGAATTGACTTTGCTTTATGTGTCAGACCTCATTAATTGCACCCTCTCCATCATGCCTTATTTTCCATTCTTGAGATCTATTCTTCAGAGACTCAACCTACAAGATATTTATGGAGAGACATGTTAGCTATCTAACTCTCAAATGTTTCAAACCTTTTATTTTGCCATACATTTGGGGATCATATAGTTTCTTAATCTGTTGCCTGAATTACAGCTTTTAAAATTTAAGGATCTTGTAAAGGCTTCTAATTGCTTGTTTATCAGATCCAAGTTCCTTATCCAAAACTTTGAACATTTAGTGTTTCCCTATGTTTTTAGCCTCATCTTTAACCTTCCTGTCCATTCTTTTCTTCTCCACCTTTTTACCATCAACTGACTAGGACAACTTCCTTTTCCTTTCCTCGGCAGTCCTTGCTCTTAACGAAAATCTGGCTTAGAATTTTCAAGGACTATCACTTGATTATCAAATTCTGCTTTGATTCTGTTCTCAAGCTTTTGTTCTTTCAGCACTTATGTACTCAGTTTGTATTATATCAATTTGCACTTGTTAATTGTGTTGCTCTGTAAAAGCATTCCTCAATAATTTCATGTGTATTCTGTCTTTTGAACTAGATTGTAAGCTCCTTGGGAGCAGGGACCATGTTTTTTTTTTTTTTTTGTATTCCCTGGACAGTGCCCAGTACAGTGCTCTGCACATAGTAGGTGCTCAATAAATGTTGTTGACTGACCAGCTAGAGTGTTTTTAAATAATAGCTAATAAGCTAACTTATCTCTTACTTTCCATTAATCTTGTTTTACTTTAAGATTTTTTCATGATTTTGACTTAAGAAATTAGGTGTTAGTCTACATAAAGTGTAAGATTTATCTTTTGTTTTTACTTTTTAAGAAATGCAAACAGATCGCACAGAGTAAAGAAGATGATGATGTAATAGTGAATAAGCCTCATGTTTCGGACGAAGAGGAAGAAGAACCTCCTTTTTATCATCATCCCTTTAAACTCAGTGAACCCAAACCCATTTTTTTCAATCTGAATGTAAGTATTTATGGATTGATGAAACGTACTTGTGGAAGTGTTTAATTCTTGGATTAAGTACTCTGAGAAATGAACAAAATCAGATTATGTTGAAAATACTGACTTAATTATGAAACATTTTATTTTTCAGATTGCTGCAGCAAAGCCAACTCCACCAAAAAGCCAGGTAACATTAACAAAAGAATTTCCTGTGTCGTCTGGATCTCAACATCGAAAGAAAGAAGCAGATAGTGTTTATGGAGAGTGGGTTCCTGTGGAGAAAAATGGTGAAGAAAACAAAGATGATGATAATGTTTTCAGCAGCAATATACCCTCTGAGGTAAGTAAGAGTAATATTACGTATTTCTCCTTTTTTATACCTGAATCTGCCATTTTATTGTTATTTTATATCTGATTTGGATTCTGTTTCACTCTTCTTAGGGCCGGGTTAAACGGCAGGGCCGGGTTAGACGACAGATGAAACAACCCGCAGCTTCTCATTTGACAGTAACTCGATGCAATTCACTTTGTGGAACCAAGCCACAAAGTGAAAAGCATCGAATTGCAGAGAACAGTGTTATCACATCCCTACCCAACATTGGGCCCTCCTTGCACTTGTGGGAAGGTAGCCCAAGGTACAACTATTTAGCATCCCGTTTTGCTTCAAGGCTCTATAGCTCTAGATTTTGGTGGTAGCAAATCTGTTGGGTGGAGGGATTGAGTGGAGTGAGGCAGATCCTCAGGTTCAACACAAGAACTGGAATGGAAAAGGTCATTGTAGGCTGTTGTGAGCATCTTGGATATATAACCCATTGCCCTTTAATGGTTTCTTATTTCTCTGGGTTGTTAGATAGCCTTTAATTTGAGTACTTTTCCCTTCCCTGTGCTACCTTGGCCCTTTTGAATTCTTGTGTTTAACCTAATGCTCAGCCTTGGTACTCCCATTTCCCTTCTCCTTTCCCTCTTCGCTACTGTTAAAAAATTGGAGAAGTGGAATTCACACCTTGAAATTTCCATAAGGCTATAGTTGTGTCTTGTCAAAATGACGCAGTAATAGCACCAAGTGTCAAAACAACCCCATTAAAATGCCGCCTGATTAAATAATGTGCTGCTAAATATAGTGCACATGAAAACAGCAAGACTGTATATATATGTAAATATATATATATATCTGTATCTTTGTATGTATCTCTGTATCTGTACCTTTGCTGTATCTTTTAATAAACAGTTTACTTTTATTTAACTTGTTGTGCAAAATCACGCTTGGGGGATCTGGGAGGGTGGAGACATACTAGGGGGGTGGGAGTTTTAAATGATATAGACTAGTCATCACCTCTTGTCCTTTCATTTCCAAAGCCCAGACATTTGTCCGAGAAATGGACTAGATATTTGATGCCCTTATAATGTGGGACTTCTTTCCCACCTCCTTTTCTTGCAGTTCTAGGTTATATAGGTCAGAGAGACCTGTACTTTCACCTTCAGGTTCCCTACATTGGCCGTATCTTCCACTAAACATCTTCAATATTAAAAATAAACAAATCCTACTTATAAAATCAGAAAGTGAACAGAACCCAAATCAGAAATTTTTTGGTAGTCCATTTCCCCCACGCCCAAGCTATGCATGAGTAACATTATCACTTGTTTTTGACCTGTGGCATTTTAAAAAAGAGCAAGTTCTATACATTGAAGCTGGGTATGGTAACTAGCCAGGGTAACCGTACAATCATGGTGATGATCTATATATACATGAGGTTCAACAACTGAAACTAGATATAGCATCACCAGTGAGGGAGGGATAGATGGTTTGAACACTATTTTAGTGAAACCACTTGAGTAGCTCTGCTGCTAATCCCCCAAATCAGGCTACCTGCACATCTCAAGAAGCGAAGGTTAACTGACATGTCCAGCTGATTTAGATCTTGAGGTAGCTGAATATGAACCATGATGAGAGCCGAACAAACTTAAAAATTCTGATACATATGCTTTTACTAATTTTGTGCAGATTAAGCATTTAACAGTTGGGGAGGGATGGGACCAAGGAGATTGATTATGTGAGAAAAATTTCCCACTGGATTGAAGCCCTATAGAAAATTACAAAATTCCAGAGAACTTTTCTGAGAATAAGTAACCGTAGGTATTAATTTCAGTTAAACATGGGGAAAGTGCTTAGAGGTTCCTGATGATTATGCTGCTTTTTGAGAGTTTGTGTGTGTGTGTGTGTGTGTATATATATATATATATATGTATATATTTGAAATTGAGTACTCAGCCATTTCAGTCTTAATACTGTGATACCTTATCCTTTTGTCTGTCATTAAAAGTGGTTTTTGGATTTTAATTAAAAGTTGGGAATTACTCCAAGGAAATATCAGGGAGAAAGTGAATATTCAAATTTTATGACTTTTATTGAAGTAGGAGGAAAAAGTTTAAAGGGCTAAATGAAGGAAGTAGATGTCTTCTGTGGGAGAATATGTACAACTATTCGATATCAGAACTCAAGTTGATTTCTTAAAAGGTTAGACACAAAATTACATAGGTTAAATTCACTTCTGAAAAAAACAATACCAACATCTTAAGAGAGAAAGGAACAGGATTGTGGTTTGCTTCCAGGTCTTTGTACTTGTACCTAGCAATATCGTTACACCTAAAGGAAATGTTCACAATAGAAAAAATGTTCAGTCTTAGTTAGATTTATTTAATGTTGTATATACTAGTTTTTATGGAATACTGTTATTGACATGGGAGCACTGACCTTTCTGATTCCCTTTAAGGGGTTAAAATAAAGGAGTTTTTTTTAGAGTATAAGCAAAATTCTTTTAACTGGTCAATGTTTTAACTGAAGAGTTTTTTTTTTTTTTTGAACCTACAGTCTTTTTACATTTTAATAAATATAAATGGAGTTTGTGGTTCTTTAGTTATAAGCATAAAACATTTAAGCAAAGACCACAGATTTGGTCTCTGTAACGGCCATATTAGCTTTGCTATTGTCCTTAACTCCAACAGTTAGTTGTCTTGCACATGAGTGCTCTTTGACATAAGTATGAGTGGATAGACGTGGATGGATCAACATGAATCCATGTTTTATGGAGTATCACCTCATCAGACTGGTGTCCTACTGCATAGCATCGTCTTCATACACAGAAGACAGCCAGCATCATCTCAGTAAGAAGTGACTGCAGACCTTTGGCCATATTTGTGTGCTTTTGAGATATAAATAATGAAATAAAAATGATGGAAAACTAACACTTAAAAATGGTCCTTGGGGGCATTAATTCTTGGTAATAATAGCAAAGGCTTATTAGAATATTTAAATGTAATCTTTGATAGATTACATTGGGTTTATTCTCAAAATGTTTGAAGGTTCAGAGGTAGCTTTCCATTAAGGTCTGGTGATTAATTTTATCAGCAGTGTGCTTCATTCTTAAGGTTGAAGAATATAATACCAATGGAGATAAAATTCTCTGATGTTTAGAAGCTCTAAAGTTACAGAGCTTTGGAAAACTTAAGTTCTGGGGGTTAAGATAAAATTTTAATTGGAAATTAAGCAGTGTCTGATAGTGCTAAAATTTGTTACAGCATTGCTACTCATTTTTTCCTTAGATTCTCCGAGGTGGTTAATACTGAATTTCTTTGAAAAATTTAGTAGGTTATCTATTTGTTTTCCTGTTAGAATTTATTTAGATTAACTATATAAGAATGGCACTAGACATTTTTAATGGTATAATAAAAAGATTAAGAATTCACTTTTAAAAACCAAACACAATTGAGACATTATTTAGAAAGACTGTTTTTTCTATACTTGTCATTTTCTGCATGAACATCTTTGCATTTTATTCATTTTTGCTAAATACCTTAAATCATGTTTTATATACAAGTCAGGTTTTTCAGTTTTACTTCTAATTGAAAGTTTCCTTTTATATCTTTTAGGTTTGAGATCCCTGTAATTTTCTGTACAAAAAATAAATTTCATCTTAAAGGAACTTTCCCCGTAACTTGACTAACCCTCTCAGAAGAATACTCTTTAGATTTTTTTATATCCTTTTATTGACTTTCTAAGAAATACTTAATATAGTTCTATATGTGTAAACAAAAAAGTTGATTTAGGATTTTTTAAAATGAAGATACAGAATGGTACACTTTTATAACTTGAATATGAGATGCATGTATTTCCATTACTGATAACTTCTTACGTTATAGAAGTAGTAATTTGCTGTGTTGCTGAAGTACAGAGAGAAAATAACTTGGACAGGTTTTTTTTTTATTAATGTTGAGAATTAGAATTATAATACAAAACACTTTAATATAGATTTCATATTTTGTAACAAATCTTAGGAAAATGGAAAGTAAACATACCCCAACCCCATACTATTAAGAGCAATCATAATTCACTTTATACATTGGTTAGATATCCTGTAGTGTTATCACTGGAAACAAGGCTTGTTGATAACAACTTGATAATAGGACTCTATATTTTTCATTTCCCATTTTTTTTAGAGGGGCTTTAAAAAAAATCATTGTACCTCTTACATGTTCCTATTTCTGAGCAATAGTTACAGATGGTTAAGGCTCTAAAGCGCCAATAAATAGTTTAATCCAATATATACTGTATATTAATGCACACAAGCACACACACACAGTAGTCTCACCCTGTTAAATTTGTTCCTTAATTTCACTAACCACATTTCAAGTGCTCATTAACTAGCACTAAAGAAAATTATATTGGACAGTGCTGTTCCAAAGTGTAGCTGATATTTTGAGTGTTTTAATAGTAATATTTAACATTTGGTCAAGTTGTAGAAATTAATGCTTTAGGAATTACAGTTGGTCTTTTATGCATTACTATGTATTCTGAGTAACTTTGAAAAGCTGTAAACATGCTTTTTGTTGCAAACTCTTGAGAATCCCTAAGATAATCTTAATTTATTCTATTTTGAGTATATTTCTTCCCATTAAAAAATATGACTGAAATGAATAGTCAGACATTATTCCTAATACAATTTTGACAAGAATTTGAAGCTCACTTGGTAAGCTTGTTGAAGAATAAATGAAGTACTACTCCAGAAAAAAATTAGTTATAATTTAATCTAAAGTAAATGTATATTAAATGCCAAGGTTGCTGTATTAAAGTTCCTTTCAGAGTAAGATGAGTTTAATATAAAATTTAACTGAAATTTCATCCTTTGAATAAATAAGGCATTTAAGTTACCTGCTTTAAAAGGCTTAAAGAGAAAAAAGTATAAAGATATAAAATGTCTCCAGAATGATCAAGACGACAGATAAATAACATTCGCTTTCTTACTTGGGAACAACTGATTTTACTCTAGAATAAAGTTTTATGTGCCATCTTAAACACTTTTTTTTCTCTCCTTAAAGGCAAGGTGCAGGCAGGAATGAAGATGAGCAGAGGCAGGCAGGAAGAGAGAGGGAGGAAGAAGCATTTTTATTTAGTTATTCATCTTGGTTGTTCCCACTGGCCTCGGGATGCAAATCTTGAATTTTGAGATATGTGTGGACTGTGTCCCACTCCTAGTCCACCAGGGTATGATTTAAATACATTCTTATGTCTGATTTATAGGTTAGGATTGTAGGTAGATAATGTTTTTTTAAGACCTTTTAGAATAAAAACCTATTAACTAAATACCTTAAAGCTTTAGATGTGTAGATAGCTATGCAACCCTAAGAAATTCTGGCAAGATTAATGTGATAGTATTTGAGATTTTATTTGGTGGCCCTCTAAAAGTTATATCTATATTCCCACCAGTTTAAAAAACAAAGTCTGCTAAAGGAATGTAAATTTGCACCTGAGATAACTGGATTCCCATTTAAAATCCTAGCAATCAGCAAATACAGAAGTAAAAAGTGAACATAGTAAAATAAGCTTTATGATGTTTCAGTGTGACTTTGCTTAGATTATTTCTTAAGAGGCCTTAGAAATATCCATGGATTAGTGTGGATAATTTACTAGGTTGACCTAATAAATGATGGTCTTTTCCATTCATGAGATCGATACATAATTACAGAATGAATTCAGGTTAATTTTGCCTTCAGGCGTACCTACAAAGTACCAACTTAGATGGCTGAGGCGCTGGTGTGAGGGCCATGTAAATAAAGCCCAAGGACCGACCTGGGTTTGGGGTGAAAAAACAATAAAGATGCTTCTTTCCTTAAAAATGCTTCTTCCTTATCCTCTTTCCTATTTAGGGAAAAAAAAAAGGTAACATGAATCTTTACCTTACTGTTTTTGTGGAAGGAAAAAGCTTAGCTAAAGGAATGTGATTCAGTAAGATATCAAAGAATGATGGAGTGATTAAGGGGTTCTGAAAGTGATTAGTAATCCTTATGTAGGAGATAGAATTATTCTCAGTCATATTTTTTGTTATAGAGATTTTGCTTTTTAAAAAGTATTTTATGTGCACTATGTAGTCAAAGTATAGGTGGTCTTAGCTTTTAGGAAAAAATCCTCTTAAATTTTGCTTACTTTCATAGTATCTACTAATTACTCTTTGTAGATTAAAAAAAGGACATTCTTCCCATAACAGATGAGCATTTTCCAAAATGAACTTTTCTTGGACATAATAATTAGGAAATATTAGTGGGCTAGTTGTGTTAGAAGAAAAAAACTATTAAGGAGTCGTGAGTTAATAAAAATCAACCTCTGAGCTCTTAAGAGTTTTAGGACAAAAAACATCAGATACTTACTTGATGAGTTTTTCTTTCTGTGTTGAGCTGTCCACAAATCTGACAAATTGGGAATTTGTTATAAAGATTTACTTCAAGTTTTTCTGGACACTATGAAACATTTATAAAAATTAAAACATAACATTGTAACTCTTCATAGTTTACTTTGTTATTATGTACTCCCACAGAAATATTTTAACTTTGCCATAAATGCATATAAACTGAAAACAAAAGATTAATTTATTTACTAATTCTTTGAAGAAACAGAGTTTGGACCAAACTTATATCAATGAACAACTGCTGGAAATGAAAAGATACACAGATGAGTAAAGGAGAAATCATTGATAATGATAGTTTTTTGCTTTCTTACTCAGGAATCTTGCTTATTTGCTTTTGAAGTTTATACTAATAACAAAAATAAGAACTGTTAATGAGTATAAAATTAATAGTTTAAAAAGTTCTGTTTAAATGATTTTCATGGTTGAAGGCTATTGCTTTTTGTTTTTAATGGAACTCTAATTTGTTGGAGTAGAAATTAGGATGAATGATTGATTTTGGGTTGAGTTGAACTATTGCCTGATGCTTTGTCATTTACCATAAGCAATCCTTTCAAATTTAAGTTACTCTTGAGTTTTCTTAGTTAATAAGATTATTAGTATGTAAGACTATTTTTTTTCCATTTTTGACATGTATCACATAGAAATATGAGCACTCCTTCTAATTTAGGGGTTGCATTGTAATTTGGGATAATTATCTGTGTTTTCTTTCTTAGCCTGTGGACATCTCTACAGCAATGAGTGAGCGGGCACTTGCTCAGAAAAGACTCAGTGAGAATGCATTTGATCTTGAAGCCATGAGCATGTTAAATCGAGCTCAGGAACGGGTATGTAGTAATTTTAATGTCTGAAAATTTCACTAACAGGATGGTTGTGACATCAGCAAAATTTGTGGTATGCTATTGAAATTTATAGATACTTATCTTGAGAGGCTAATAAGGAAGTAAATCATTAACTAACTTAAGCTAGTTTATTTTAAGTGAATTTGAGTTGCTGATCATTTAATAAATGGTTTTTGTGTATTAGATGACAGGAACTGTTGCTTGAGAGAATAAAATAGAAAAAATGCCCTACCTCATAGAATTTATAATTAAAAACAGCTGAGTGCCCACCCCACAGCCCTATGGGATGTAAGTACTATTATTAGTTTCCATTTTCCAACTGAAGAAATTGAATTAAACTGTGGTGAGTGATGTCCAAAGTTACAAACTAGTAAATGGGGTAGTTGGGCTTCAAATTTAGGAATGAACTCAGTCTTTGGACTGAATCTATGCTTTTAACAATGGACCTCTCATTTCTCCTCTACCTTTCTGTGGTGGATCTATATAGAAAACTGTATGTTTAGACAGATAGAAAATACATTTTCTGACTATACCAGGTGTTTAGTAAATATACTCTGAACTATAGCTGATTCTTTAATCACATTAAGTGCTAGTGATTGATGTAGTTTTTTAAAGGAAGCTGTATTTTTATGTTGGAGAAATTTCCTATGCAATACCTCAAAGAAAGTAATTAAAAACGGCTGTTTTGACATTTATTAGAATGCATTTAAGTGAGATGTACCTAAAGCAAAAGAATGGTATCTTTTGTCTTATGAACTCTACTATATTTTTCTTGTATTTTGTGATACAACTTTTTATAGGTTAGGGATACACCTCAAATCTTGATATAAATGGGATCGCCCGAATATTATCAAACTGGAATGTTTAGGAAAACAATTTTAAATATGCAAAAATTCAAAAACGTTATTTCGAAAGTTTAATGTTTAAGTCTGTTACACAGTGTTTCAGGACCTAATACAATAAATAAAGCACTTACTGAATTGTTTATACCAGTGACATTTTAATTAGACAAGCAACTGTACCTAATTAGTTGGGGCATTTTGTACATTTATCTTTCAGATTGATGCCTGGGCCCAGCTGAACTCTATTCCTGGCCAGTTCACAGGAAGTACAGGAGTACAGGTTTTGACACAAGAACAGCTGGCCAACACTGGTGCCCAAGCCTGGATTAAAAAGGTATACAACATATACACATACAAAAATGTCCAAGTACAAAGTTAAAAAGTGTTAGAAAATTTTTTTTTTTAAAATGAAGAATTTCTAACAGTTTATGAGTAAATTTACTATAAATATACTCCAGGATGGACACTGATGATGGACCTGATTCACAAGACAATGACAAATGGATAAATATGGCTCAAGAGCCACTCAGTTTATCTCCTGAGGTCAATTTTTATTATTGCTGTTGCTCATTTTTGTGGGGGTGGTTTTATAAAACTGTTTTGAATGTTAACAGTAATCACAGGTGCTCTTCAGAATATTCCACAACTAATGATTTCAGAGCAGTGGTTCTCAAATTTTATCTTATCATGGGATACTTTATTACAGGCTTATTTTTGATGGATCACTGTTCCCAAGAGCCCTTTACCATCCGAATTCTCCATTCTTCTATTCGTTTGCCTTCTTTACCCTTCCTTAGTGCCTGCGCCCTCCTGTAAGCTACCTTGGTCCCTATTCCCCACCCCTCTTTGTGATCTCCAGCCCCAGGTCCCTGTGGTTGTCAGCTGTTGGTTACAGCAAATTATTGGGAGACCCCCCAGTATTAGCACTGCATGTGGTGACCTTGCTGGGGACTGGAAGGTTTGGGGAGGATGTCTGGAGTACCGGGTGTGGGCACTGCTGAAGGGTGGTGAAGGGTGGGGAGATGGGACAAAAATACTATCTGTGGACCATCATTTTGGCCCTGGTGGCCTCTGGTGATCCACAGGCTCAATTTGAGAACCACTGATCTTGTGAAGAAACGAGTATAAGACCTAAATTCAAGGGAAGAGGATGGACGCCTGGTGCTGTGAAGATATAGGTTTGCCTGTTTTCAGATTCCTGCATTGAGACCTGTGAATTCCACCTAGGACTGCCTCACTGTTGGGGGAGTCTTAGGTGGTTAAGAATGGCTTTCTGAAGAGATGCATTCTGGTGAAGGGCCATGTGGCTTGGTTGGATGGGTGATGGGAAATTTGTTTCAGGAGTGCTGACAACTTAGCAGTGCTGAAACTGGGAGGCTACGTGGTCTAATGGATTTGGGAAGGTTTCTTTATCCTGCTGTACTCCTGACTCCTTTTGTGATGATGGGCAAGTAATGATTTAGAATTTCAGTCTCCAAATGTCTTGTGGAGACATGTTTTTACTGCCTTACAGGGTAGTATTCAATAATGTGATGGGTATTTATAATAGAGTTGTCTTGAGTACTTGTGTAGGAGTTAAATTTCTGAAAAAAATGAGATACTGGTTGTTCAGACATTTTGATTTCATAACATTTCAGTTTTGATAGCATTCTCTGATAATCCTCTTACTAACAAATGTAAAACAATATAATCTTCACTTTGCCTACCATTTGGTTTGGAAAACAGTTGCATTAATATATATGTATAGTGAATACAGTTATTAAAAATATTTAGTTTATAGTATGTTGGTGATTGGAGATGAGAATCTAGAAAAATATTTTAAAGTTTGGATTAGTTTTACACTAATTTCATCTATTAAGATATTTAAAACATGCAATGATTTTTGTAGTATTTTGATAAATACCTTTCATTTGAAAGAATTATAACTTTGCATTTATATCTGTTTTTTATTCAATCCTATTTAGTCTTTAACTTGAGTATTCAGTATTTCAGAAAGCTAGATTTAAAACTTACTTGGGTGTGTTTAGACACATAATTTGTCACATATGCTTGTCTAGGTGGTAGAAACTTCTGGGTATGATCCCACTGAAAAATGTTAGTCTTCATTTATAACAAAGTACTGATCTATAATACTTGCATACTTCTAAATGTGCTAACATAGCTTAAAATAGATTGCCAATTGTATTGGATTCCCTATAAATTTTCCCTTAACTTTTGTATTTTTAGTACTGTAGGCAGTTAAAATTTTTTAATAAATTACATTTAAGTGTAAATCATTTTTGATACATTATTATGAGATAAAGATGTGTTCATCAGACCATTTGGAAAGCTTTTATTTGTATATAATCGAAGAATATTTGCTGCTAATATCAGTTAGGGGAGAAACAGTTTATTTATAAAAATGAGCCAGAGCATGTAGGAACTAAAACTTGAACATTTTCACTGTCCAGTGACAAAACTACCTGTGGTTTAGAACACTTTCCAAAAAATCATTTGGCTTTTCTTAACTTTAAAATTCCAACATCCTATTTATACATGAAAAGCTACATGAATGCCAACATTCTCTATTTTTAGTGTGTTGTAGTATCCATAGATGAGAAAGAATTGTTTTATCAGTATTTTATCAGCAAAACTTTTTTAATGCTTATTTAAAAGAACCTGGACGTGACATATTGTTTACTACTGTTTCATTAATTAGTATTTTTGTGAACTGTATACATAATGGGGTAAAGAAACATGAGAATTTTAGAAAATGGAAACAGAATTGGACTCCTGGGTTACTTGGGGGTTTGTATTATACTCTGCACAGTTGCCCTTTTTTTTAGGAGTGTTGCCTGGAAAAGAGGGGCAGAGGAACCTGGAAGTAAGTAAGTCATTCTAGGTGTGTAGCATCAAGGCAGTTGATACTCAAGCATCAGCTAACTTTTCTCTTTATACATCTACACTGCATGGCCTGCACCAAATAAGGAACTGAACCAGGGGTATGTTTTTACCTCCACAGCTGCCTCCTTCCATCAGAGCACCTTGTTGAACTTAATGTCTAGTCATACATTATTGTCATATTTTCTCCCAGCATATAATCGAAAAGTTGGGAAATATTTTAAGATTATACAGTTTTACTACTGTGTAAAAATAAGATTTAAAGAATTTATTATTATCAATATAGAAATGACCAATGCATTTCTATTTTTAGAGCTACCAAATTCTGGTTTCTTGTTGATAAATTAATGACTTGATACATATGTGCTATATAGTGGGAACTAAAGTATGATATAAAATTGTTTGAAAAAAGGCCATAAAGATCAACAACAAAATTCAAGTTTGTTATATATACACACACGCCCTTTAAAAAGAGGCCTCACAAATTCCTTAACTGTAAAAATAATTGATCATGCCATGTATATAGTTGTGTATCTTATGACATTAAGTGGGTTGCTGCTTTGATGGAAATTATGGTTCAGTGGGTTGGATACAAGAGAGATGACTGTTCACAGAATAACCTGTGAACTTTCACCCCTCTGTATGGAAACTTGTTTCAGGGCCAAATCCTTGTAGCTGTCTTCTTGCCCCGGTCAGTGCCAGCCCTACTATTCACAACACTGCTGCTACCGAGGCCTAGGTATGTAAACGTTTAAGGAGTTTTTTACAAGTTTTTTAACATCAAGATCAGTTTTAAAAGAATTCAAAGTCAGTTGGTATAATTACACAAGGTATTTTGTGTGTTTGTCTTCCATTACTTACTGTGTAAATTTAAAGAGTTATCTTTTTGCTTCATAGGGATAAGTAAACTATTTATACTTCTTTTATGGTAGAACGGGGAATAAAATGTTGGATGATAACAGTATGCTTCTTCAATGTCCAAACTTTTTCTAAATGATTTCTGGGCTTTATTCATTAACTAGGTACACCTGGGACAATATTGTTGACTGTTTTAACATTGCCTTCTTTTTATTTTGCAAGCTAAGAAGAGATACCAGTGAACCTAAATAGTGGACGAAAACAGGAGTGTTCCAATTTTTTTTTTTTGGAGGAGGGCACAAGGGCCACTGTTTTAAAACTGCCATTCATTTGCCTTATTTCACTTTCAAAATTTCATTATGTTAATGTGAAAATTAGTACATCTGTGTGACAGTATGTATATAAGTATAGAAGTTTTTAAAATTGCAATAACAACTATAACAGATGTAGCAGTAAAATAAGATTTCTCTTTTTAGAAACACTGATTTTATAGTCAAATTCTAACTGTGAAATGGGGACATTTTACCTTTCTTTCTTTGGATAGGATCAGTTCTTAAGAGCAGCCCCGGTAACTGGAGGAATGGGAGCCGTTTTGATGAGAAAAATGGGCTGGAGAGAAGGAGAAGGATTAGGAAAAAACAAAGAAGGAAATAAGGAACCTATCCTAGTTGATTTTAAAACAGATCGAAAAGGTAACAAATTTGCATGGGAGGTTATTACAGGTCCTGTAATAAAAAAGTTTTTGATGTTAGTGATCCTTACCAGGAAATCTATCTTTTGGTGTGTATCTGTGTAACTATTTGGAGGAAAAGGTCTAATAATAGCCTCCTATTAGCAACCTATTTTTATATAAATATCGGTGGAGAAATCTGAGCTTTTAACAGGCAACTTTCATCATGTTATTTGCTAAATATTATGGAAACAATTTACATTTTAGCTAGATATCTATATTGAAAATGTGATTTTCATTTCCCTGCTTATGAAAGGGAACATTAGATTATTTCTGGGATTTTTATTTTTTTAAGATATTCTATCCCATTTATTCGCTATTAGAATACTGTTTGTCTTCATTTTAGAGACCCTTTTTGCATGTCCATCTTTTCAAGATCACAAACTGACTTCTGTTCGGTTCAGGCTGTAGAATAGTAGAACATCTACTGACATTCATTGTCTTCATATTGCCTTTTATTTGGGCATGTTGGAACTAACACTATTTTTCTACTGTCTTCAGATACCTTGGGATCTATTTATATTGCCTCCATTTAGTTGATAAGTACTTAATATGCACTTAGTACCCATAGATTTAAGTCATTTCTTTCCTTGGAGTAGTGTTTTAAAGAGTCACATAATGCTGCTGGCTTAATGCAATTTCACTAGCTTGTCTTGTGGCTTTAAATAATTTTAAAACTGGAGAACTTAAAAGAATTTTTATTATGTTTGTAATCAAACAAGATTCAGTTAATGCAATTTTTCTGTCTTAATCTGGAAGCTGACTAAATATTTTAAAGTTATTCACATCAGAATATTCTACATTATCATCCATATGGAATACTGTGTTATTTTATTTCAAATTGGGGGATATTATAAATGATAGCAAAAATAGGCTGGAAGTAACAAAATGATGAAGCATTAATTTGATAGACTAAATTAGAAAAAGATACTGTATTGATGGCATAACATTTTATTTCTTATATAAGTTGATGATTCTTTGTATCATAAAAGTGATATATTAGAGGAAAGCAGCTGTGGATGCACTGCATGATTCCAAGGAACATTCTCTTGAATTGTGCAGATGGCTTTGGTTTGGAAAGCATGGTAGCAGAATTAACAAAGGATTGTTTGAAGCATTTCCCCCTAGGATAAATGAAAGTTGGAAAGCATTGTTTTTGGATAGTTTTTATAGTGAGGTTATATTTGTCCTTTAAAAACCTCTCACACTTGATAAATGAAAGCTTGTTTGTTGGGATAAAACAGACCCATTTATACTCAGCCTTTTAAACTATTTAGAGGGTCTAAAATCCTCTCCTTTTGGGGACATAATCATTTGGTAATCATTTTTTAAGGTATGGGGAGCCTTCAGAAACAACTTCGTGTAAATAGCTACCACTTTAAAATTTAAAAAGAAACAGACCTAAGAGTTTTTGATAATTGTGGCAATTTATATATACTGATAATATAAAATTCTTGTTTCCTGAATATTTGAGTTTTATGTTTCTAGTCCAAGTTTTATGATCTAATAAAGTATAGTTTATATATTGAAACCCAGGATAAAGGATTGACAAAGAAATTTTATTTAAGGCATGGATTGAGGTTCAGGTGCCTACAGAGTGAATCCTTATTTTGCTGTAAGTGAAATGATGCTTTGAATTTATTCAGTGAACAGTGGCTTTTGTTTTTTTTTAAGGTCTTGTTGCAGTAGGAGAAAGAGCACAAAAGAGGTCTGGGAACTTCTCTGCTGCAATGAAAGATCTGTCAGGTGAGACTGCATTTTAAAATTTCTTCTTGTCTTAACCCATCTTGAGTGAATACTTGGTTGTCTAAGATGGTGAAGATAATTTATAACTGGCTACTTTCTTCTTTGTAGGCAAACATCCTGTGTCTGCTTTGATGGAAATCTGTAATAAGAGAAGGTGGCAGCCACCTGAGTTTCTTTTGGTCCATGATAGTGGCCCTGATCATCGCAAACATTTTCTCTTTAGGGTAAATATGAATTTCTGTATTGTATATATTTATTAATTTGATGACTTAAAAGTTTGAGGGTGAGGGATAAGTAATATGGTGACAGATTTAATTGTGTGTGTGTGGGTTGGGGGGATGTGTGTATGTGTGGGTAGTGGTGGGTTGAAGTGTGCTTCAGCATGACCTGTTAATACCCTGGTTTTAAAAAAATATTGGGAAAGATGTGGGCAAATCTGGCAGATGATTTGCTGATATTTTCTAGAACATGGGGATTTAATTTTGTACTTTGATCAGGCTCCATACCCCAATTTGGAGACTTGCTCTTAATTTGCAGTCCCTTTTTCCAATTGATTTTGCTGCTTCTGGGTTGAAATTACCTTGACATACATAGATGGGTTTTATATTTCTGTAATTATTTTTCTAGCATTTAGTGAAAAAATACAAAACTAATAGATATTAAAGTTTGATGCTGTTCTTATTGTATGTTTTTCTTGAATAGGTATTGAGAAATGGAAGCCCTTACCAGCCCAATTGTATGTTTTTCTTGAATAGGTATTGATAAATGGAAGCGCTTACCAGCCCAGCTTTGCCAGCCCTAATAAGAAGCATGCTAAAGCCACAGCAGCTACTGTGGTTCTTCAAGCAATGGGCCTTGTACCAAAGGACCTCATGGCTAATGCCACTTGCTTCAGGAGTGCCTCACGTAGATAGATTGAGGTTTTATATTAATCATTTCAGATAATTTTACTCTGCATCAAAATGTATTTCCTCTTTAATGTTGTAAATATTTGGCAATTTAAGACATTGTGTAAAAAGCAATCTGTACAAACATCTCCAGGCTTTGATTTTTGTACCATGGAAATTGTATTTAACCATACAGGGTTTTGGTATGTTTATATTGTTTCCCTTAGTGATGTATTTGTTTAAGTGGCTAACATCCAAACAGTTGTTTGAAGGCACCATAATCTTCAGTGTGGAATGTTAACTCACGCTTTTATACTGTATTTTGTACTATGATGTAACTCCCCTTCTGTACGGCTAGGCTGCTCTAACACTTTGCCTGTAAGCAGTGAAGGGCTGTGCACCTTGTACTAGTTCACAATGGGTTCTGCTGGACAGATACTAGGCCAGTGTTACTGAGGCAATCAAGCAAGATCTGCTCGCTCCACAGGGCTAGTGCCACCACTTCCCCCTTAAACTTTTGTAGGTTATAAAAAGAAAGTGGTATGTTGTATGATGATCAGCGCTAAGTCCTACGTTCCCATGAAAGCCACTTTGGCCGTGAGAAGGGAGTTAAAATGAAGTCTGACTAGAATTCTACTGCAGAGGCCAAGTACATTTAGTATGGCATTGAGTTGTGATATAGTTTTGATGTGCATTTTGAACTTCAGCTACACCTAGATAGACATAAAATGATAAAATGCTGTAACCAACTTATCTAATAAAACTGGCACTCAGCCACTATTTTGTTGACTATGAGAAAGTTTAAGTTTATGTTAATTTTTAGGGTCAAATAGAATATTTCATGTGTATTACAGTGGTATTCATATGCTATGTCTCTAAACTTTATTTTCAAAAGCTTCCAAAAGGCCCAAATATAAACTTCTCTGGAATAAATGTGGTGTTTTATTTTCTGGATTATAAAATGAACACATACTTCTTCACTAAATGCTAATTCTTTACCCAGTGCTTTTGATTTCTAGGTACTTTTATTTTAGGAAAATTTGAATTATACACACGTGGCACACAAACTCACAAGACCATTACTACTTTGTCGTGACAGCTGAGAATACAACACTTAACAGTGTTCTATAGAGAATATATATAGTGACCTCACTGAATTAACACACATAAAAAGCCAAATTTATTTAAGAATAGAAATAGTCAATAGGAAAATGGCTAAGGTAGAACCATTGACTTTTATAAAACTAAAACCTGCTAATAATCCTAGGTAAATTGGGAAATAGCTTTGTCCTTGATGCCATTAGTTAAAATACCATAACTTCAGCCTCAGTTCCCCATTTGTAAAGAACCATAATTCTGTCTTCGGTTTCTTATAATTAGGTTGTAAGGATCTAGAATTCTTGATTCAAGTTATTTGAGAGTTTTATAGGAAGTTTGGGTTATCTTCATAATTGAATATATAATCTGAAAATAGTAAAAACGATGACTTAAAATCTGAACGCTATTGTTTTGTGCATTGAATAAAAGTTAATGTGAAAAAACATTTGAATACTTTAAAGTGATAATGAATCTTGAATTCCTTGCCAGAAGGCTTTTTTTTTCCTCAAAGATTCCTTTAGGCTTACTTTGGTGTTCAGGATCTCCAATTATAAACGTAGTTACTCATTTCCACGTGCCGCAAAGACGATTTCCCCAGTAATGGTATTTGAATAAGTTGGTCCAGAGTCTTAGAATGCAACCCACAATTAGCAAGCTCTTCATGAACAGCCTTCTATGGAAATAAATGTATTCAGGTTAGTAAAAGGCAGTCTTTCAACCCAACTTTTAATAATTACTGTGGGAACTTTGACAAATGGCTCATGTTAATAAGAACGGTAATTCATCGTATCAGTATATCAATAGAAGCTGACCCTAAGCATAGTGACAGTATAACATTATTAGCAAACTAATGAGGTAATTTTAAAGGTCTTAATCATAACCTCTAAAAATTAAGAGGCAAACA
This sequence comes from Solenodon paradoxus, assembly GCA_004363575.1. NCBI lineage: Eukaryota > Metazoa > Chordata > Mammalia > Eulipotyphla > Solenodontidae > Solenodon > Solenodon paradoxus. The sequence goes on along the minus strand of RJWH01000806.1, from coordinate 492,029 downwards.
TGGTTAAACGTCCATAATAAATTAACAAAGGAATCATGCTCTTAAGTTCTGGATCTTAGAGGACAATGAGATTAGAACATTTTGTCTGGGACGTTTAGTCACTACAGCCTTAATTCATAATAAAATTTACCTCAACACATTAAAAGAAAATTACAAATTGATATGTAGTATTTTTTAATGGCTTGAAAGTGCACATTTTTCCTCTGTACTTGGAGGAAAAATACAACTGAAACTATAATTATCTACTTACCTGATCGAAGACTTTGTCCATTGGTGGATTAATATTAAATACAGCAGTTGGCTCATGTGTGTACAATCCTGCAGAAAATGACCCACTCTGTGAAGATTTGAGTAGCATGGTCAAGGAATGCAGAGAATGAGGCATGATAGGACCTATGATCTCCAAACTAAACTGATCTTTATATCCAGAAAGGCCTTGCGTCTTCACATTTACACTTCGTGCCTTGAAAAAAAAAAAACTTGAAAAATTATGGTCATCCCTCTAGTTTTTTGTCCCTCGCTAAAAATGTGCTCACTAACTCTTCATTTGGATTTTCTTCTCTTTAGTAGTTATTTATCAATAGTTTTTGACATAAAAAAATGTTGAAAGAGTAAAAATGTATGGTACCTTCTAAGTCTCCAGCATCCTTTCTTCCAAATTATGAGACCAATTTATCGTAGACAATACAACCTTTTCATATACTATCTTTTTTTTCTTTTAAAGGAAAGATACAGGCAGGAATGAGACGAGTATGCAGACTGGCAGGAAGAGAGAGTAGGAATAAGCAATTTATTTTAGTTCACTCGACTGTTCATTATTGGTTGTTTACCCAGTCCTGGGTTTTGAACCCACAGCCTGGATGTATGTGGACTGTGCCTGGTTTAAGCTGCTAGGATGCATCATGGTATCTTTTCTGATACTTAGTAATATACTTTCAATGCAGGATACTGGGGGAAACAATTTGATTTTACCCACAGCCTGGATGTATGTGGACTGTGCCTGGTTTAAGCTGCTAGGATGCATCATGGTATCTTTTCTGATACTTAGTAATATACTTTCAATGCAGGATACTGGGGGAAACAATTTGATTTTATTACTATTAACCTTTAGCATATATTTTATATTTTATAATATCTTAAACTATATAGCCATTCATTTCATCAAAATCTAGTTTTTAAATTTTTAAGTTAACAACATTCATGGCTTTATTCTTTCATTGGCTTAAGAAATGAATCAGAGTCAATAGTTCACTTAATATAAATGGAACCTGGTAAGAATATTACATTAAAGGGGGGGGGTAATCACATTACTTTGAGGAACTAATATGGTATTCACTCAAAGTTGAATATAAAATAATCTTGGCATGCCCTGTTAGAAGTGGTCAATCACCTCTGAAGCAGCAAGCCACATACTCCTGGGTTCAAGTCCCAGGCCTGGGAGGAAGCAACCAGTGTGAACAATTAAAGATGCTTCTTCCTCCTTTTTCTGCCTATTTATCTACTTGCCTTCATTCCTGCCAGTAACTTTCCTTAACAAAAAACAAAACCCCAACATTCTAAGGAACTATACAAAATAAGTGCATCACAGTTCAATATTAGGATGTTAAAATATTCACATTCGACTTCATTTATCTTCCAAATTATGAAAATTCTGATCATTGGTATCAAGAGTTTTTACTGGCATGCTCTGGTGGAGCAGCAGTTAGGTCAATCGTCTTTGAAGGAGCAAACCACATAGCCCTTGGGTTCAAGTCCTGGGCCTGGGAGGAAGCAACCACTGTGAACCACCAAATAAAGATGATTCTTCCTCTTCTGTTCCTGCCTACTATCTACCTACTTGCCTTCAGTCTTGCCTATAAATTTCCTTTAAAAAAAAAAAAAAAAAGATTTTTTTACTACAGGCCCGCTGTTGGAGTATTTGGGTCCACTGCCTCTGGCCAAGATAATCCACATACACCCCAAGGACCCAGGATACAATCTGAGAAAGGACCTGGGGCTCTGAGAAACAACCAAGATGCGCAGCTAAAAGTAAATGTTTCTTACTTGTCTGTCTTCCTACCTGCACCTTTCCTTTAAAAAAATATTTTTACTGTAAAATTAAAACTAATTTACCCATCACAGTGCTTTGCATGAAAAAAAATTTTTTGAAAGAGCTTGCAGTGCCATTATACATTAAATTCTACTTTGTTCAAAGTCAGAAATGTTTAAAATCACATGCTTAAGAGGAAGCAGACTCAGACTTCAAATATCTGTAATGATTTAAATTTATTAAAATTATTTCTTAGTAGCAAATTATAACCAGGAGGGTTCAAAGATACACAAATGATTAAATTCTTTCTGTCTTTATCATCTCAAGCATATATTTGCTACTTCAAATACGTTCGTTTCTGACTCCCAATTTTCTGGTGCTGCTGCATTTGTCAGTGTGTTTCTCCACTAAAGGAATATATTAAATATATTGTTTTTAGTTGATTTATATAACTGAACCACTACCCAAGGGGCGGGGAGGGGTATATATAAGAAATAAGCAAGTTTTCCTTCTGGAGAAAAATGGAAATTAAAACCAAAATGTTTTTGTTTGCAAATTAAACTTGAATTATACAACAGGAAAAATTTATTTTCATATAATTGAAATAAAAACACTTCATATAACTAATGTTTTTTCATTTCTCTGCTATAACCTTGTACCAAAGGATATTTTACAGGGAAGAAATAAAAAACAAAATATGCACCAAGTAAAAGTGCTAGCAGTTATTAAAAAAACATCTAGAAAAAGGAAACAAATCCTATGAAAAAAGGAAAAGCACATCTTAAAATGTTAGGTTGTAAGAATTAGTGTAGAATTTTTCTTTTTAAAATTACCTTAAGCATTTGCATTGTGGCTCCTCGGAAGGCTATAGGGGATAAGAGGGTTGGTGGAAGTCCTGCCTGTGGACCTGTGGCAGCAATTAAACTTTTACAATTGATCAAAAAATTTAGCAGTGTAAAAGTGTTCATTCCTTTAACCAACACAACAGACTCAGGTCTGTGATCCATTTGTATTTCATGCTTCTCTTTATGCCTGAAGATGATAATCAAGGAAACTGCAAATACAAGTTCCACACCCCAGGGTTTTCGAAAAGCATGCTACCCTGATTCTGAATCACCCTGGGACCCTTTCTTCCCATTCCAAACTAGAAATGCTCGTTATCCTTCTTCACTATATTTACAAGGTACTAGCTTAAATAAAAATTTTTTTGACTATCTAAATTTGCTAAAAATTGACACCAAACAAAAACTAATTTCTTCTGTCAAAAATATGTTCTCCCAACAAACTTAACCAAAATAGAATGTCTTCACTTAAAAAAGTTTAATAATTACAATTTATTGCTTATGGGCTTGTAACTTGTTATAATCTTAACACATTTTAAGATTACATTCAAATAAAACTCCCAGTCAATGCTACATTCGTGCACTAACATAGTTCAATGAAGATCAATTCTACTTAACGTAATAGTAACTGAAAGGATATAGCTTGATAGAGAGCAGGTCTGGTTTTTTAATTTTATCTTGCACACCAATCTCTTCCAGCCAGGAAAAACTTTCTTCTTCATCTTCATCACTGACTGATTGTTCCCTAGGAAATTGCTATAGTTAGTTCCCATTTCACAAAGTTGTTTCCTCTGTCAAACTACTTTACCAAGCTCATAAGTCACTGTATGATGTAAAAATTTATTTTAATCACATACTCCCCATGTTCCAAGCTTGTTCCAGATGCTTTCTTCACTTTATGATCATCATCTTTTATTAAAGGCAGAGAAAATTCAATACCTACATGAGGAAAAGAAGTTTTCATATATATTATATCTCTATATAAATAAAATAATTTAATAGGTGTGCCCTACTAATTTTGCCAGTAAGGGATCTGAACTTTTACATTTGATCCATGAAGACAGTAGCTTTCAAGCTTTCTTCACAGCAGCCCACAACACACAAGTATATACACATAGTTCCCTGAAAGAATAGGTTTACTACTTTCACCATTCTATTTTCATAAAGTATGTTACTCTTACTTTATTAAAAAATGGTGATTGAGCTCACTGAATAGATATCATGATCCACTAGTGGGTTGATCCAGTTTGAAATGTTATTAAAGGGGCTAGGTGATTTGTACTTTAAAAGAATTTCTAGAGATATATACTAGGATCTCAACTTTCAAGTCCGATATGTGCTTAGAGATGAAAGAAGGAAGACTATCAAATTAAAGCTATATATAGGAGACAGCTTTAAGAGTTGCTGGAAAAAAATCAGAAATGAGAAAAGATAATAAAGGTAAAGCTGGTAAAAGAAATTCTTCTTAAAAAATTAGCTTTTAAGGAAAGTGTTTTACTATATACAGTGCAGTAGTCTCACTTTAAACCTGTAATTTTATTACCTTCATTTTTCATAGCTTCTCTTATACCTCTAGTTGTAGGAGATAAGAGAGCTGTAATCACATCATTTCCTGATAATCCTGCTGCACGGAACAGGATAGTAAACTGATATGTACAAACGTAGAAATAGGGGCAAAGTTTTGTCTTCAGCAGGTTATATAGAGAAGTAAAACTCACAGACCTATAAAGCAAAAATATTTTCTGTAGGTATTACAAACATTTAACTCAACATCTACAATATAATTTTGTTTAATTAAGCTTGATGTCACCTGACTTAAAACACAACACAAATATTACAAGTAATGGTTTGAATTTTTGCTAACACATACAACTTTTTTAATTGGTCTTGGGACTTCCCGATAATTGCAAAATATTTAACAAATAGTTTTACCACTAAGACACTAATCATTTCTCTTTAAACAATGCTTATTGATAACTGATTGCTTACTTTTCTTGACAACTTCTGCTGCTGAAAAAAGTTGCATCTATTAACAAGTAACGTTAAGAAATTCTGTTTATATGTATATATTTACCAAACATGTAGAATACCCAATTGCACAAGGGCTAAAAAAGTGAACTTATTTTTTTTCAGTCTGTTCTCAATTTATTTTTTTTATATCTTAAACAAGTGAACTACTTAAATGCTGTATATTAACAGTTCTGATAAAATAATTCAGAAGGACGGAAACATATCACTATACATTTCTACATCATAAAGAGTGAATACTGTGAAAATGAAATTGGGTTGTACAAGATCTTACCAGTCACTCAGTAAGATGTGTTGCAGGGTTTCATCAATGGACCAAGGGTTTGTCTTTCCAGCCATTTTCCTATCAGTTCCAATGCGAGGGAACAGAGGTAGACAAGAAAAGGAAGGGTAGAGCCAATAGATAAGGCTCTGCTGGAAAGCACAACGGAGCTCAGTGGAGAGTTTGGGATCCTAAAATCCAGAGGGAGTTTTTAATTCATTTGGAAGAATTGAATTTCGTTTAAGACACTGAATATATCAGAAACTTATTCTCAGAATATTTATTGCTTCCAGTAGGAAAGTATTAACAGTTACAGGGACTTAAATAGTTGATTGGGAAAACTTTTCTTGTCAACAATTATAGTCTGTTAAACCACATAACTGAAGGAACACAAACAGAGATGGGAACATTCTTCTGTCTCACCATCCCTGAGAACAGTGACTCCCTTTTTTATATGTGTATAGGTTAACACTATAGTGAAGTCCCCTCCTCTCATAACACTGTTTCAAAAGTAGCCAGTAAAATTAATAATGGGAGTCAAAAATAGCCTGATTTACTTATTGACAAAGATGTAGTAAGGCCTCTTTTGATTACCGTAATCCCTTTTAACATAGTTTGAATTAATGAGCTGCTTGAATGCAATGAAATTATATTTCTCTAAAGTCATCCAACTGTTCACTAAATTACTATCAATTTACATCACTCAGGGAAGAATAATTAGTGCATTTCAAAAAAATACTATATATTATGTAAGAAAATCAGTAAAATAACCAATCTTTTTTTAAATCCTATTCAATTATTGTTCATTTCTTGTACATCTATCTCTCTTTCTTGAAAGGCCATATAAAAAAATGGTTCAGTTTAAATAATTCTTGCATACAACAGTGACAAAATCTCAGGTCTCTAAATGTAATGGGCAATTACTGAACCTGATAAAAAAAACAAAAAAGCAAAAACATATATGAATGTACCCTTTATGAAATACAAAATTTCTCAAGTCTTTGCATATTTAAGTATCAGAAGAAAAACTTAATAGAAGGAAATATCTTGGCTATTTTGCAGAGAAGTACATTTTACACTTAATTTGTTACCTTACAGCATATCTAATTTCTCTCAGAATTACCTGTATACTTTGAGGCAAAGTAACTTCTGTTGCCCTACAATGCTGGACAAGACCTTGAGCTTCTTCCTGTGCTTTCAAATGATCTGCCCAGGTAAAGGGTTGAGAAGAAGTGAAAAGGAGTCGAGTTTTAATACTCCAGTCCACAGGTAACTCAGTACTTTCTGAGAACGGAATAGCACATTCAGAGAAAGATACACGTGGAGTCTTTTAGAAAACAAAGAACAAAAATGTTAGTAGAGTACCAAGATGATGATACCTTCAATCTACAGATTTTATCAACATACTAATGATCATCTAAAAGCAAAAATTTTATGAACTTTATGAATAATAAATAACAGTGAAAATATAACTCTACACTGAAAAGGTCTGGAAGGAGCTACAAGAAACTGCTCAACAGTGAGAGGTTATCTCTAGGAAGTAGGATTTTGTTGATGGGATGGTGGAGAGGCAGATTTCACTTTTTAGTTTATATTTTTACAGCGCTATAGTTTTCCTTTTTGTTCTATATAGCTTTACAAGAGGCATTAACTATTCACACGATCATAATTTCAAAAACTGACTTCTGATACTGATTTCAAAGCAAATCTTTCAACTAATTTTAAAGTAACTTTTAAACCTCTAAAACCAGGGTTAAGGCACTCTCAGTTAATAAGGCTCTTAGAGGTCATATTTAAGGAACATTTCTTGGCCTTAAAAACTTCTTCCCAGGTGCACCCCACTGGAGCAGCAGTTAGGTCACTTGCCTCCAAGAGAGCAAAAACAGAACCCTGGGTTCCAGTCCTGGTTGGAGGTGGAAGGGGCCAATCAGTGTGAACAACTAAAGGAAAATATAAAGATGCTTCCTCCTTTCTCTTCCTGCCTACCTGACCCCTACTTACCTTCATTCCTGTCTGCACCTTTACTTAAAAAAAAAAAAAAAAATTCTTTCCTACACATTTTGTTGTCCTATAAAGTCACATTCTCCACATTACAATGCTTCTTTTAGGTGATATCACACAAAACTCATAGGCAAGGTAGAACTATTTCCAAAAGACCATGTGAAAGCATTTACAAGGAAGGAGATTCAGTCTTGGGGAACTCTTCTAACTTCTTTCCATTACAACAAAGTGCATTTATTCAACAAGGACAACAGAAATATTCTGGAGGTATGTATATGGTGGTAGTGATTGTGATGTTGGCGTCAGCAAGGTTCAGTGACAGACCATAACCTATGGAGGTAATTCGAGGATTTGGTTTGATGATTCACTGAAGGACTAAATTCAGAAGAGAGAGAAGCCTGGAGGAGTCAGTTCAGAATGACAAGCTGGAGGAATGTTACCCACCTAAGAGTTAAAAAAACAAATGGCAGTAGAAGGAAAATTCACGTTTCCCATGCCTTCTTTGGCACTGGTGCCATATAAATATCAGTACAACATCATACAAAGTGCTGTGCCCACAGCTGGTGCCACCTTTTCAACCCTGGCAGTGATGATCACTCTCTCAGGGCCCTCATATTACTATTATCCAAGAAACAAGCTTCTGAGAAGCATGAACTTAGATGCTAAGAATTTACATTCTAAAGACATATTAAAGAGTATTACCTGAAGTAATTCAGTAACTGCTGTTCTTTCAAGAAACTTCTCTTCCCATAGCAAGTCATTTTCTTGATTAGCATCAAAAAACTGCGGTTAAAAAAATAGTTCAAGTGTAAATGATGCTTGAGCTTACTTTAAACATATTACAGCGCCTCACCGGCCACATGTTTCTTAATAAATTCAACTGCATGAACTAGTATGTGTCCATATCAGTGTTTCACTTCAGTTTTGTGCCTGAACTTTACGATCAAAATGGAAGAAGTTCGATGACTTCGCATACAATAACCTATGCAGAAATCTCATATCAAAAGACCAAAGACTCTGGAGGAAGATAAACGCTAGTAAATTCTGACTGCGCGAACCCTCCACATTTCTCCATTCCCAGAATAATTTTGAGCGCGTGAAAACAGGTACACGAATCGGGCGCGGTAAGGAGGAAGGGTCTTGTGTCTCGTGATTTTCCAGCAAACTGTGGCCTTCCAGAATGAACTCTAGACTTTTTCGAGCTCTTTCAGGTTTCTCTCTACCCACTGGCCCCAAACCCCCACCGCCGGGGCAGGGCTGCGAGTCGGCGGTACCCGCGCCTTCACTGCGAAAGCTGGCTACCTAGGGCCCGGCCACCTCAGCTCGAGAATCGCGCTTCACACAGCCACCTCTCAGAACAGCTCCCAAGGCTCGCGGCACCCGAAGGCCACGGCGACAGAACTCTAGGCTCCCGTTTCCCTCCTCCAAAGGACACTGACGCCCCACTAAAAGGCGAGCCAACCCACGAAGCGCAAAAGCCCTAAGCGGCCAAGCGCCGACTCACCCGGCCCGGCGCCTCCTGCGGGCCACTGGGCGGCCCGGCGTGGGGCTCGGCAGCGGCCCGCGGCCGGTTGTCTAGGCGGGCGAAAGGGTTCCTCCTGGCCTCCGCCGAACCACCACCGCCGCCTCTGCCCGACGAAGCCGCCGGGAAGGGCCGGAGGGACAGTCCGGCCGCCAGGGCAGCGCGGCGCGGCGCCGGCTCGGACGAGGTCAGGCGGCTCCGCGTCTTTTTCCGTCGGAGCCGCAGAGTCTCGGGCGGCTTTTTGAAAGTAGGCGAGTAGCCGGGCACCGAAAGAGCCATGACGCGGGCGAAGGACGAGCGGGCCAACCCGCAGGAGTTCCCGCGCGCGCCGGGCCGTCCTCCTCCCCGCGCGTGCGCTGTCCTCCTCCCCGCGCGTGCGCTGTAAGGCTGCGAGGCCGTGAGGCCCCGCCCCCGTGCTCCGCCGCCAGGCGCGCACCCGCCTGCGCACCCCGGCGGAGCGAACGCGGTGGGTGTGTACGGCGGTCCGCGGGAGGAAGGATTCCGCGTTTTGCATTCAGTGCTTCCTCCAGCCTGTTGAGAGCACTATCGACGTCCAGCGGGGCGGGATCTGCCGGGCCGGGGGTCCTACCTACCCACAGGGAATCCGAGGGCAGTAGCGCGCGGGCCAAGCCGGCGCACTCCCAGCCGGGCTCTCGCAGCCCTCTGCATTCTGCCGCGGCCACTGGCGAGTTGGGCGACGTACCCATTTGGTCCTGAGGCGGCCCTGGAGCGAATGAACACTTGAAACAAATGTAAGTTTCTGTGGGGTACAGTCTTTGAGATCTGAAAATACACTCTAGTGATCAAATTACAACTCCGAAGGCTCGAGGAAGGCAGGTGTAGGGACTAGAGTAGATACAAATGACGTGATATGGACAATATAGCCAGACTGGAACAACTTTATCACTAGAGAGCACAGCTTTGGCTGAAAACAGCAGTTTTCTTCATGGAAAGAATTTTATAGGCATATGTGTAGAAACAGTAACTCAAAACAATTTCAGAATATTCCCTTTTAGAGGTTTTGGAATTGTCTTGAACATTTCGTACAATAATTTTTCAAACACTTCAAATAACTAAGCACCTTTTCTCAAGTAAGAAAACATTCTACAGAACGGAACAATTTGCTTTTTATCTTCCTTGACTTTTCAGAATAATTTCCAAGGAAACTATGATTTCGAATACTGGATTGGGTTCATCCGACTGTGGTCTGAGAAATAAAATTAAAATTGAACAACTTGCTTTTTTCTTCCGTGATTTTTTTGAACAGCTTCCATGGACACTTTTGCCTCATACAGTGGAATGGGTTCATCCAGCTGAGGCCTGAGGATGAATGAATAAGATTATTAGAAATGTAGGGTCTAGTTCAACACGAACAGAGCACGTAAAATGGTAATTGACAATTGTTATAGTTCTTTGTTTTGGTTGTTCTCCCCCTCTCCCGCCCCGCCCAAGCCAGGTCTCGAACCCCTCCTCGGGCTTTACTTAGTCTATGCCCCAGCCACCAGCTTGGTGCCTGAACTACCAGGTCCAACTTTTTTAAAAAAGTACTTTTTCCTCATCTCAAGCTCAGGGTTGTGTCAAGTTGCCTTGCGTGGTCTGATGAGGAAAACCAAAGGTGTGGGCTATGGTATGGAAAACTCAGGAGACACTTCTATCTTGGTAAATACATGGTGTATCACAAAATACACTTTGAGAAATATTAAAGAGCATCTATTTAAGCAAAATAGTAAAATACGGAGGTAACAGGTATACTCTCATTTAGCATACATACCTAAAAACACCAGCTGATAACTTCTCCATCACATCTTTTAAAATGCGTAGCTGGAAGGATTGTTAAGGTGGCAATGTTAAGGAGAGGATTAAATAAAACCATTTCATAAGCAGGATGCTAGTTATGGTAACTTCTTTTTTTTTTTTTTTTTTTTTTTTTAAGTTTAGCCCTCTCAAATTCAAAACTTAAGTTACAAAAATTCTGTAAGTTGTCCAGTTTACATCTAAAACAGGGAAATGGGGAATTAATTTTAAAAAGGTGGTGACAAACAGAGCCTAAATTTCTTAGGAATGAGAAGTGTTATCCCAAATGGATGGTAACAAAATGGTGTCAGGTTTTCACTTTAGCACTAGGTATGGTATTTTTTGTTAAAAATAAACTATTATACATCTCTTACTTTATGTGCACATTTATTTACTCAAATAGCTTTAGAAACTCAAAATTTGTGTGCAGAAAGATTAATAAATGAGATGTCACTAATAGAATCAGAAAACGGTAATATATAGAAAAAATCTAGTCCATTTGTTGTAATATAATATTAGGATTGAGAATTTGTAATACTGGAGAATTATTTATACCAAATGATCACACAATTGGAATGATATCTCAGTGTTAAAACACAAGTTGCACCTTGTGTGAACTGACTGAGCAGAGTCTAAAGTCTGATTCAGGACTTAAAAGTCATCAAAAATATTTTTTAAAAAGGACCTAAAAATACTATAAATTCTTTCTGCTTCTACTAACAAACTGATAACAATGTGTATATATAAAAAAATTTTGATTTTTTAAAAATTTAACATTTCATACAAACATCCCATATTTTAACATGGCCCCTGGATTTATCAAATAATTTTAATCATCTCATGGGAGGGGTAAGCTACTGAGAATTACATCACATAGGTAAAACAGCTAGCCTAGCTTCTGACATGTAAGATTCAAAACATGCTAACTAATGTTACTTTTAATTACTTTTAATATATGGTGTTCTCTGCTATTAACATACCATGGTGTTATTGTTTTAATTGAGGTATAATCAATATATAACACTGTATTCGTTTCAGCTATACATGATTTGATATTTGTATATATTACAAAATGATCATTCACAGTATTCTTGTTAATTATAATGTTATTGGACATTTGAAGTTGCTTAAAGTTGAAATTAATGCAAATAATTATTTTATAAAGTTAACATTATTTACCAATTTTTTTTTCAACCACAAATACTTTAAGTTCATTTATTCACTAAAGTAAGGCTGTGTTCCAGTTTTGAAACCTATTCTTTACAACTCAATCTATGCAGTATACAAATTAAACATTACTGTTTGAAAGCTCGAAATTATGTTTGTTATTGTTGTGAGAAGACCTGGCTTCCATAAATACCACATTTAAGAAAAGTAAACTATAATACTCAAAGGTAAGATTATGCAAAGTCTCTTTATATTAAGTATAAGTATACTCTATTAAGTAATGAGAATTTATTTTTCATCCAATGTATCTAGCTACCTTTAAAACAGTCATATTAGAAAGAAAGTATTTATTTATTTATTTATTTTTGGTCTCCCTCCTACCCAAACCCTTGTCATGAAACTGGGTTAAAAAGCCAGGTCATACTGAAAGGTTTATTCTGAAATTGACCCTGTTCTAAAGAGGTTTGCACTTTCATTTGGAACTGCTTTTGTATTCTCAAGACAGCGTTTCATTTCTTTTACCAGAACTGGAATGATTCAGCATTACTCACCAGATCTGTCTTTGACTTCCACTTTAAAAACCCCAAAACCATCTTCATTTGATGACGATTTTGTAGGATTGGTAGTCTTAAAAATGGTCAGAAATCTTTAGGTAATTATTCTGAAATGTTTTGCACAATGCAATCATCATAGGACTAAGGATGCAGCTTCTCAAGGTGACATATAATTTCCATAATGCCAGATTGAAAATGAAACAGATAATTCCATGTATTTTATGGTTTATTTCCCGTTGAGGAAAGCGTGAGACAGTCCTGTCACCTGCTAACTGTCTTCTCTACTGATCTCTCTATACCTCAGTTTCTTCCCCTGTGTAATAAGCATAACAGCAATCCTTAACCTCCCAGTATTGTCTTAATGTTTAAATAAACCAATACATGGAACACTGGCATGTTCAATGAATGTTAGCTGCTGTTACTTTTATTTATTATCATTACTAAAGAACTTAATAATGAGATTATAAGGTAAATTTTAAACCAGAAACTCAAGTAATTATTTAAAAAAAAAGGATATAAAGATATTTTCCCTGTTGTACATTTGATAAATTCCAAACTTCATCATTAAGGAAAGCCACAGTTGCTCCCTTGAGGAAAAGGCAATGGCTATCTGGAGGATCCAACTTGGATAGAATGCATAAAGATGATCAGTTACTGTGAGTTTAACAGCAGAAGGGTGATTGGTATCTTGAGCCAGAAAAACTTCTCCACAAATATACCCAAATCACAAATAATCAGCACACAAGCTTTAATGACAACGTGTAAATTATTGTTTTCTTTTTGAATTCACTGTCCAAAGAGAGGAATCAGCAAAAGATTGATGCAAGACCAATCTAGAATCCTGGAGATGGAGTAGTGGGGATGTACGTGTGTGTTTTCTGGCTGCTACTTACCAGTTATTTTCATGAGGATGTTGAAAATAAATGAAGAATGGTATATGAGAATTATGGTATTTGCATATCAACCATGATAAAATACTTAATTTGAATTCTGTTGAAAAATGTAACTTTAGGAGACATTGCATATCTACACATCTATAATACATTCCAATTTGAATAACCAGGAAGTTGTGATAATTTTATATAGAAATATTGTGCTAAGTATTTTTCTATAATACTGTTTGTTACTAAAAATTCCATTTGAAATACTAGTAAAAAATTCAGAAGTCACTGCTTCTAAGCCACAAGATAAAAGTTGAATAAAAAAGTACTAGGCACTAATTCAACATCTGGCCAACATGTGGCTAAAGTAAAACCACAACTACATCTTTAAAAATAAGGTATAATTCAGATTTTAAATTAATTTATCAACATCAAGTCTAAAAAGATTTAGACATTATTCTTTGTTAATGTCATAACCTTTTGATGTAACAGTAGTGCTTTAGCGTTTCTGATAATACCTGCAGGTTTTCTTCTGTTGTTACCCAACGGCCTCCAACACCAAGAAGTGTGATGATGTCATGTTTATGTGGTAGCAGCTCTAACTTTACAGCTGGTTCATCATCTCTATTATATAATCTCACTTACAAGAGAAAAGTTTGAGAGAGAGAGAGTAAGAGACATATCTTTTATAGTAATTTGACAAAAATTTATTCTTCACATTCTTTTTACTTTTTAATATAAGAATGAGGAAGCATTTTTCTTAGAAAAAGGCAACACAATATACAGACATCTTAAATTTAAATATTTTATGTTAAAATCATCATAGAATTTGCTTTAGATTTAATTAGAATGAATATAAAAGTATTTTTATTTGAACAACAGGCAAGTTAACACATAATTAAGTCTGACAGCTTTACTTTTAAAATTGACAGCCTAACGCTTCAGGAGAAGTTGATTTCTTATTAAGGAACTCATAGACTAAAGACAGTCATACTTTAATTATGGAAATGTCCACTTGAAAAAGAGAGTGCAGTATATGTTCATTTCCACTGAAAGATTTTTCTGAGGTAATTTCAAATCCTAAAAATACTAGTTAGAAAGAAATACTACATGATAGCCATAGCTGTATCCATCTACGATTCTCATGAAAGAAGACATATTCTAAAAAAGTATACATAGAATCCTTTTGCATCCTTGTGAATCCTATCCTCTATGTACAAAGGTGCTACCTAACCTTGCACAGATTAGGTTGTAGATATTGGTCAAACTAACAAAATTTAAGTAAGGTAAAAGTTCTGTGTTTTCCAAATAGTGACTGCAGAAGTCAACTATCCAAATGAGGTATATATAGAACTGACTGAATAAGCATGTGGCTGAGAACTGAGCTAATGTGTACTTAGATAGTATACTTTGAGATTAGTACAAACTATGTTTGTAGATTCTAATAGATACTTAAACATTAATGCCTATACTTTAATTGGCAAGCAGGTTTTCTCATTCAGCATATTTACAATGGGCATGAATTGAAGAAGCTCCAATTTAATAGAAAAATTAAAAAAAGGTAAATGCCAAAACTAAAAATTAACTTGATATGCTAATAATTATGCCCTGTTTTTCTTTTCCCTGAAATTCATCCAAATAATAAAAAAATTAAAGACTACTGATTTAGTAAAGTACCCACCTCCAGCATCTAGGACAACATCTACTCCCAGGCCACCTGTTTCTTCTAAACAGCTTTCAGCAACATGAGCTTTCCCATTAGATATATCAATCACTCGGGCTGTAAGTGACAGTAAGTCAGACAATTGTACTGTCTCTATGTGATCAACATAACCGCATCAGAAAAAAGTAAGAAAAGCAAATATTTGGTGTCTGAAATGAATTAAATGACTTAATTACCAAATCCAAATTCTCTTTTTTCTTACTTAACTCAGCATTGGTGAGGATCAATTTAAATGAAGGCCATTTTACATTCACTAAAATAAAAATATGAGTATTATGTGGATAATGTATTCCAAGGCAGGTCTGCTGATACAGAGGACTATTTCTCTCTAGATACAGTGTGCATTGCCATATTTGAGAATCTGTACCACAGAGATACATATAAATTAAGACATGGACTGAAAGCTTAAGCAATTTCTTAAGTATATTAAGATTAGAGTTTAGAGCTAAAAAGCACAAAAATGTATTTGCATAACACGATGCTTCTTTATTAGGGGATGACTTCAAAAATAAAATTTTTTATCTTTTCACAATCATAGAAATCCCCTTTCCCCACTCACTCCCCCAAAGGAAGAAAAATCCTCAAGGCAAGGGAAAAATGATTGCTATTAATAGAATTAGTAAGCTAACAGGTTACCTTTTTTATTTTTTTAATTAATTCTCTTAATGATTTGTTAAAAAAAGTCTCAGAATTTGACCTGGCTAATGAAGACATGCGTATGTTTCATTTAACAGATTTATATTACATTTTTCTACCTTTTAACATCTTGTTGAAAAGAATTTCTCTCAGAGCTGCTCAAATTTAAGGGGTACCCCAACAGTAATCTAAGATGCCAGGGATGGAAGTGTGAGGTGGGACACAGAATAATACTTGATGCTGCTTTGGTTTTAGTTAAAAAATGATTATATTTTTTTCATTACTTTATATATACATACATAAAGTATTAAGCTGTGTCAAAGTTCATTTAATTCAAACTCAGGTAACTTGATGACAATGAGACAAAGAAGAAAAACCACTGAAAAAAACATAGACTTAAGAAATAAATAATTGATGTCCCCTGGTGTCTCAGGTGTTAGGCCTTTTAGCAAGGGATGCAGTTCACATACAGCCTAAGGACACAGGTTTATGGCATGATATCAGGGGAAACTACTAAAATGAACAACTAAATAGAACACTGCTTCCTCTTCTCTTTTTCTTCCTCTTAAAAAAAAAAAAGAAATAATTAAAATGGAAACAATCTCTCAAGTAAACTTGGATTTAGCACAGTTATTGACAGTATTTTAAAAGCCACTTTTACTTGGAATTTTGCACTTTGTTTTTTACAAGTGGTTTTTAAAGTTATGCCCTATCAAAATCTCACGCTTTGAAGTCTGTGTTGATTACCATTACTCACCTATAGAAGGCCTAAGTCTTTCAAGACACTGCTTGTCTTCTAGACTGCATGCAGTTGAAATCACTTTGGCTCCTCTATGGTGTGCTAACTGAATAGCTATTGCACCAAATGCCTGTGAGAAAACAAACACATACAACGGGTTTATAGATAAAGGGCAAAAGCCATGTTTTATTTATAGGTTATTTAATATAGTACTTCAGTATATTTTAAATTGGAGCAGAGATTAGTCAGTCATCTCTGAAGGAGCAAGTCCTGGGTTTGAGTCCAGGGTCCAGGGGAAAACAACCAGTATGAACAACTAAATAAAAATTTAAAAAATGATGCTTTTTCATCCTGTATCTTCCTGCTGCTGTCCTTCTCACCTTCATTCTTACTTGTACCTTTCCTTTAAAAAAATTATTAAAAAATGTTATCTGATAGAAAAAGCAAAAAATATGAACAAGGTTAGTAGGGGAACATTCAGTTAACTTTCTTTTTCAAAAGGGGTGGTGAAAAAGCTGCACGCTACATGCTTTTACCCAGTCTGATCACTGAACATGATTTTAAAGACAGAGGACAGTGTTTAGAAACATGGCCTTGCAAAGAGAAAGCTAAGTCTTGACGGGCTGTTAGCCTGATGGCCTAAGCTAATTTGATGGCCTAAGCTAGTTATATAATACATATGCAAGTCCAACTACCAATCTTTGAAGACCAAAGCACTTCGAAAGTACTATTCTGTGCTGACCTGCAGAATTAAGTTCAGAAAAACACATCTTGATGTTGGATATCAGGTGGAAGACAATGTTGAAGACAGTTCTGCCTCTTTTTTTTTAAAATAGAAAAGCAGGGGAAAAAGCACTTTTCATCAACAGCTACATGGAAATAAAATTCAACCCAAGTTTTGCAAAATTTTTAGATAATATATTTTTATGTATTCTCTTTACTAATTTTGAACTATTTTTTCAGTATTTCACGTTTAGCAGCATATACATACATACATATATACATATGTATATATACACACATACATTTTTATCCTGTGTGTTCCATCTATAAATGTAATACCTTATTAACCTAAATATAAGTGTGAGGGATTTAATACAAAATTAGTAGAGAGTCCCAGGACTTTAAGAATTATTTCAGGCTTTGAGTAACAAGTATGAATAAAAATGGCTTCTCTGCTTTTTTAATGTACCAGTAAATTCAAGGTTTAAGAAACCAAACACGCTAAATCTAATTTTTCTCTTTTACAAATAAAAGTTGTGTATTTTAACAAAATGAGAGATTAGTGAAAAAATGAGTGACAGTGTGCCCTGGTGGAGCAGTGGCTAGGTCCATTGTCTCTAAAGAAGCAAGCCACATACCCTAGGTTTGAGTCCTGGGTCTTCAGGGAAGCAACCAGTGTGAATAACTAAATGAAAAATAAAAAATAAAGATGTTCATCCTCTCGCTTCCTGCCTGCCTACTCACCTTCATTCCTGCCTGTACCTTTCCTTTAAAAAAAAAAAAAAAAAAAAAAAGTGAATTGGCAAAGCATTAACAGCAAATAGATGGCCCATTTCTAAATTCCCTACATTTACTGTATGGCAGTCTGTCTCTTAAAACTATGAATACTTACACTTGCTCCATCCATTATCAGCACTGATTTTCCAGGAGAAAGATGAGAAAGATAATGCAGAGCTGTATAGGCTCGTACTCCATCTCGAATGGCTCCTGCAGCTTCAGTCCAGGTTACTTTTTCTGGTTTGTGAACTATCATAAAAAAGAAGAGTAAACAATTAGTTAGCAAGCTCCATTTGTCCTGCCTCCTAGGTTGGTCTATTTTTCTCCATATCCGCTCCCACTGTGGCCCTGGTCCAAGCTTCCATTCTATTCTCTTTAACATATATTATGGTTTCCTGCTTCCATTTTGCCCATGCATAATCCATTCTCAACGGAGGAGTCCATGTGTGTGTATATTAAAAAAAAGTTTTTATTGTGAAATAAAATACATACATAAAACATAAAATGGAGTTGGATGAATACAAAGCAAATATACAAGTAACCATCATTCTAGTTGAAAAAGGGAACACAGCCCTCATTCCAGAATTTCCTCTCTCCCACCAGAAATTACCACCATTCTTCTTTTTTTAATAGATATAATTGATAGGAGGTCGAAAGCTTTCCAATTTAAATTCTTATTTGGCTTTATAGTTTTATCAGTCAAGCATTCCTAAATAATAAAATTTAGTTTTGTCTCTCTTGAACTTAAATGGAATCAAACTTGTATACATTCATTTTTCTTTTGCCTTTTTGACTAATCTTTGTTTTTAAATCACATTTTTTTTTTTTTTTTTAAAAAGCATTTTACTTTTTATTTTTATTTAGTTGTTCACACTGGATGCTCACCCTCGGACCCTGGACTCGAATCCAGGGGTTTGTGGTTTGGTTTCCTTTGG
This sequence comes from Solenodon paradoxus, assembly GCA_004363575.1. NCBI lineage: Eukaryota > Metazoa > Chordata > Mammalia > Eulipotyphla > Solenodontidae > Solenodon > Solenodon paradoxus. The sequence continues at coordinate 473,416 of RJWH01000806.1, read as the reverse complement.
AGGCAGACAACTGACCTAACTGTTACTCCATCAGGACCTGTGATAAAATCACATTTTTTTTTTGGTATACATTACTGTAGTTTTTGTTTCTTTATGGCACTCTACTATGTAAAAACATCTTTGTTTGATTATCCATTCTCCAGCTGGGGAGCAATTTTGATGCTCTCACTTTTTTGGCAGTTATAAACAGTGCTGCTCTTGTATAAAATATGTAATATATTATAAGTTGGTACACAGTTTTCTTTAGAATTTTTACTTAGGAATAGAAATTGTAGGTCCCCTGGGACCTTTGACTTTACCACCTAATTCTAAAGTGGCGATATGAATTTGCTCTCCCATAGGACTGTATTAGTGCTCCTATCAACCCTCAGAATGATCAGATTTATACATTTTTACTTACCATGTGGGTATAGAATGGTTTCATACTGTGATTTTATTTTGTTTTTCCCTGACTATTAATAAAGTTGAGCATTTTTCTGTGGTTCTTGGCCGTCAGAATTCCTTTTGTGAAGTGACTGTTCAAGTGTTTTGTCAATTCTCCTATTGTGTTATCTTTTTCTTATTGATTTATAGAAATTCTTTATATATTCTAGTTGACTCGTTTGCCTGCTATGTATGTAGTAGATATTTTCAACTTATGGCTTCTCTTTTCAATCTCTTTGAGTGTCTTTGAAAAATAAACATGTCAGAATGATTCTGTAAAAAAGAAATAATATCCTAATACTTCTCTGCTTAAAATTCATCAATGCTTTCTATTGCATTTGAAACAAAATGCAAACTCCTAATATAGTTTAAAAAGTGCTCTATGATCTAACCTCTTTGTTTTCATGTTGTACAATGAGTTTGATATTTTCACAGTATAATTAATCCTAATTTTACCTAAATAAACTTATAACAGTTCTTAGAGTTTTTACAAGATCTTTCAAATATTTTTCCTCTAAAGGCAAAAGACTCAAAATGGCTTACACTCTAGTCACACTGCATTTACCAACAAACTAATGCCATCTAGTGGGAAAGCCGAGCATGTGGAAAATGTTCAAAGGTGACATTAAAATAGTAATGTTACAGATAGTACTTTATTTCTTATTAAATTCTTTAAAAGAGCTCTTCTCCCAATTTTACTGACTATGAAATGAGGTTAAGCATAATTAGCTAACTTGTACTAGGCCATACAGTTAATATGTTTTAATATCTTACTAAAGCATATCTACTCTCACAGTACATCCTAAATTACATAAAATTTATTTACAGAAGTTTTTGGAAATACTGACCATCATATAAATTACGACTACCTATATTTTCATTCCTCCTCTGTCTTTATACCTGTCTACTCCCCTTCATTCCTGCACCTTTCCTTAAAAACAACAAAAACAAAAACAAAGCAAACAACAAAAACACCAAAGAGCTAATAAATGAAAATAAAGCATGATAAACACATGATTTCCCCTTGCAAATCTTCAGGGAACATACAGAAATTATTTTCTCTTTCATCTTGCCTTGGTGGTCTAGTGGATATGGGGGTAGGGGTTAGGGGAATCAACCAAGACAAACAACTAAATAAAGTATTTCTTCTTCCTCTCTTCCTGCCTGCTTGCTGACTAGCCTTCATTCCTGCCTGCACTTTTCCTTTAAGGAAAAAAAAAATATCTTTCACTCAGAGTTGTGACAGAGCTTAGAGCTTATCTAGTTTGGCATTCTTGTTTATTGACAAGCTAAAGGTGCCCAAGTTCTTACCTAAGGGTAATGATCATTGACAGTGATTATTCTTAAAGGACTTTTTAAAAAAAATATCTGGCATGCCCTGGTGGAGCAGTGGTTAGATCAGCCACCTCTGAAGGAGCACAGTCTGGGTACGTTTCATGGGCTTGGGCTTGTGTCTGGGTCCAGTGGAGAGCAACCAATGTGAATAACTAAATAATAATAAAAGTAAAATGCTTCTTCCTCCTCTCTTTCCCTGCCTGCCTACTCATCATCATTTGTGCTGGTATTTAAAGGAGCCAATGGCGGGTCCCAATTTTCAAACTGTGTAATATCAAAATAGTTATGGGTCAGAAATTTTCACTGCATGGTATCTGAAAATGGGCTTTATCTTTCAAAGGAAGACACATACTTAATTCCATATCTAGGTTTACATACATATAAATATTTAGTCTCAGATTTCTAAAAAAAACTTTTAAAATTAATTTTGAATATTAAGGTATTATTTAGAAATTTTAGGTAATAGTTAATGACACTGATTTAAATATGAATTATTTACAATTTAGAATTTTAGCAATGAAATTCCAAAGATTTGCTAGCCTAAAGTTAGTACATAAACTCAAATATGTAAGTTTACTATTTTTAATAGTTCAGAATCCAAATTGGTCTTCTATATTTACAAAATCCAATTAGGTATTATTATCATTTAAGAAAAACATTACAATTTTAGTGAAATAATTCAAAACCACAAAATAATGTGCTGATCTACAGATGAGGCAGAAAGAACATGAACCCCAGTGTAAGAAATAGCACTACCATAGAGCATTCCATGGAGCCATTCTCATCATATCTTCTCTTGCCCACAAAACTAACCTCCACTTGACTTCAGCCTATCTGTCTTTAAAAAAAAATATATCCTTAAATATGCTTAAATGTTTCTGAATTTTATGGAAGTAAATGGTAACATGCTGCATTCTTTCGTAACTTGCTTTTTCCTACTCAATATAGCTTGTGATATTCATCTAGTTTGACATGTTTGGCTATTAGTTAGTGATTTTCCCTACTGATTTGAATTATAACCTAGAAATATCTATTTCCCTGGTGATGGATATTTGAGTTATTTCCTTTTTGTTCCACCAAACTACTAGGAACTCTTGTGCATGTATACTGGTACACTTCAAGTTTCTCTGGGGCATAAAAATACCAGTGGAATTACTAGGTCTGGGATCTCCCACCCCGCCTCTCTCTCCTCTCCTTCTTCATCTTCTCTCTCTCTCCCTCTCTCCCTCTCTCCTTTATTAGATAATGATAAATTATTTTCTAATGCATTTATAACAATTTACACTCCCAGTCTTTAAAAGGTTCTGTTGCTTCACATCTTTACAGATATTTGGGATGGTCAAACTTTATAATTTTGTCAGTCTTGTGGGTGACATATAATGGTATCTCTAAGTCGTTTTAATTGCTTTTCGCTGATTATTAAGAAGACGGAGCATCTTTTCAGTATAGTTTCATGAAGTGCATGCATTTGTACGTGTGTTTTAATTTAATCAAAATATTCAGAAATTTAAAAAAGAGCACTTTCGTTCAATTGAACTCTAATATAAAATGTTCACAATAGAAACCAAAGATGCATTCTCAATTCTTTTCTGAAATTCTAATGTGTACTGCTTATACATTTTTAATTTTAATAACCAAGACTAAGAAGTAAAAAAATTGTGTGCCCTGGTGGCCTAGTATTTAGTTCACCAGCAGTGTAGTCCACATACATCCCAATTTCCCTGGTTCAAGACCTGGGCCCTAGGGAAACAACCAAGATGAACAACTAAATAAAGTACTCCTTTCTCTTTCTTCCTGCCTGCCTTCTCACCTTTATTCCTGCCTGTACCTTTTTCCTTCAAAAGAAGTAAAATAATTTTGACTAGGGATATAATTTGAAAACTGAAGAAGAAACAGCCCTCCAACCTTTTTTTTGGTGTGTGTTTAAAATTAGTATTTACTGAGGTAATTTTGATTTACAAAATAATATAAGCTCATATGTGCACAAGTTTGAATTACCAAAAGTCCTCCATGACTGTTAATTAGATTCCAACCTTTGCTCCCTCCTTCCAACCCCTTTTTCTACTGGTAACCTCCATTTTATTATCAATGTCCAAGAGCTGTTTTTTGTTTTGTGTCCCTTTGCTTTGTTTCTGTTTCTTTCTTTCGTTTCCTTAAAGGAAAGGTGCAGGCAGGAATGAAGGGGAGCAGGCAAGCAGGAAGAGAGAGGAGCATTTCATTTATTGTATTTAGTTGCTCATCCTGGTTGTTCCCCCTTACCCCACCCCCGCCCAGCCCCAAGTCTCTAACTTGGGTCCTTAGGATGTATATAAACTATGCCTGGCAGACGGAAGCACTAAGCTACTGCATGCCACTTTGCTTCTTTATATTTCACATGAGTGAGATCATCTTATATTTATACTAGGGAGAAATTGCTTTTTAAAATTTCTTACCATGAGAAATGTTAAGGGAAATTTAAAGGTTTATATACTATTAAATATAATCTAAAAGAATATAAGCTAGATATAAGCTAGAAGAATTAAATAAGCTAGAAGAATTCATACACAGTCAACAATTATTTATTATGTATACTCATGGTAAATGTAAAGAAATCAAAATGATACTAAATACCACTCATCAGTATAAAGATTTATATGAGCTCCAAAAGACTGAATTGCACATACCCAAGTAATGCTCGTGTACTCTAACAACTTCACAAAGTCCAGGGTCTTCAGAATCCAGGGGTAAAACTCCTGAAAATTAAAATGAGAAACTTAAGGCAAACAACCTCAAATTAATTAATTTTGAATTAATTCCTAATGAGATGTTTTATTAGTCTCAGTTTTGCCCAGTGAAAGGAACTTCTTCATCTGAGGAACATTTCCACTAATGTGGGGAATGGACAGACTTGAGAAAAATGGAGGGGAAGCAGATGGTTAATTTGCTGACATGAACACTATACCACCTGTACTTTCCTTTTCTACCTTTTGTTTCACTTCTCAGAGATGGTAAACACAAAAAGCCAAAGCACAGAGCCAAGACAGAGTCTCAGGGGCACCTGGGTTCCTCTTTAAATTGTCCTTGATACATAGCTATATTCCCACAGTTTGCTTCTATAAGATACCTCAATGGGCTTTGAGTAAGAGCCCATTTCCCCCTAAGCTAGCCTGATTTTAATTTTGATCTCTTACAAAAAGAATCATGAGAAGCCAGTATCATTGATTTCTTGGACCAATAAAAAACAGAAGCAATTATTCTGCAGCAAAATACCCCAGTCAAAGGAAATACCGAAAAAATCTGACAAACACTTTAATAGCTTAAGGGAAGCCATAAAGCTAAACATTTTATAAGTTTATATGAATATCTCCTAAGAATATTTTCCACAGAGAAACAGTAATTTCAAAGACTACTGAAAACAGTGATACTTCATATTTGTGTGACTGTCCAGGATAGAGACAATACATTAAGTGTTTCAAGTAATTTTTTATTTTCAGTTTTACAAGAATAGTGAAAAAAAGAGGCTCTGTACAATGCAAGGCAGATTTGGAGAGTAGAATTTCCATATAGCCAAGTCAGTCAGTTGTCTTTAAGCAGATAGCCTGTAATTTTTCTTTCCTTTAGAGCCTTCAGTCTAGCCAGACTGGGGTCCCGCCAGGAAAGGGCTGTACTGAACACTGTAACAACTACGGTCATCCTTCTATACATACTATTGTTCCATCCCCACTATTGCTCTATCCCAAATATTGAAAAGTTTTAAATATTTTGATAATGAGATAAAACTGCCAATTCTCTTCATCAATGGATATTTGAGAGCATATCCCCAAAATCAGTAAAGTACTTGTACATGAAGCAAGATCACAATAAATATTAATAATTGCATGGGAAAAAGAGACAATAGTAATAGTAAAATAAATACTAGTAAATAGTAGTAGTAAAACAAATTATTGGAAATAGAACTATGAATTATAACTTACCAACTACTTCATCATCTGGTTGAAAGAATGATACCTTACTTCCAACTAGAGTGGAGAAAAGATTAATTAGTATAATGAGGCTAATATAGTTATTTAACTATTAAAATACATCACAAGGCCCATGGATTTATAAAATGTCTAACTCAGAGAAAAGGTCAAGAACTTCTAGGATATTCTAAGCCTATAAAGACTGAAGGTTAGAATACTTCAAATCTGAATTCTCTACATAATCTGGGCCATGTGGCTGTTGACATCACCTTGAAGAAAGTCCCTCTACTTAGCTAAGGAGAAAAGAATAAAGGAAAACAAACTACTTCAAATTCTTATGATAATTACATTGCTTTCTACCCATCCTGTGGCTAGCACAATCTATTACATTAGCTGCAGAAACTCAAACAATGGAGAATTTAGAGTCACATAAAAAAATTACTTGGATTTGGGATTATGGGTATAAATTTAGAGTGGTGTCAAGAAATTTCTTGCAGCTAGATAGAAAATGATAATTACTTGTAGATAAAAAGCCTCTGCTATCATTCAACTCTTCAGAATATTTTTGTTCAAGTATTTTGTTCCAAAAGGAAAAGGGAGGGAAAAACCCAAACATGGTTGGATGCCTACTTGTGCCCAGTATGTTATCACAGTTAATCTTCAGAGCATACCCAAGAGGTAGGTATTATTATCCTTATTTAACAAACAAGGAGACTGAGCAGTTAAGTAAGGTGAAGTCTGAAAACTTGAAGTGGCCTCTTTGGGTCTCTCAGCAAAATGAACCCAGAACTCTTTTGTTGGTACTCGGTAACTAATATTTCTTTCACAGTCTGCTTCTTTGGAAACTTCTCTCCATTACTTTTGGCTTCTGATCCAGTGTATGTTACTCTGTCCCTTCTACTGCAGATCCTCATCCTCCTGGGATCATTGACCTTTTTTTCTTGGTTCCCTTAACACTCCTTTCAATTGTCCCTTGAACAATGGCATCCCCAAGGGTTCTATGCTGTATTTATGCCTCTCATTCAATTCTCTCATCTACTCTATTGTTTAAAATACAACCTACTTGCTGACAACTCTCAAACACATACATTTCCAGCATAGACTGTTTACCTTATAGCTTAATTTCACAAAACTGCTTACTAGATATATCCAGTGGGTGCCTGGGTACCAAGTTTAGGTACCTTGAACTTAGCAAGTAAATCTAAACTCATCGGTTTTCTCCAAATGACATTCTCTTCCTTTAGCAATTGGGGGCAACAAAAAGAGAGGTGAACGGGCAGGATAAAAACAGGCAGGCAAAGAGAGAAGAAGTTTTTTATTTATTTACTTGTTCAATTTTGTTTTCTGACGCTGGCCCCCAGCTGTGAACCCAGGTTCCTGGATTTTACAGGGTCTATGCACCAGCAATTTTAGCCACCTGAGTCACTAGGGTGCATCCTCTAATGTTTTTATTTCTCAGTTCCACTCAGTTATGAAGTTCTACCTATTGAGCTTCTTCACTATTTCCTGAATTTTGATTCCTCTTCTCCATCTACCACCAATGCCTAGCTGATGGACTTTGTTGTCTCCTGCATGATGGTCCACAACCCACCCAGCCCTTTTGCCTACAGGCTGCTTTGTCTAAAATCTGCTCTTTATATGGTCACTCTAATACTCTAATAATCTCCCTAAAACTGACCTAAGAGATTCACTGGTTCAACAGCAAAGGTGCAGTGTATGTAAAGTCCATGGACCCCAGTTTGAGATTTGGGGGTGGTGTGGGGGGAGATAAAAGAGGTTCACCATGGGTTTGGCCTTTGCCTACCCGCCCTGCTTTACACATTTTTTCTTTTAGGGGTGAGGAGTCAGTGTTCATATAATTATTAAAATATTTTGTTCAGGCACCCTTGCAGCTAAAGGTGGCTAATACAGCAAACGTGCAGGCCCAAGGACTTAGGGCAGAGGTAGGGGCATACAGAAAAAACTGTTCACGCTGTAAAATATGACAATTCTATTTCTAGGTATCTGTTCAAATAATAATTAAAAAAACCCACTAATTCATGAAGATTTATCTACAGAAGATCTGTCTGTAATATTCATTACAGCATTATCTACAATAGCCAAGATATGGAAAATTTATATGTCCATTGATAATTGGCTAAAGAAGCTGCGGTATATACAAACAAGGAATACTACTCAGCTATAAAAAAAGATCGTGTCATCTGTTACAATATGGATGGATCCAGAGGGGATTATGCTAAGTGAAATGGGTCAGAAGGAGAAAGACATCATTTGATTTCACTCACATGGAACATAAAGAAACAAAGCAAGCATACATACAGACAAAACAAACCAAAAACTACCCCTTGGACTCTGACAATCAAACTGAGGTTACAGAGGGGAAGAGGGTGTTTGGGGGTGGTCAGAGTAAAGGGTAGTGAGGATTCAAAGCACAGTGGTAGAGGATAATTAGAAATCTGGTTGTGGACATGATATGTTAACATATTATCTGATGAAGAGTGAACCTGCACATCTAAAACTTACAGAGTTAAAAGAAAGAAAGAAAGAAAGAAATTGGAGTGTCCTGGTGGTTTAGTGGTTAAGCCCCCCCATCCCCCTCTGGCTGGTGTAGTCCACATCCTAAGGACCCTGGTTCATAACTGGGGTCTGGAGGACAACCAGAATGAACAGCTAAATAAAACAAATAAATGCTTCTTCCTCCTTTCTCTTCCTGCCTGTCTGCACCTTTCCTTAAAGAAAAAAAAGGAAGAAAAATGGAGGAGTCACACTTCTGATGTCAAACTATACTACAGAAAGATGGTCACCAAAATATTACGGAACTGATATAAAGACAGACAGACTAGTGGAATAAAACTGAGAGCTCAGAAATAAAACCACACCTATACAGGCAGCTAATCTATGACAAAGGAGACAGAAGCATACAATTGAGGAAGGAAAGTCTATTCAGCAAGTGGTGCTGGGAAAATTGGACAGGCACATACAAAGAATGACAATATATATAACTCATTAGAGTCACACATAAAAATTAAATCGAAGTGGATTAAAGACATAAAACCAAAAAATACATAGGAAAATATATAGGAAAAACGCTTCATGACATCAACCTCAGAGATGTTTTGGGGAAAATGACATCTACAGCAAAGGAAACTAAAGTAAACCTAAACAATTTGAAGTATATCAAACTACAAAACAAAAGAAACCACCATTAAAACATAAGGCAACCCGAATGAATGGAAGAAGACATTTGTACATCATACATCAGATATTTAATCTCCAAAATACATAAAGAGCTCATATACTTCCACAACAAAGCAAACAACCCATTCAAAAATGAGGAGAAGAGCTGAGTAGACACCTTTTTAGAGAAGACACACAGATGGCCTACAGATGCATGGAAAAATGTTCTACGTCATTCACCATCAGAGAAATGCAAATAATACCATAAGATATCAACACACACCAGTGAGAAAAGTCTGTATCAAAAAGACTAGAAAGAACAAGTATTGGAGAGGGTATGGAAAAAAAGTAATCCTTCAACCCTCCTACACTGTTTGTGGGAATATAAATAAAACCTCTTTAGAAAACAGTATGGAGAATCTACCCCAAAATAATGATAGAGCTACCATTTGATCCAGTAATCCTACTTCTAGGCATATACCACGCCCAAATACAAAAACACTAACCAGAAAAAAATAGCTGCACACTTATGTTCAAAGCAGCATAATTCACTGTGGCCAATACATGAAAATAATCTAAAAGCCCATCAACAGATAACTCGATAAATTAGTTGGGGTACTTATATAAATGGGAATTCTATACAGCTATTAAAAAGGATGAAATTATGCTTTTTTGCAATAAGCTGAATGGAACTGGAAGTGATTATCTTAAATGAAATAAGACAGAAAGAAAAAGAAAAGTACAGGTCTCACTAATTTGTGAACTATAAAGAAACAAAAGAAATGATCTGACAAAACAACAAAATTCATAGAATGCAAGACTGCGGTTACCAGATGGGTGGGAGCGGGTAGGAAAAAGGAAATGAAGGAGAGATATATAGTGGTGGTGATGGGCACTGGAACTCTGGTACTGTGCGTGGAGTGAAATGCACAGATTGAGGTGTAAATTCAAGATCCTGAAAGTCATATAGCAATGTAAACTAAAGAAATAAAAAATAAGGTGTACCCTGGTAGAGAAACAGTTTAGTCAGCCACCTTCTGCTGCAAGTGCAGTCTAAGTACATCCCAAGGACTTGGATTCACGTCCTGGAGCTGGGATGAACATCTAAGTTGAAAACTAAGTAAAATAAAGCGCTTCTTCCTCCTTTCCCTTTCTGCGTGCCTGTTCACCGTCATTCCTACCTGCACCTTTCCTTAAAAATATATACATATTACTTCTTTTTAATTTAATTAAAAAATGTTTTTTAAAGGAAAGGTGCAGGTAGGAATGAAGGTGAGTAAGCAGGCAGGGAGAGGAGGAAGAAGCATTTTATTTATTTAATTTAGTCGTACATCTTGGTTGCTCTCCCCGGCCTGGGATGTTAACCTAGATCCTTGGGATGTATGTGAACTGTCTTTGACCAAACCACTATTCCATCAGGGTGTGCCAATAATAAATTAATTTAAAAAACCTTAAAACATAGTAATGTTACTTCAATTAAGCAAAAGATAAAACGAAAACAGAAAAAATACTATTTTGTTCAAAATCTTATTCTGCTATATTTGAAGGATAATTTTTTTTTTTTTTTTTAAAGGAAAGGTGCAGGCAGGAATGAGGCAAGCAGAGGCAGGCAGGCAGGAAGAGAGAGGAGAAAGAAGCACTTTCATTATTTATTTTGTTTTAGTTGTTATCTTGGTTGTATCCCCCACCCTCTGCCCAGCCCGGGATGTGAACCTGGGTCCTTGGGATATATGTGGACAGTACCAGCCAAAGGCAGCTGACCAAACCTCTGCTTCACCAGGGCATGCGATAACTCTGATGAAATTATTTTTCAGTTGCTAAGTATCCTGCCTCTGATTCCTGCTCAGTATTTTATTTTGCTCTAACAGCACCAAACTCTTTGATTCTTACATATAACACGTCATTACTTGCTTCTTTGTCTTTGATCTTTGTCATAATCTCTCTGCTGACTGTTGTCCTCTTTGCTTACCCCTTATTGAAAGGTTTACTCCATGAAAACTTTCCTATTTCTTCTGACTGGATTGGGGACCTCTCCTTGGAGCTTACATAATAATCTGTTCATATGTGTGTATCTGTCTCTCCCCTACATTGTGAACTCTTTGAGGTAATGGCCTTTGTCTTATCGATTTTCATATTTCAAGTACGTAGCAATGGCTCATTAAATGCAGAATGAATGACTGATTACCTGGCTATTGTAATTTTTATTTTCCTATGATCTGAGCAGAAGAAAAGGAGAGTGAACTATGATGTAGCTATATCAGAAGATTATGTTGGTTTGCCCTGGTAGAACAGCAGTTGGGCACAGGCCATGTACATCCCAAAGTCCTGGGTTCGTGTCCTGGGGTTGGTGGGAACAACCTAACAATTAATTAATAATTAAATAAATAAAAGTGCTTCTTCCTATTCTCTCTTCCTGCCTGCCTACCTACTTGCCGTCATTCCTGCTGCACATTTCTTTTACAAAAAGAAAAATGGAGCATAAGATGATATTAAGAGCATCAGATATATTATAGATGAAAATTACAGGTAAAACTCAAATAGTCTACTCCACAAATTACACATTCATCATTCATATGTGCAGAAAGAGCAAACGTATAATGACTGATGGTGAATTAACAATTAGCAGTGAATATGAACAGCAGGTGTATTTAGAAACAAATTATTTCAGATACTTAGGCAAACTTTTAATGTGATTGTAGCTACTGTTATATAAATTTTGATCCCAAATCAATGTATATAAGTAATGTATGCTGGTTTGCATTTATTGATAAGACTGGTCATTCTATTCAATATGATTATTTACAGGTTTAAATATATAGTCCCTAAATATTTGCTGAAATGTAATAAGTCCTTCAGTTATAAAATACCAATTAATCTATTTTTCTTTTTAATTAAAAGGAAAACATTTCTGTATAACTAAATTTTTATCTTTGAAAAAGTACACACATGTATATATAATTCAACGTGCTAATAAATTAATTAGTTGCCATTTATTTTACTTTAGAAAATAATCTGTGAACTTACCATCTAATACAATTCCAGCAATTTCTCTCCCAACAGGAAAGAAATCCTTCTCCATCTTCATTTCTGCTAGAAGCTAAATAATGACATAGGCTACTTATAGTCAAGAATAAATCCTGGCCTCTTCTCATACATGAGAAAAGCCCGAGCAAAAATCAAACCGCAGAAAAGGCAAATATGATTCAATTTTTGGAGTTAAGACAAAGCAAATAACTTTACAAAACAAAATTTTCCATGTGGTAGGAAACAAAGAGTTTGCTGAGGAATTGGTTGCTAGGTAGGACTTAGGTATCAGTATTATTATCGAAATCACCATTGACTTGTTTACATCTTTACTCTGACAACTCTAAAGAAAAATTATAGAAGCCAACACTTCTTGGTTGGCTGAACACTTTTTAACAGTCACCTCAGGTGGATGGGAAGGATTCTGGAGAGGATATAAAAGGTACTCTATTCTCACTTTTGTACAATCATCTGTTTCTCAAGTCTTGGGTTAGGGAGCAGATGGGAAGAAGTGACAGACATATGAAAACATCCATGTAATTTCAGATTATAGTTTATTCTTTTAAAGGATAAATTATTTCTTATTATGAGACTAGTGTTTTGTTAAGATTCTGACTGAATTAAGTACTTGACTTTTAAAGTGTGTTCATAAATATGTCTGTAGTTGTTCCTACCACTTACATATATTTTTTATAATAATAGTAAAAGAGATCCTGAACATATTTTGTAGGTATACTAGTAGCTCAAGAACAGCTAAAAAAATTAAATACATCTCCCACAAATATAATTTTTAACTCTTTGATTTCCTTTACATACCTGATTATCAGAAAAGCCTCTTTTCCAATAGAACTTTACACTTATCCCAAGATGTTCATATGATATTCTTAAGAGAAATACTGAGTGTTCATAGTATTCTGTGTACACTTTTACAAAGCTATAATTATGGTTACAGCAACTACATCCTTCCTCCTTCACTTACTCTAAACATTTTCTTACAATGCAGTTTTTATGATTATGTTTAAAAGTTATAGAATATTTCATTAAATTGATTTATATATATAGATCTATATATAGATCTATATATAGATATTCTTTTTTTTTTTTTTTGAAAGAAAAGGTGTTGGCAGGAATGAAGGCAAGTAGCCAGGGCAGGCAGGAAGAGAGGAGGAAGAAATACTTTATTTTTATTTAATTGTTCTCACTGGTTGATTCCCCCTGATGCAAGATTCGAATCCAGGGGTATGTGGCTTAATCCTTCAGAGGCAATTGACCTAACTAACCCCTGCTCCACCAGGTTGTACTAAGTTTTACATAGTTTATTATTACTTTCTGCGAGCCATAGAGATAAATTCATAGGCTGAAATTTTAATGGATTTTCCAGAGTTTTAAAGGGAATATTTTGGAAGGGCTAAACAGAGAACTCTGTAGTGCAGAAAAGCAACAGTAGTATTCTTGGTGGAAGGACTTTAAGGCATCTCACCAATTAATTTCTCAAGTCATGATCATGCTACAAAGTAGTCCAATGGAAGGCAATTACCTTTCTCTGTAATATCCCTAAATGTGGCTTTATAGTATAATGATTTTTTTTTTTTAAGGCAGGAACGAAGGTGAGTAGTTAGGCAGGCAGGAAGAAAGAGGAGGAAGAAGCATTTTCATTTAGTTTTATTTTAGTTATACATCTTGCAGGACAGGAATCCAGGCCCTCGGGATGTATGTGGACTGTATTTGGCCAGAGGAAGTGAACGTAACCTCTACTCCACAAGGGCATGCCAAATTCTTATTAATTTTTTCCCGTCTGTTCTATTTTTCTAAGGATATTAATAATTTCTTGGCATTCAGAAGTCAGTTACATTACCATATATTTGTAGACTAAATAAAACATGAAATTATGATTTGCTTTTTGGTCAAAATAAAAGCACCAATACCTTTATATTTATCTGGCTCAGAGCACAAGCTTTAACTTGAACTTTTACATAGTTATCCTCGGTAACAGGAAAATTTTCCTAGAACCAAATAACAAAATAATTACACATTCCTTGGAGAACACTCCTTAATGTTGTGAGAATTTTCATATACAATTGAACAAAATTAAACAACTCTAAAATCTTATAGTTAACTTAATTGAAAAAGCTACAACTAACTATCTAATAGTTTAGAATCAAAAGAAAATAGAGGGAATTTTGAGGTAAAATTGTAAAAGAGCCTTATGGTACATATTTTGAAAATAGACTCATATTCACGATATATGTGGAGACAATAAACTTAGGATAATAGAGTAAGAAATAATGTATTGTATTTCAGCCTAAATAATCTCAAATCACTGAACCTCCATAATTATAAGGTTACCCATATACATGTAACATATAGCCCTTCATGATTTTGGAATTTTCTTAATGCTATAAATGAGGTTCTTCAGAATCATTTGAAAAACAAACAAACAAAAGTAAACAAAAACTTACTTAATATCTGTCCTAGATATTTTAGCATGCCCCATAGGAGAGTCAAAATACAAACTTGATAAAGCTTAATTATTCCTCCTATTCTAGACATAGATATAATGTGAAAGGCAAAATAATTCACACTTGGGCACTCAATCTTATCCACCTGTATTGGTTAAATATAATAATACTTCCTTCAAAGAACTATATCCTGGCATCAATAATTAAAATATTCTCCTCAACTCCTGATATGCACTCCCAATTCAGTCAAAAGCTAATTAAGAATAGCTACTCATATAGCCTCTCCTATGGCATATCAAAAAGGTCACTGTGCTTTATTTGACATGAACACAATATTCTGGGATTATCACTTTTTAAAATCTCAGATTGGCTTTTTGGTGATGTTTATGAAGAAACTGAATAATAACAATAAATTTTGTGGATTTCACTCGCAATTATGTAAATTTGAAGAGAATTCTTCCTGAGAGCCAATTTAACCTTCCAGACTTCATGTTTGACTCAACAGTAGAAGCCAAGTTATCTTAGATTTAAGACTCCTAAACTACCTGATTTTGGAGTTCTTGAAAAATTAACAGAAAAACTGGATGTGTTCATGATTCAGAAATTCTTATTACTATTATGAAACATAGTACTATGAAATAATATAGTAGTTTGTCCCTGTTTTGGCTTTCCACAAAACTTTCAATCACCAATATATGAAAATTCATCTATGCTTAACATGATCAAGATCTAAAGATCATTTAAAGCTTAGTAATTTAGAAAGTCCCGTAATTAGTGTGGAAAACGATCCTTTTCCAATTCTTTCATTTCACAATAGGAGAAAAAAGTTTATGAAATATGCCTACAATGTGAAAATTCACTTCATAATGGCACTTAGAATGCTAGGTTAATTTTGCAACATATGAAATAAAGTGGTTCTGTTTTTCAAATAGCTTTCATCTAGCTATCAGAGAACTAAAAACTCTCACAGCAATTCTTCATAAATAATAGGTATGGACCACCATTTTCACAAAAGATTAAAGGAATTTGAAGAGTTTCATTCAAGTAATTCAATTTCATTTATTTAATGAAATAAATTTATTGAAATAATTTATTTAAAATAACATGTTATTTACAAGTGAGTCTATCATATATGGAAAATATATTATTGTGTTTCATTTAGTGATTAAACAATTTTTCTTACCCTTTCTTGAAATACAAAGGTAATTTCTTTATTTGTAGAATGTTGTTGAAAATATAAGCCTTTCATAGTCACCTAAAATAAAACGGGAAAAAATGTAAATGAATATACAAAATGTTTTCCAGACCAAATCATGAAAGCAAAACAGAAAAATAGTGCTGGCAAAGAATGAAAAGATAACTAGAAATGTAGTTTTCAAACAAATAAATTTAGGTAAATTCTCGAAAGTAATCTAATCTAGTAAGAGAATCTGTAACAATCTCTGGGTACATGTCTTACTGAGAACAGGTTTACAGTTTAACCTTTCACTACAAAGGTGCGCTTACACTTAATTTCGAGTCAATAAAAATATTAGATGCATTTTTTTGGGGAAAAATTCTTACAAGGACCAGAGAAGCTCAATTTTTAAAAGAACTATTTTTATTTAGTTATCCATTTTGTACACCACATCCCTCAGCCCTTCAGAACCTGGGTCCTGAACCTGGGCTCTTGGGTTTTACACAGTACACACCTCAGTCATCTTCACTGCCTGAGCCACAAAGGTGGCCCAAGAGGAACTCAATTCAATTTTAACTATTGAAAGTTTCATGTAAAAGACTGTTATATTCTTAAAAAGATCATTAAAAAGGAAAAAGTGGCTCTTAAGACACACAATGAAATTTGCCCCTAATTCTCTGGTATCAGTTTATAAACTATTTCATGGAAGTATTTAACTGTGTTCTGTGGATTTCTTGAAGCATCGCTAAAGATTCCAGTTGTTCTTGGATTTTCACAGTAATTGCATGGCAAGTTTTTTAATGTAAAATACTATAGAAGTATAAAATACACATGGAAAAGTGCACAGATGGCAAGTATATTACTTCCTGATTTTTACATATTGAAGATGGCCATGTGACAGCAAGAAACACAGCATCTCTAGGACTCCAGAAGCTTCCTTGATCCTTTTTAGTGGTTACTTCCCCTGCTTAAGAATACTCAATATCTTGTTTTACCAGCAGAGTAATTTTATTTGTTTTTGATTTTATATAAATGAAATCATACTCCTTTATATCGGGTTTCTTTCTCTGATACCTTGCCTGTGAGTTTCACCCATGTTGTTGACTGCAGTTATAGTTCATTCCTTCTCACTGTTATACAGTATTTCATTATATGAATAAATTACTAGTTATCCATTCCACTATAGACATTTGTTTCCAGTTTGGGGATTTCACAGACTATCCTGTCAAGAACACTCTTGTACCTACTTTTTTGGTGAAAGTATTATTACTGCATTTATTTTATAAATGAAGAAACTGAATCTTAAGCACATACCTAGGGTCACATAGCACAAAATGGGTTAGAGCTAGGACAAAACCAGGTGTTCTCAGCTCCAAAGTCATTTCTCTTAACTATTGTTTTTTTTTTTTTAAATTAAACTTAGATCACTTAAAACTAGAACCCTACGTCCTTTAGTTTAGAATTGATATTATCAAGTGTTGATAGAACTATCTACATAACTTGAGGGTTCATTATGAGGAAACTTACACAGATATCATTAAAATTTCAAGGAGATGGGTGCACCCTCGTGGAGTAGCAGTTGGGTCAGTAGCCTCTAAAGGAACGCAGATCACATACCCCAGGTCTGGGGGGAAACAACCAGTGTGAACAACTTAAAAAAAAAAAATCAAGATGGTAACAGCAGAGAATTAAAATGAGATCCAGCATAAGTGCATAGGTTTCATACCCATGAAGCTGGTCCTGTGTTTTGAATCATAGTAGAACTAATGAATCCATAATAAAGGCTTTTTTTTTTTTTTTTTTTAACCAAGTAGCTCAATAATGATTGCTGCTTTCTCAAAGGTGAGAATCCAATGCTGGAACTAACAGAAATGAATACATAGTCAAAACAAACATAGCTTATATTAACTAAGAATATAAAAACAAGATGAGATAGGTCAGATGATGAAATTAATTCTAAACCTTTGGTTTGTGTGTCAAATATGTTTGTTAGGGAAAAGGGGAAGAAGCATAGAGACCTGATGACATTAACTCTAACCTCTTCTGCTAGCTTCCATGAATGCCCACTGTGGCTAGTCTATCCTACTTCCCCGTTTTTCCAATATATACCCCGTTTGAACTAGTCAGTATGACTTCATACCATACAAGCAATCCTGTCTTAGGGCATTGTTTGTTCTCTGAGACTCTACTGTCTTTACAAATTCTGTAAAGCAAATAAAGCTCAAGTCCTACTGGCCCTCGAAATCATCCCCAGTGACACTCGATTTACTCCATCTGTTCATGCTTCTAGATTGTTACATCGCATCTCCCCTTACAATTCTGGAAGTCATTATTTTCTCTGCCCATAGCATCTTAAAACATAAGCCATGTCTCCCAGATCAGTAATCACATGGAATACTGTATACACCCCAATTTCAAAGACCCCCCAGAAGATAACTATTTATTTGTATCCCCAATGTTCCCTAAAGTAGATATTATATATACACACACATACATATGTATACATATGAATGTAAATAAATATGTATATAAATCAAATTAGTATTTTTAGTCAGATCATTCTAAATAGTTCCTTCAAATTAGTTTAAAATTGGCAGCACTGCCAAAAAAAAATATTAATGTTTAATTAGGTTAATAAAGAACCATGTGGGAACAAAAATATACTAAAAATTACAAAATGAAGAATGTTTTTACAAAAGTGGTAAGAAGTAAATTGAGGAAATAATAAATCCCCCCAAAAGGTCTACTGAGTTCTTAACACTAAGAAAATAGAACAATGGATGGTATTTAAGGCTCGTGTAGTTTCTTAGTCCCTGCTCCAGATTAAATGAAACACTTAGTCCATTATTTAATAAAAATTTTGTTGAATGCAAAGATATTTGTACAAAGGAAATAAATTAACTGAATCTTATAAAAATTAAATGAAAATATGTACTACATGACATTTCTAAAAATGAATTCCATGTTACTTCAAAATGATGTTATACTACTATTATACTGTTATATTATTACTTTATCAAAAAAGTGCCACAAGAAACTATCTTTTTGAAAACATATAATTAAATGAATTTTAAAATCAACACATCAATTTTAGATGCTTCTTGAGTAGACTATTGACACTTTCTTCCAAAGAGAAGAACATCTGGCAGGCAAGACCATAAGGATGGAAATTTTGCTTTTTTTGAGGAGGAAGAAACATTTTTATTTGGTTGTTCATCATGGCTGTTTCTGCCCCCCCAGCCCCGGGTCATGAACCCCTGAACTCTGGTCACTGGGATTTATGTGGACTGTACCCAGCAGGTTTATCTGCTAAACTACCAGGGCTTGCCATGAAACTTTAGTTTTAAATATAAAGCATTTTTGTTTTAAAAGGAAAGGTGCAGGCAGGAATGAAGGCTAGTAGGCAGGCAAGCAGGCAGGAAGAAGCATTTTAATTTTTATTTAGCTTTATTTGGTTGCTTACCCCACTGTGCCCCACCTCCTGGCCCCACCCAGAAGCCCCCAACCCCAGGGCCTGAGGCTAGGGACTCAACCCAGAGGTATGTGATTTGCTCCCTGGGTGGCAACTGACCTAACTGCTACTCCATCAGGGCACGCCTAATATAAAACTTTTAAATGAAAATAAACCTGTTTAGAAAATGTGGGCTGATATGCCCAGTAAAAAAATAAAGATTTGAAAAATATTCAGATACATTAGATTTTAAATATATTTGACATAGGTTCACAAGTTGAGGGCTATGTTTGTAATAATTTAAATTTTCATAATGGTCACACATTAAATCCCTTAAGAAAAGTGGAAACAAAAATTAAGATACCTATTTTAAATAATTTTGTTTATAAGGCAGAAAGAGGAATTTGAATAAATTAAACACTTGACTATAATGCTTTGCTGAAGCAGCTAATAAAAGTACTGATCTTTTAAAGGATTTCTAAAAGTCAATGGGAAGAAATTTTAATGGTTTCATTTTAGTTATAACAGCAACATGAAGACCGCTTGTTCTTTTCCTGCTACATTTACTTCTCCAAGGAGCTCATCTATTAATAATTGTAAATAAAACCTCTTCAAATCATTCCTTATTTACACTTTCAGACCAAAAGTGTTCTGGTATCAGACCAATCTCAAATTCAACTGACATAAAACTGGACTCCTCTTTCCCTAAAAACATAGTTTTGCTGTATAAATCTTTAGTTGTCGAGGGTGTCTTAGAGTCTCTTGTAATCTCTTCTTCTGTATTAAGTTATCAACCAAAAAGTTTCATTTTCCTTTATGATGTCTTGGCTCACCGGCTCATTTTTCATTTTGATGGGTGTTAACACACAAGATGTCTTTTAACACTGCAATGTCTCAGGCCTAGGTTAGAGCTACAGGATGCTGAGTGGCTTATTTCTTTCTCTCATCCAATCCATTTGTTACTCCATGGACAACTTAATTACTGTAAATTCAAACTCTCATATACTCAAATTTCTAATATTCTACAACATAAACTTTGTAATACTGTGGCTACTTCAGATTCAGGATTTCATTACAACGTTTCTAACTCACACTTTTTTTTTTGAGGAAGTATTATTTCACTTTATTTTTATTTAGATATTCACACTGGTTGTTTCCTGCAAACCCAGGATGCAAACCTGGGCCCTTGGGATATGTGTCCTTCAGAGGCAGCTGAGCAAACTGCTACTTCGCCAGGGTGTTCCCTCATTTTTATTGGCAAGCAGTTAGGCTACAGAAAAAAAAGATGACATCAGCTTTGAAACACGGCTCCAACATGTTTATCATGATACCAGGACTGCTGTGGAGCATTATAATACAAGCTGGATTGTTAGGGCAAAATCTGCAGTTAAGCTGAAGAGGTGATTTAACAATTTTCTTATTCCTCTCTGAGATTTTTCATATATATCTGATAAAGAAGTATGTTAAACTACATGGCCAAATATCTGTTTAAAAATATGGTCAGCATGATCAAAGTCACAAGTTCAGTTCAAATATCATACTCTGAAGGCTGTGGGGAATGGTAATACTAACTAGATAGGCTAGTGCTTCTTAGAGGGAGATGGATGCACGATTTTTACTGGAAAAAACCCTGCACTGTGGAGGCAATGGTCTCTAGAAATTTGTGCTTTAAAGACACTACATAAGCAACTAATATAAAGGTGTTTTGCTGCATTCAATAGCACTGCTCTCCTGTGTCCATTCCAGGATGGACACAGGATACAGTGTGACAGGGGTTTACACCTAAGCCCTGGAAAGCATTTCTAAGAATGAGTTCTAAGACCTTTCTGCTTTCACATTTAGATTTTAAAACTTAGGACACCTGTGAGGTTGCATGGTCCTCATCACTAGAGAGATTAAACCAAGGCTGGATACACACTTACCGTTACTTCATAAAGCTGAGAGGGACAGGGGATGAAATGACCAAAATAAAGTTGCTTTTAATTAATGACAATCCAGATTTCTATAAACATTACCAGGACATACTTGACTGAATTTATACAGGTGTCATAATCTTTATATCTTACATGCAACTAGAGATCTAAAGATAGGTGAAGAATTGGAAAGGAAAAATATTTTTAAAATATAGGCTTTAGGCAGAAGCAAAAAAGGCTTTTGCTTGGAGATATGAAATTGTTTTCTAACTACACCAGCAGTGGTTTCCAATATGTGTATCTAGAACAGAGAATCCCAACAATGATCTCTTTAGAATCTCAAAAGAAATTTGGTTTCTCAGGCTTCCAAGAGAGTTTAATTTTTGTTATTTGTTGATTTACAAAACACTTTCTCCCTTAATATTTTTTCAAAGAAGGATTTTATTTCCTTAGTTGTTCATTTTTTAGTTGTTCCACCCAGTCCCAGGTCACAAATCCAGGTGTCTAGGTTGTATGTGGACTGCTTTCCAGGCATGGGCTTAACACCTGAGTCACCAGGATAAACTGGTTTAGCATTTCTTACTGCTCCACACTCTACTACAGGGGAACAAAGGAGCCTATGATGTGATGAATGACAGTTTTCCCTGTATACTGGCTTAATGTGACACTGGGACAATGCAGGTAGCAAAGAGGAAGATAAGCAATTGAAGGATCCTCCCTGAATCTCTACCATACTCTCTCCCACCCACCTTTCCAATTGGTCTTCTTTACTGACTAACATTACTGCAGTTTGAAACGCTTATTTCATTTTCCAAGTTGCCATGGGGTCTTAAAGAAATCATTTCTTGTTTCAAATACAAAATAGAAATGATAATTTTGGTTAAATATTGAACTAATAGTAATTAAACAATATTAAGTATTTAACTAATAAATCAGCAACCTATAGGAAATAATTTAAAAGCTGTGCCCTGTTTATTATGATGTATAAAAATAGAAAAAAAGTATAAAACATCGTATTTTAATATGTGTGGATACATGTATTTTTGCTCTTTTGCTCATAAAATTCTCCTTAGTTTAATGTAGGACTGTTCACTGGGTTTAGAAAAATCATAAAATTGTCTTTGAAATAGTCTATGTGAGGTTCACAGGAGCAAGAAAACATTTTTTTATCAATTAAAGTAAGACTTCACCATAAACAAACCCCCAAACAGATTTCATAGTGAAACATTTAAGAATCCCTAAACTTTCTCATCCTTTTTAAGAAGGCACACAAATGAACTGAAGGATACAGGATATGCAGGATACAGTACTGATCAAGAGGCCTAAATATCCTGAGGTTTTGAATATTCCACTTTAATCTAGAACTTTGTTTTTGAATGTACAGCAGAGTTGTAAAACTACTGAAATATTTCACTGCAATTAAGGGAATTTGACTTTGTATGGTGAACCCTCTGTTTCCAATCTGAATATCTCATCCTTGCCATACATGAAAGGAAAGTAGGGATAAAATATAATAATTATAACTGCAGAGGTTGACAAAAGGATTTAGAAGTCACAGTTGACCCGTTTGAATGGAGCTCTCCGACTCATTCGCTATACAAAAGGCTACTAAATTTTAACTTTATGGGTTTTAGATTCTGTATGTATAAAATAAGGATAATAATAAGATACCTGAAAGGGTTGTTGTAAAGATTAAATAAATACATGCAAAGCACTCAATACCACACCCGTCCAAAATAATCGTTCAATAAATGTTGGCTATTTTTACTACTATTTCTGTATCTTGGGCAAAGAACCTCTAAAAAAAGTTCCAAAGCTCATTTCACAGAGCAAAAAAGAGTTTGGTCAGGGGCAACTTTAATCTTTCAATATCTGCAGTGGGTTATTACATCATCTGAATTTGCACCGTTCAATAGCAGTAGCCAAGTCACAGGTGGCTACTGAGTACTTGAACTGTGTCGAGTGGAAACTGAAATGTGATATAAGTGTAAAATGCACGTCAGATTTCCAAGGCAATATAAAAAAAGAACATAAAATATCTCAAATTTTAAATATTTGCTTATATATTGATATTATATTTTGGGTATCACTGGTTGAAATTAAATAGATTATTAAAATTAACTTTAGGACACTTCCGTCCTAGGAATTCTCAGTAAACTTTCATATCAAAAAATTTAAATTCATGTTTCTCAATGTGGCTATTAGAAAATTCAAAATTTTGTAATGGCTCGCGTTAAATTTGCAGTGGATAGAGATGATGTAGAACCTTGCTATTCATAACGGTCTAGCAGCCTCTGGGAGCAAGCAAGATGTGCAGATTCCCAGGCCCAGGTCAGCCTTACACCACTTTTAACAGATTCTGAGGTGATTCACACGCAGTGTCTAGAGTATTTCGCACATCTGTCCGTATGGTCACACATACGCGAATACCCTGGCTTTAAGTAACTGCTCACCGAAAAAAAAGAAAAAAGAAAAAAAAAAAAGGAAATATGAAGGGGAAGAAAGCAATGGCAGCGGTGTAGGGCAGAAAAAAATGGTATTTATAAGAATAAAAAGCAGGAGCTAGGGGAATCGAACGGGAAATTCGGCGGAAAGGTACTTCCAGACATTCGGCAGTACCAAGTGGAAATGCAAACTGAGATAAAACCTGTAACCAAAGGCGGCAAGGACCAGGAAATCGACGAATCGATTCTTACCCGCCCCTCAGAGGCCGCAGCCAAGCCAGGCCTGGGCCCGAGGAGTTGAGGGTGAAGAGAGCCGCGAATCACCATCCACACAGTCCTGAACGGTTCTGTGCGGCGTCTCTCTATCTTCGGACTATCGCCGGGTTTCTAAGGACACACAAGAGGATTTCCCCAGCTCACCTACCTCGGAGCAGCCCCACGGCCTGCAAGTTTGCCACCTCCACCTCCGAATCCTTTGGCTGAAAGCCCGCCCCCTCTGCTCCTAGCACTGCTCCCATTGGTCAGGTCGCTAATCACTCTTGGGCTCCCGAGTCTGTAGAGAACGCCATAGCAACCAAACTACGAACCGCATCTCCCGGCATGCTCTGCTCCGAGACGTAGGGAGGTGCTGCCCGTAGTCCCAGGAAGGGTCCCATGTTATGCAAATATTAGCTAAAGACCACACCCTTCCTCATTCCAACAGCTCCACCTTCCTTCTCGCCTCTACTTTAGTCTCTTTTAAAACCTACCATAACTAAATTAGTTGAAGGCATCCTAACTAGTGTCTCGCACTGCAATGGACAGATGAACCGAAATTGTGAACAAAATCTCGACTAGTACTATTAGGAAAATCCTGGATCAGAAGCCGCTACTTGCGCTTTCTGGGAGGGAAAGAGGGAGAAAGAGTTCTAGTTTGCACCCTTTCGCCTAACTGATTGGTTTGTTCTGTTGTCACTCAGTCCTTTCTCATTTGTGCAGGCCTCCCTCTTTTCCTTGCCGCGGCGTGCCCCGACGGGGGCAGTGAGGAGGTGCAGGCCGCCTCTTTCGATTCGCTGGTTGTTTGGCTCCACCCACCGGTGGGTGGAGACGGTGGAGTGGGTGGCGGTGGAGGAGGCAGCCAGAGGAGCTGAGTAGATAGGCTGGAGCGACAGAGCGAGGGAGCGAGGGAGCGAGGGAGGGAACGCAGGAGGTAGAGAAGACTGAGGAGCGTGAGGGAGTGCAGCTTGGTTGCTCCGTAGTACGGCGGCTCGCGAGGGAGAAGCCTGAGCGGGCTCCGGGACGCGCCGAGAGGCGGGCGACTGGGGATGGTGTGCTGGGCTGCGGCTCCGGCGTCCCTCCCGGCGGCGAGTGATCTGCACTGATTTGTCGCCTGGGCGGGAGCGCGGACCCTCCTGGAGATGAGGTGAGGAGCGGTCAGGGAGGCGGCGGCCTAGCCTCGGGAGGCGGCCGGGCGGGGGTCGGCGCGGGGGTCGGCGCGATGGCCGCCCCGGGCGCCCGTCCCGCGGGCCGGCGCGCGTCCAGCGGTCTGCCTTTCAGCCTTTGCGCGCACCCTGGAGGAGCGACACCAGACTCCCCCACGCCTCGTCCTTCCCCATCCTACGGAGGCGGCGGGCGGGCGGGAGCTCGGAGGTTGGGACTCCGTGGCGGGCCATAAGGGTGGTGGCCGCGGGACGGACTTCGGGTGAATGGGCGTCCGCTGTCCCGTCGGCCGAGCGGGTCCCTCCATCCTTGGGTGACGGATGGTCCGGGCTTCCAGGACTGACCTCGTTGCCCTCGGTCGCCCGAGTGTGGCCGGCTAAGCCTCGCCTCCCGCCAGCCTCCCCCGGACCCGGTGTTCCCTGGGCGCGGCGTGGCGCCGCTGCCGCTCTCCACGGCCTCGAATCCGCTCTTATCCCCTTTTATCCTCTACTGTGCCTGCAAAAGCCCTGCCAGTGAAGGGCAGTCAATGCCATTGGCCCCAAGTCGTCCTGCCGGGACTCTCTGAAGGTATTCAACTGAAAGCGGCTCCTTAGTGGACACGCGTCCCGGAGCTTGCCGCTTTCCTCTCTACGCACCGACTCGGTTTTATGTGTGGACAGAGCACAATCGTGTCTTTTCTTGCTTGAACGAGGAAATGAAATCAGAATCCCAGGAAAAGGAAGCCATCGAGGAATGGGTTGCACCTTACTTTACTAGTTTGTCTCTGGGTTAGAAAACAACTTCGTAGATTTCATTTCATGTGGGCATCTTTTGTTAATTGGACTGAAGGCTTTTGCTCTTATTTAAGACATAGATTAGCGACTTCGCTGGTTGGAGGCGATGGAGACTTTTGATAGCCTCTTATATATGAAAGTTTCCTTTGCAACTTTGCCTTCGTCAGTGCTGTTTTAAAGGCAGCAGCAGAACATTTAAATATATGCACACTCTGGATCGATGCGTTTCTTTGTGCTTATCCGTTGGCATCCTACTCCTAACCGTTTGCGTGTTCACCGTTTGCGTGTTCAAAACGTACAAATAATAAACACAAGTACAATAAGAAGTATAGATAATAAGGACAAATACCATACAAACTGTGCATCTGAAAATTCTCAATTCTGTCAACGGGAAGGCAGTTTTACTATTTCCTTTGAACGGATGAAGAACAGACTCAGACATCTTCTGGATTATGTAGGGGACAATTTGAGGGGAGCGACTGGGGCCAGGACACAGCAGACCAGCTGGGTGTGTAGTGCTATTCTTAACGCCTAAAATAGGAGGGATGGAGTTGTTTCGATACATTTATTTTAGATGACTCAAGGTGCAGAAGCTTAAACACCTCTAAAAGTTGTGAATTCTGTCTATTGATGGAACAAAATTCTGTTTAAATTTTAAAAAATATTTACTTGAAGTGTGTTTTTAATACTCAAGAGAATTCTTTCTGTAAGAGGTTTATAAAATATACAGAAACTTTTAACCAATCTAAATTAAGAAATGAGGCACACTGATAGTGATCGCATGAAAACTGCTTAAAATGCTTTAGCACGGAGCAAAATATAAAACTTTAAGAATTTATTATTGAAACTGCTGAGGCATTCTATTCTGTCTGAGAGAGGAAATGAACAAATTTTTGTTGTACTTTGGATTTGGAACCCTGTGAATTATTCAGATACTAAGTATTGTGAAAGAGGGCAAAAATGACCGGTAGCAAGTTAGTTCCTTGAAATATTTGGCCCTCAGCATTTTTTTTTTTTTTTGTAGTTGACTAGCTGTTTCCTTTTTCTCAATGCTTATCTATCATATTGGTAGTAGAACCTTACTTAAGTTTCTTTTCCTCTCAGTTTTTGAGAAATTCTTTCTTCCCAGGTTGAAGCTAGCACAAATGTCCTTTAAGAGATTAAGGAGGACTGTAAATTCCTCTGTTCTTACTCATCTTTTTAATTTTCTAGATTTATGAATTACAGAGAATTAATTACATGAGGGTTGAG
The DNA here is from genome assembly GCA_004363575.1 of Solenodon paradoxus. NCBI lineage: Eukaryota > Metazoa > Chordata > Mammalia > Eulipotyphla > Solenodontidae > Solenodon > Solenodon paradoxus. The sequence continues at coordinate 446,629 of RJWH01000806.1, read as the reverse complement.
TTTGTATCACTTCAAATTCAAGTATCAGAGAGCTTATTAACTTCTGATCATTCCTTTCTGAATGGCTCCATTTACTGATGGATTTCTCAGTCTGGCCCTCAAATCGCTTATATTGGCATTAGCTGAAATGCAGGTTTGTTAAAACAGAGGTTTTTGTCATCTAGCCTCAGAATCAGATTCCTGGTGTGGGGCCCTGGGGCCAGTATTTTCAGTAAGTTCGCCAGGAATTTTTTCTGCACAGTAAGAGAATCACTGCCATTTTGCTTCCTTCTTACTGAGCATCTCTTAAGATCATCTCCAGAAGTGGATAGCAAGCTTTTCAAGAGACAGAATATGTGTTTATTCTTCAGGCTACTAATAAAAAACTGACTGACTTTCAAATATGTAATGTACTTATAATATACAAGACAAAAGAGCCACAATATTGGTTGTCATTGAATTCTCAGTGCCTAGAATAGTGCCTGGAGGTACTTGTAAATTAAATATTTATGATTAAATATTTATGGGTGAATCAGTGAACTATATCACAGTGAGGCCACCTTTTTAAACTTTTACTTGTAAGTTAATCTTATCACTTAGTAGTCACTGGTTAGGAACCTTAAGTTTGGTTAGCTTTCCCATAGGAGAGAACCTCTCCCAAACATAGAATGTTTAAGGTAATGAATGAGCTGCAAAGGCTTCTAGCAAAATGTTTGCATAGTGACTCAAAATGTAAATTTAACTCAGTGTAATGGTAAATTACTATGTTATCAATATATCAAAATGCCATTTTATAGGATGATTAACATAATGCTATGAAATTGTTTTCTAAAATTATACAGAAAATTGGTATGCTTTCCAACTTCATTTTTCTTATTAATAAAATATAATCACGCCTTTCAAAGTCCAGAATAGAGTCACATAAATAACCTTTTATCATGTAGTGGAGGGTGCAGGAGAATTGAGTCCAAGCTGTAGTACATATCTCTCCAAAGACTGCATGTGGCTATTCATGCATAATTTTTAGTGATAAAAGTGGAATTATGCCATATGTATATGGTTGTTTTGTAGACTTTTCTTAATAGCTACTGAAGTCTGTTGTCAGTTTTGATAGTTTAGAAATGGAATAATATTTCATTTTTTGTATCTGATTATTTTTATTAGACTTTTAAAGAAACTCCTCCTCCTCTACTATTATCAATAATTCTGTAAGGACTGTCTTCCTACGTATGTTTCTGTATACTTGTGAGGGTTTTTCTTCTTGGGATAAGTTTCTAGATTTGCAGGAGCAATGTATATGCCAAGTTTTAAGGTTTTTGATACATAGTTCTTAATTGGCATTTAAAAAAGCTGTAACAATTTACACTCTTTACATGGAATATGAGAATGCAGTTTCCTGGACCCCACCCCATCTTTTTATATGAGTAACTCAACCAGTGGCAAACCAAGGGAATTATTATTTTTAGAAAGAAGAATGGAATGTTAATAAAACTTGTTTAGTAGTATGATAGAGAAAATTGGAAAATTCATATACCTGTAATAGTATAAGTCCTTTCGCTGCATTTTATAAACTAAATCATCACAGAACTCTTGTTTTTTAGGTGACTATGCCTTGGAAACAGAGGTACCAGCAGTTAAGTAACTTAGAGACTTAGCAAGTGACTGAGGTGATCAGATTTTTAACTCTTGAACCCAAAACTCTTAGCCATAGGACCCGACTACCAATTTCCTGGACATGTTTTACAGGCATTTGGGTGCATTTTACATTCTTGATTTCTTTTCTGAAATAACCTAGAGGTTCTCTGATGTGCATTAATTTATAAATTAGCTAGGCGCAGATTGTTCTTTCTCATTGAGCATGTAGTCACGTATGGTAGCTCACAAATAAGCCTGATCTGCTGTCTAACATTCATCCCTCAAAGCCATCTTGGTGTCTTTACACTGTGTGGCTTTCCTAAGTATCCCTGCCTGAAAAACAGGATTAGAATCAAAGAGAAAATCAGTGAAATTAAAAAATGTAGTTCACTTGTGGGTGTACTTGCTTTGGAAATGTAAGACTACGTCAGAAATGTGATTAGGGAGAGAGTTGGGAGTCAATCCAGACATTTTCAGATTGACCAGTTTGGAGATTTGAAGTGGCTGTGGAAAGTTGCTTCAGGAATTCAAAGGCCTCAGTGTAGAGAAATGTCATGGATCCATTGGGAGATCCCAACCTGTCCCCCCACCCCCACTGTACTGCCCTACCCCAAAACCTTTTACTAATAAATAGGATGGCAGTAACATTAAAGTCTGTAATTCTCTAACATAGTGAATTTCAAAAAAGTGAATTTATTTTAATTCATTCACTGCTCTTTTAACACTTTTCCAGTTGGAATTGGTGATACTTAGCTTACCTTACTAGCTTATTACCTGGAAAGGGTTGGCGAAAATGTTTTGGCTTTAATCTTTGGCCTGAGTTTGTGTTGCCTGGAGAGTTAGAACTGCCATTGCTGTTTTTTGTTTTGTGTTTAAAAAAAAGGTGCAGGCAGGAATGAAGCTGAGCAGGCAGGTAAGAAGGAAGATAGAGGAGGAAGAAGCACTTATTTTATTTAGTTATTCATCTTGGCTGTTTCCCCCAGCCCTGGGCTTGTGAAGTTGGATCCTTGGGTTGAGGACCATGTGGACCATGCCAGCTGAAGGCAGTGGACCTATGCACTTGGCCTTATCACTCAGTTTTAAGATGATCACCAAATCCCATTCTCCTTGTTGTGTGGTGTCAGGCTCCATGGAGGCTGTTGGGAGCTGTGCTTTTTATACTCTTGAGTTGGTAGAGTCAGGAGTTGAACTGAGGGATATGATGGAGCTTGGGATTTAGCTGAATTTGAATGTGAGAATAATGAGATTATAGCAGTTGGTCAAAGGGGTGTTTTTTTTTTTAAATCCTTGGTTTATAAAATGAAACCTCTGTGTTCTTTGTGGATCTTGTGTTTTATAAGAAATAATTCATTTCTGCTGTAAACCTAAGATAGATTTTTTTTTCCCCCTTGATATGGGATTTTTAAAATTTATTTATTATTTTTATTTGATGAAAATGTGGGAAGTTTACATGTAATTGTGAATTACATTGGGGCACTAACTTGAATGGGGTTGAGTACTCTAACATGTACCCTGGGAATGAGAGCTGAATCTCGAAGGAAGGAACATGTTGAAAAGATGGAACCTTTCCCTAAGATTGGGATTCTTGTCATCTGGAGAAGGGGTAGGTGTTGTCCATTGGTAATGAGGAAAGTCACTGTTATCTTGGGTCAGGATTAATTCATGGAAAGTACACAGAAGCTGACAGTCAAGAAAGGGATGCTTCCATCTGGCTTGTTGATGAGTTATACTGATGAACACGGACTGGAAGCAAGAAACTATGCTAGATGTTTTAATTTGATCAAGACTGGCAAACAACACCCACTATGGTGCATTTACTGTCTTACTGTTTTTCTGTGTGATTTCTTTTTGCTTTATAGAGCATCCTTTAATATTTTTTGCAAAGCTGGTTCTGTGGTGATAAATTCCTTTAACTTTTGCTTGTCAGAAAACGTTTTCATCATTCCTTCACTTCTGAATGACAATCTTGCCAGATGAGGCTTCTCTGTATGTGACACGTTTTTCTTTACTGCTTTTAATAATCTTTTTTTATCTTGTATTTTTGATATTTTTTTTATGACGATGTATTTAGGTGTGTTTCTGTTTGGGTTTCTTACATTATATTCTTTGAGCTTCCTAGATCTGGAGGCTTGCTTCAAATTGTGGAAGTTCTCATCTATTATTTCTTCAGATGTGGTTTCTACCCCCTTTTCTCGCTCTTCCTCTGGGACCCCTATGATGCGAATTGTTGCTCCTTTTGATGTTATCCCAGAGGTCTCGAATGCTATCTTCGATTCTTTGAATTTTTTTTTATCTCTTTGCTGGTTTGATTGACAGAGTTCCTCTGTCCTATCTTCCAGATCACTGATTCAATTGGATTCTATTGGAAGCTTCAACCTTCTATTGTTGAGTCCCTCTATTGAGTTCTTTAATTTAGCCATCTTGTCTCTTAATCTGTTTGATGTCTTGTTTTAATTCTTCTCTTTGCTTCTTGACATTCTTGTTTACTGGCTCTACTGATTTCTTTAATTTAGCCATCTTGTCTCTTAATCTGTTTGATGTCTTGTTTTAATTCTTCTCTTTGCTTCTTGACATTCTTGTTTACTGGCTCTACTGATTTCTGGATTCCCATGAGTATGTTAATCACTGTTACCCTAAATTCCTCTTCAGGTTATTTACATATGTCTAATGTATTTGGATTTTCCCCTGGGTTTTTGATTGGATCCATCATTTCATGTCTATTTCTTTGTGCCTTTGCTCTATTTGGAATTCTGTTTCTATTTCTGAGGCATCACTTTCTCTGGCATTGTATAGGTTTGACTTGCCCTGGAATGGCAGTCGGCCTTCAGTTTCATCTCTACCCACAAAGTGACACTAGTGGGTAGCACCGAGGTTTGGAACTGCCTTCTCACTCTATTCCAGGGAGTGGGGCATCCATGGGCCGAATTTCCGGTGGGCGGATATGCAGTGGGTGGGATTTCTGCTCGGTCTACCCCAGGCTCTGGCATGAAATAGTTATGGGAGGGGTTTGATTTGGCTGATTTCTGGTATGGCTGTGCCCAGTGCTGTTTCACCGGGGAGCCTTCGGCTCTGCTCCCGGTGCACTGGCTCTCCTTTCATCCTCTCCCAAGTCGGTCATCCATGGCTCCGTGTCTCAGCCCCACTGGGTCTGCCTCTGGCTGCCTCTGTGGCTGGTCCTGAAACCCCTTTCCTCTGCCCCACAGCATGTTCAGAGATCCCCTCCCCCGCCCCACAAGCTCTATCCAAATCCAAATCTGCAGCTTAGCTTAGAACCATGCCGGTTGTCCTCACCCACCGATAGTCTTCAGCTATTCTGTCTTCAGCTGAAGTGCCAGTTATTTCTTGTTGTTTCTCAGGAAAATAGGTAATTTTTTTGTTTTGTTTTGTTTTTATCGGTGTTTGTGGGGGCGACCCAAAAGTGCGTCCTATCAAGTCACCATCTGGAAATTGATCCAACAGATTTTTAAACGCAAGTAATTATTTAGTTTCTGTTATTATTTGAAACTCAATCACTCCATTCTTGCAGGATTAGAGAATTACATTTTGGTCACTGACATTAAAAGTCTATGGTCACTAAAACCAAAATGAAACCTACTAACTGGGAGAAGATATTTGCATTTGATATTCCTCCACAAAGGCTTAATATCTAAAATATACAAAGAACTCATAAAACTCAACAGCAGAAGAACAGGCAATCCAATCAAAAAATGGGAGGAGGAATCGGAGAGACTTTTCCGAAGAAGATATACAGATGGCCAGCAGGCACATGAAATTATGTTCCTACTCACTGGCCATCAGGGAAATGCAAAGTAAAACAACAATAAGTTATCACCTTACACCTTACTAATTCCATGAGGGCAGGTAGTTTTATCTGTTTACTGCCTTATTCCAGGACCTAAAACAGTGACTCAGTGACTGTTACGTAGTATAGCCCAGAGTGACCTAAGTGTGGTGAGACAGGTGAGGACTAAAGGAGGTGTGTTGGGGGAGGGGTGGTTCGGGTATTATTGTCAGTGGAAGTAGGAAGTCAATTTAAGTTTTAAGCAGGGGAGTTCAATGTATTCCTTCGAATAGAGTTCACTCTGGATATCATGTGGAAGTGGATTGGAGGAGTATGAGAGAAATGTCGGATGGGCTCTGCTTTCCTGTGGATGTTGACATTCTACCTAGCCTTGTATTTTATCTTCCCTATGAGGATAATACTGTTTATTCTTTGATGTCTCAGAGACAGATTAAGATGAATGTGATTTGCATAAACTTTTTAAGTTCTTTGTGGAAAAGAGAAGTCCATGCAAGGATTACCGCTATTGAGTAAATAAAATAACCATGTAAAATAAAGATCAGTGATTATTTACTTACTGTTAAGTTAATTGAAATTATGAATAGAAGTTTCTGAGAGAGATTTTCTGTTTACACTTCTTGGTGAAAGAAACTTGAAATATATGGAAATTATCCTTATATCTATTTTATGAATTGAATATCTATAGAAACTGTTCACTTTGAGGAAGATCTAATTTGTAAACTGTTGTAATTGTCCAATCTGGTGTTTTAATTAGTATCAAAGAGAGGGAAATACTGGAATAATTGTAACCTTATATTACTTTCTTAGTTCAGTTAGTTTTAAACCACAGTTTTTATCTGATATCTTTGTTTTGATCTCATTAGATGATATAATTGTGTTTTATTAATTAAAAATATGTTTTTTCTTCCTATGAAAGCAATATGTGTATATTGAAGAAAACTTTTGAAAATATAGCTAAATTGATAAAAAAGCATTACCTCACTAGTGATGATGACATCATATACTGAAGGAGTCACCTTGCTCAAATCGCCTGTCAGGTTATGGTGTGAAGTTGCTCAGTCTGGCAGACATTGAAGGCATGTTAGGTCCCTGATCCCTGAAGATAGTCCCAAGGATGAGGCTGCCCAGTCAGTTTAGACATTAGTGGCACTGGGAGGACACATCCTCTAGTTCTTTAAAAGAAACTGGAAATTGAGAAATTTGAATTTAATATGAAATTCTCCAATTTTTATCAACACTCTGGGGGTTAAACAAAGCATACCTGAAGACTGAATTCAGTTTTTGTTGACTAGACAGTTTTTTAAGCTCAGTACTTACAACTTGTATTCTTTTATTTATTTTTTTTCTTTTTTCTTAGTACATTGGGATATATTCCCAAGTCTTATAGCACCTTGCCCTCCAGTGTGTTCCCTTTGCAGTGTGAGAGGTACTTGTTTCCTGTTTCTTATTTGCATTGAGTAAAACCAACTAAAAACAAATCTTAGCCAATTTTATTTTAACTTGCATTTTTTTGGTACCACCCATGAGTTTGAACATTTATTAGGTGCTTATTGACTTTTTACTTGATAACTAACTGCCTTGCTTGGTCATTTATTCAATGTTTCTCGACCTTTTAAATATCATCTAATAGTATTATATAATCTTGGTAATTGGTAGTAATGACTAGAATCATCCCCTAAAGCTGAGGGCATCAGTATCTTGAGCATGCCTATAACCTATTTAAAGTACTGTGAGGAGACACACCCAAGATGGCAGACTAGCAAGTTCTTAAATTTACTTCCTCTCCATAGATACAACAAAATTGCAACAGTTACAAACTATGGCCTTTGAAAAAGGAGTGAGGATTGGGGAGCTAGCATCTTCACAAGGAAAAGTGATGGAAAACATCAGTAAGGATAGGAAAAGCTAAGACATAATCTCACCAGGAATGCTGCTTGGGCATATGACCCAAAGTCAGGAGGGACACCAGTGACATAGGTTTTTTCGCAGGTACTGAAGGGTTTACTTCACATTGGGTTCCAGGAACTGCACTCTGGAGAAGAGCTCATATATCCTGTTGTGGAAAACAGAAGGCCTTTCCTTTGGAGAACGGGATTTGGGGGAGCATAGAATGCAGGACAATGAGTAAGCAGAGCCAATAGATGAAGTATGCAAAGATCTAACAGAAGAATTTCTATTTGTTGAACCAAAGCTTCAGAAGAAGAAATAAGAATGATGGCTAGTCTTCGAATGAATAGAGATTCTGAAGTAGTTCCTCCTAGCCTCTCTTATCTCTGTGACTTTGGCACTGAGGGATACCATATTGGAGTTAGGGTCTCAGGTAAAAATCCCTGCCTCTCTGTCATCAGCAGACCATAGGACATTACTGGTTATAGTTCCTTTGGCTACTAAGGCAGCAGTCATCTAGGATAGCAACAGGCAGCCAGAACCTGCACCCTTGGCACAGGCAGCTGAGTGCAATCTGCTGCAGCAGCTCTGTCCAAGAGGATGACAAGAGAGATTCCAGCAGTTTGAGAAATAACTGCCCCTTCTCTGCCTGAGGTTGCTACTCACCTTCCTGCTTGCCTGCAGCCTAAAGCCCCCAGGTCTTGACAGCTGGAGCTCCTGTCCCAGACCTATAATCTGCAACCTGAAATTCTAACACAAGGCTATTATGTTAAAACAGGAAAAGAAAGCCTTTTAGCCTAATCCATGGGAGTAAACACAAGATGTGTGTGTGTGTGTGTGTGTGTGTGTGTGTGAGAGAGAGAGAGAGAGAGAGAGAGAGAGAGAGAGAGAGAGAGAGAGAGAGAGAGAGAGAGGGAGAGAGAGAGAGAGAGGGAGAGAGAGAGATGTGAGAAAGTTTTACCCCAAATAATGAATCAAAACAAAACCCCAGAGGAAAATCCTAGTCCAACAGATTTAAGTAAATTATCTGAAGATTTGAAAGCAGCAGTCTTGATGATTCACACTGAAATTCAGAAAACAGTGGATGAGCAAAATAAGATATATAGCAAATACAGAGAATATGAGAAAATTCCAAATAATTGACAGCTAAAAAAACTAATGGTTGAACTAAAGAACACGCTAGAGGGACTCAACAGTAGAATGGAAGGAGCTTCCAATCTGTGAACTAGACATTTGGGCAGTGGAAGCATCAAGCAGACTAGTAATGAGAAAAAAAGAATTAAATGAAGATAGCATAAGAAATGTATAACATCAAGAGGAACAAAAATTGTATCAGAAGGATTCCAGAAGGAGAAGAGAGAGAGGAAGTGGCAGAACCCTTAAGATAAGAAATAATAGCTGAGAACTTCCCTAACATGGGGGAAGAAAACAGACATCTAGATCCAGGAAACTCAAGTTCTGAACAAAAGAAACCTACACTAAGATACATTGTGATTAAAATGACAAAAATTCAAGATAGAGAATCTTAAAAGCAACTAGAGAATAACTAATCACATATAAGGAAACCCCATAATTTCTCAGTGGAAATTTTATAGGTCAGAGGAAATGGCTTGATATATTCAAAGTGGCGGAAGAAAAGGACTTCCAACCAAGAATGCTTTGCCCTGCTAGATTATCAGTTAGATTTGAAAGAGCAATAATGAGCTTTCCAGGAAAACAAAAGTTAAAGGAATTCATCATGACTAAACTAGCCTTGCAAAAAAATACTAAGGGATTTCTAGAAAATGAATGAAACCTCATTTAAAAGGAGCAAATCATCAAAAATATAAAATGGGGAAGAGAAAGAGTAAAAACGTTGACTCTTAGAACAAGCTTGAGATTAATGTGCTTTCATTTTAGCATAGGCTATAAACAAAATAACATCACACGTCTAAGAATGTCTACTTTCCAAAAGACTGAAAAAAGGAAAACTCATGCACTGTTAGTGGGAGTGTAAATTGGTGCAGCAACCATTATGGAAAAGTAGTATGGAAAGTTCTCAAAAAGTCGAAGATACAAATTTCATATAACCTTATTATCTCACTTCTGAGTATTTACCTGAAAAGAACAAAACCACTTAATGTGAAGTGCTAGATACACCTTTATGTTTACTGTAGCATTATTTACAACAGCCAAGATCTAGAAACAGCCTAAGTGCCCATTGGATGAAGTCTTGCCATTTTTAGAACAAGATGGGTGGACCTAGAGGAATCTATGTTTAGTGAAAGAAGTTAGAAGGAGAAAGAAATTGTAAGCTTTTCTCTCATATGTGGTATATAGAGAAAACAAGAAAACAAATGAACTAAATCAAGACTTTAGTTTATAGAATCAAATTAGTGATTACCAGAAGCAATGAGGAAGGACAAGTTGGGTAAAAGGGGTCAATTATATGGTGAAGCATAGAATTGGATTGTTGGTGGTGAACTTAATGTGTTAAACACAGATGTTCATTTGTTGACTTAGGATGAGGTGTGCCTTAAACCTATATAATGTTGGTGCATCTTGGTGGTATAGGCGTTAAGTCTGCAGTGGAGGTTTAGTCCATGTAAAGCCCAAGGACATGGGTTCGTGACTTGGGGCTGGCGGGGAACAACCAAAAGGAACAGATACATTTTTAAAAATGTTTCTTCCTCCCCTCTTTTCCTCCTTGACTGCCTGGTTTGTCACATGCCTTATACCTGGTTCTAGGTGTCCAGTCTTGAACCAAGACAGAATCTCAGCCCTCTAAGTCTTTTCTTTTCATGTAGTCCATTATACTTATAAAGATAACTTACATTTCTAGAGTTTATAATTTTTTAACTTGTATTTCTTTATTAATGTGAACTTCTAGAACTAGTTACCGTTTAATCTTAAATTCTATTAAACTCTATACTCTTAGCAGAGGTCTAGAATGGACTTTAGTGACGATTTCCTTATTTTGATGATGACGAAACCAAGGTACAAAGCTGTGACTAGGTAATGGTGATGGTTTGAATCTATACATCTAATCCTATTCAGCTTCCTTTCCACAAAAGACTCAGGATTGTAGTAGGCTTGAGGGCCCAATTTGGACAAAGAGAGGGGAATTTATCCTTGGCATGCTCAAGGGCCATAAGGCGGAAACTTGGCATTTGGAGGCAGTTATGTTCTGCTGTTGTGTCTGGGGATAGAGAAGGGTGGTTTATAGATGGAGTGAGAATAAAGCCAGCATTTGGAGGGATATGGAGCACTGCCTGAGTATCTGGTAGCTTAAAACCTCTTCCACTCTTTACTGCTGCTGACTGCATTCCTGTGCTTTATGTACTGTGAAACACTCCTTTGTTCTTAAAATTACTCTCTCCCCTTGTAGTTTAAGTCAGCTGAGATTGGCTTCTGTAATCTAAGGGTATTATTCTCAGCATTGCATTATTCTTACAGTACCACCTTGTTGCTTATAATTCTTGGCTGTTGTCTGAGGAAGTTGTGACTTTATTATTCTTTTCTCCATATGACAACAACATAAAAAAATAAAGACAGTATGAAGCACATAAGTATTTAATCTACTTCAGGTAATTATGATTTGATTGGAAAGGTCTTTTTGCAAATGTGGATACTTCCTTTGACCTTTCTTTAACCAGTACGGATTGCTAGCTGAGGGAAAAAAGGAAGAGCTTTTGAATTTACTTCCAAGTGTCCTAGAATTGCAGTGGTGTTATTTTCTTTAACATGCACAAAACATTTTGACCTCATGCAAAAAATGATCCAAAGACTTTCATAGTGTATAGTGTTGTGTGCCTGTGAGGGGCTGCTGAGGTCTGTTTAAGTGTGAAGCTACTGAAATAAGACTCTTTAACTTTGACATCTAAATATCAAGAAAATGAATCACCACATAATTTACCTGGGGCTGCTGGACTTAGATTAGCTTGCTGTCTCATAGTTACATCATGCATCAGGAGTCCTCACCTTTTAAAAAAATCGCTTTGTAAAGGTTAGTCTGCTATCTAAAGAGTAGGGAAAATAAAGTGATAGGGAAGAGAAAGAAAGGATTGTAATAGATGTAAGACAAAGGAAGGTTCTTCAGTGTCTCAAATTCTCTTATTCATAATATTTGAGCTTTTTCAATTGCAAGGAAGAAACACAAACTATCTTAAGAGCAAAGGGAAATCCTTGGACTTGCATACCTGTCAAGTCCAAGGATTCTGACTGTCCTGATTTGATCATGTCTGAGCCAATCACAATGACCAGGGGAATTCACTCCTCACTTTGTCCTGGACCATTTGTACTAGTTGGCCAGGTGAGTACCTGAACTCTTGGAATTAACAGAAGGGGAAAAACGGTTGTGGGTATGAGTATAGGAATTCTGGACTGGTGAGATACATTCCAGCACATTCATCAGATACAGTGATAATATGAAAGGGGACTTTTGAATTCTATTTTATCTTATTTATAGTTAGTTAGGCCCCCTTCCCCTCCAAATCCCAGGTCTCCAAACCAGGTCTGTGATTTTCATAGCCTTCGCCTTAGCTGCTTAAGCTACAGCGGGGACAAACTTTTCTTTTACACAATAGTCTTTAGTAAAACAATACAGTATTACATCAGAGTAGCAAAAAGTTTGTATGAACTTTAGAACTATGGACATTGTTTTTACTAGCTTGACAACTTCCGTAATTATTGGCTTTTTCAAACTTTTTCTTTTTTAAAGGAAAAGTGCAGACAGGAATGAAGCTGAGTAGGCAGGCAGGTAGGAAGAGAGAGGAGGAAGAAGCATTTATTTATTTAATTTAGTTGCTCACCTTGTGCCTGGGTTGTGAACTCAGGTCCTGGGGATGTATGTGGACTATGTCAGTCAGGAGTGTAGACTCATTTGCTAAACCTCCAGGGTGCACCTTCTCAGATTTTCAGTGCCTAAAGATATAAATATTCTCTTTTGCCTCATACTTGGAAGCCTCTGAATTTATGGTTCATGTAGAATTGCCTAAAAAAAATGTGTAAAGTATGGAAAAGTTCAAAATGGGAAGGTATATCCTTTTTTCAGCCATCTGCTTTTGTTTTTCCTTTCATTACACCCCAGAAATATAGCTGTTTGAACTTTTTCAGAAAGGTATGAATCCATTTTTGAGAATTTAATTTTTTTTCTAAGAGACTAGTAACAGTAGCTGGTGAGCTTATGGTAGCTTGAAAATGTGTTACACTTATTTTTTAAATTACATACGTACAGTGTGATTTATTTCATGTAGTGATTATAAAATTATAATCTGAAACTATTTCCTGGACCTTTTTCCTTTTATCACAGATGTCAGTTTCCTCCTGTTTCGTTTCCTTCCATATGCAGTGGAGGATTTCAAGTGGAGCCATCTTAGCTATTTCTCTTTACTCTGTTGTCCTCCTGTCATTTCTACTCTCAAACCTTCAATCCTAAACCAACTCAATCATTTTATCTGTATTCTGTTCCCTGTATTTGTGCTTCTAAAATTCAATGGAAGAAAACCATGCAAACTTGGAGACTTGTCTTTACCTATTTAGCTGTGCTCTGCTAAGTATTCCTCCTCAGCTTTCTCTCCATTCCTCAGTGTACCAAATTTTGCCCCTTTCATCAAGCCTCCCTGCTTCTTTGCAGAGGCAGCTAAACCTTCACTCTTAGGAGTGATACTTTTTAAAATATATATTTTATTGAGATAACATTGTTTTACATTATATAAGTTTTAGATGTGCAAGCTCACTCTTCATCAGATATATCACACCCTCTATCAGATTTCTAGTAGTGTCCATTGGACCACCTCTACCCTTTATTCTGGTTACCTCAGTTTTGTTGTCAGAGTCTCAGTGTTTTTGTTTTTTTATTTGCTTTGTGTCTTTATGATCTATATATAAGTTAGATCATCCTGTATTTGTTTTTCTCCTTCTGACTTATTCCACTTAGCACAATCCCCTCTAGTTCTATCCATATTGTTGAAAATGGTAGGATTTCGTCACTTTTATGGCTGGTTAGTATTCCATTGTGTATACATACTACATCTTCATTCTTTATTTGGGAGTGAGTTTTTCCTCTCCTTGACCTGCTTTCAGTTTCTTAGGTAGTTATTGTAAATCTAATTCAAACCTACTCTTTGCTTCTTGAGAGATAAGGGAGAAGGAAGAGGTATTCTCTCCTCTTCTTTCCTGGGTTCTAGATTCTGTCCTTTTCTTTTTCTCTGAGACTTTGTGTCATTCCCTTGTGCTTGTTCCCATCAGCATCACCACAACTGTGTATTGCTGGACTGCTGGCTCCCAGGTCATGTCCTAATAACTTCATTTATATTTCACTAGAAGAGACATATATATATATAAAAAAAAATCACATAAATAAATGACTATCAGTGTTAGAAGTGCTATGTTCAAGAGGACCTAATCTTGTCCTAGAGCAAGGGAATGTGTAATCGTTACCTGCCACACCAGGGTAAGTTAAGCAGGGAAAAGACAAGGGTTGTTTTCCAGATCCAGCATGCAAGTGGGGCCTATGGCATAAAGGAGCACAGTATATTTGAGAAGGTCACTGAGGCTGGAGAGTGGACCATGAGACAACTGGAGAAGAGAGGTAAGGCCAGACCAGGCAGGACCTTGTGATCTGATGAAAAAACAGAATTGGTTGTCCATCTAATGCCCTCAGTCTGATTCTGTTCCTTCTCTGTCTTCTGTGTGTTCTGTGTCCTCTTGTCCCTTGCTTGCTGCATCCCATCTACGCAAGTTTTTTGTACACAGCAATGTACTCCCTCTTACTGTTGGCATCTCCTGTCTTTTTCCAATAGCCATGTACTTTGGAAGTTGTCTCTTTCTACTTTATTTCTGTTGCCCGTTACAGTCTGTTTCGTCCTCTGCCTCTCCATTGTTGATTCCCAGGCACAATTTTCACTTTGTTTCTTGACTTTTTTTGTGACGGTCAACACATTCTTTCTTTTATAAATACTCTTCTACTTTAGCTTTCTGTGCCTGTAAGTTCTTTGTTTTCTCCCCTCTGTTACTTCTAGATCTCCTTTGAGGGTTCCTTATCTTTAAAAATTCCTGTCCCTAGGTCTGCTTTTTGTACCCTCTTTGGCTCTAGACTGCCTTCTGGAACAATCAGCTCTCTCTTAGAATTCTACTACTCTGAATAAATCCTATTACCTGTACATACCTGAAACTCTCTACTCTTTTCTGAGTTCTAACTCTTTAATTACCTACTATGTTACGTGGGTTCTTCAAATCTGTGTATCTAAAACATAGCTTACCCACTGCCTTTCTTCTGTTAAAAAGTCTATAAAACAGGCACATTCCTGTGACTCAGGCTGCTAGGGCCACGAAGGTGCAAGCTGTGTAAAGCTTTTTCTGAATTTTATGAGAGTTATTGAACATGGCGAGGGAAGGGTGTCGAACTGCTTGAATTTGTAATCCGCCTGACAGAAGTACTCGTGGTTTGGGGGCAGCCAAGACTTGGGACTGATACCTGACGAGGGGAAGTCCTGTGGGACTGAGTTTGTGGGATCTGCACTAACTCCAAGTAGTTTTGAATTTGTATCCTAGCTGGTGACAAAGAACCCTTGTTAGAACTGACTACACCCCTTATGCTGTAGTATAGAGTCAGTAGCAGCCTGAAGCCACAACCTGGTAGCCCGAACTCTTTCTTGTTCAGAAGTTGGATGCTCGATTCTATCAATTCTGCCTCCAAAGTGTCTTATGAATTAATCCCTTTCTATCTGCACTGCTGTTGTTTGAGCTCAGACTTTTATCATTTTTCACTTTACTCCCTTATTCTGACTGATGGCTGCTTTCTGGCTGGTCTGGCTTCCCTAACCACTTAGCCTTACCTAGCGGTTTTGCTAGAGGAGCGTGTTTGTCCATGTGCTGCTGCACAGCAATCTTTCCCCGTAACTTCATCTCTTGAGGTGGTGGCTTTCAGACTTTGGTGTCAGAACCCTGCTGTGTGCTTGCAAGTGCTTGAAGCCTGTATAGGAGTACTTCTAAAAGTCATTGAAGACTCCAAGGAGTTTATTCATGTGGGTTTCTTTCCATCACTGTGTCAGATTAGAAGTTAAAACTGATACATTTATGAAATAATTATTAACTTACTGAAAATGTCTGTAATGAACCTATTTCATGCTTACATAAATAACAGATTTTTATGAAAATTCTTTTACAAAACAAAAAAAATTAGTGGGAAGGCATTGCTTTATATTTTTGCAGATTTTTTTAATGTCTGGCTTAATAGGAGACAGCTGGATGCTCTTATCTGGTCCCATAATCTGTCTTGAAATGTTGTTTTTGTTGAAGTAGGTGAAGAAAATCTGGTTTTCGATATGTAGTTGAAAAATGTAGGAGTCTTTAAATGACATTTTCAGAAAATTGGTTATTCTTTTACACTATACAAAAATTGAACACTGGCAATGTATTAAGAATTGGTTGCAATGTGGAATCTGAAATATCAGTGAAATTTTCTTACTCTTTCCAATGACATCGATTGATCCATCTGAAATTTACAATTTAAATGCATGTTTCACTCCTGTGTGAATCTGTAACAGCATATATTGGTCATTTGGAAAATATTGGTTTATTTAATAATGTTCCAAATGTTGATAAATTTTATTAAACAATACTGTAAAATATCTGTTTTTAATATCACCACCTACTCATCTTTTTTTTTTTTTTTTTTTTTTAAGTAAAGGTTTAGGCAGGAATGAAGGTGAGTAGGCAGGCAGGCAGGCAGAGGGAGGAGGAAGAAGCATATTTATGTTTATTTAGTTGTTCACACTGGTTGCTTTCCTATGGACCCAGGGACTTAAAGCCAGTGGTGTGTGGCCTCGCCCTCCTTCCAGGGTGATTGACCTAACCACTGCTCCACCAGAGCAAGCTACCACCCCACCCATCTTATTAGAAAAATCTCTGTATGTTGGAAAGTAGTCTACAATGGCAGAGACAGATTTTTCTAAATTTATAATTTTCTCCCAAAAGCTCTTATTTTCTTATTACCAACAAGTGCTGTCAATTGTTTTTCTTGAAGTAACAGGCTTGCTTCATTTTTGGGAAACTATCTGCCAAATACTCAAGTCCACGTAAGCGTAGCTTTTTTGATTTTGTTCTGTTAAATAAAAATTGTATTCTATGAAAAAGCTGCTAGTTCAGCCGGGCCCTCACTTGGATAAGTATGTTGCCTCGGAACTTGCTGTACAAGTCACATAGATATTCAGCATGTATGCTCAGGAGCCAAGATTTAATCAAGTGATCATATTTGATGACTCATCAAGATGAGCCTGAAATCAAACTTTTTTTTTTGATATGTGTGGCAAAGAAGTGAATACTACTAGTGCTATTTGGTGTCCAGGCTAAGGTGGCATCAATTGAACCCACCTCAGTGCAGATACAGACAGTGAAAAGGGAAGATAATGTCGGTACTAGAACTTTTGACTTGGGAAATGGTCTTGAGAACTCCAGGGATCCTTGGAAAACATTGATTACTGCCTTATAGGATAAAATCAAACCTTTATGCACAGTCTAAAGGTTGATTTATGCTCTGTCCTGTTGATCTTTCTAGTTTCTTCTCTTCTGCTCTTCTATCTATACCTCACCTTTCCCAACTCTGGCTACCTACGTCTTGATATGTGTTCCTTTTGTCAACATGCCTTACCTTTATGTTTCATTTCCTATAATCTAGCATGTTCCATTCTCTCTTCTTTTGTCTCCCCCAACCTGTTTCTGAATGTTTTTTTTCAGGCCAAACTGGGCCTCACTGTGGTGAAAGCTCCTTCCCCAGCTATTAGTTTTTTTCCCTTTGATCCCCAAACCCCAAACTTCTTTCCATCTATTTTCTATGTCCCTCTAATTTAGTAATCCCATCTTAACAGGAAAGCATTTTACATCCCTCTTGTTTTAAATGTATTCATGCCACTTTATAACATTTTGCCCTTTTTGACCCTAATTAAATGAAATATTCGATCAAATGGGTGGTGGGTTTTGTTTTGTTCTTTTAAGCCTTCTGCTAGATCAGAAATAGTGTTATAATTAGGTCTAGTCCAAGAAATAAACTGATTTCTTTTAATAACTATGAATGATACCTAGTTTCCTAATCAGGAAGAAGCTTTACAGGTATCTAGATTGTAGGTTATGTACTAATGAATTAATAAGGTAAGTGACCTATAGATAAATGATCAGAATTGTGCTTGCTTCTATAGAATGTGCTTTACATGACGTCTGGCATTATCTAACTCATGACCCCACACTTACACAGGAATCCCCCATTCCTAACACAGGAATGTTTAATGAGTACCTATAATTTCAGGTGTTTAGTAAAGCTTTCACACAGCTCATCTAAAACTTGTTTTCCACAGTTGAGTGAGCTATATATTACCTTTACTTACAGATGAAAAAAGAGAACCTCCCATTTGCTGCCATTTGTAGCTGAACTTAAGTAAACTATTCTTGAGATACCACAAGAAAAAATAGAGGAGTATTATAACATGAAAACACACATATAAATGAGCATTTTTAGGTAGGAACACTTCAGGACTTTAGTCTACTTTTAGTCTAGAAAGAGAAAGAGTGATTTATTAGAAGGTTATTCTAGGTATAGCCAACATTCCTCAAATTCTGAGCTTCCATAACTCCAGACTAGTGCAACAGTGTTAGATATATCATGCAGTCATGTCTGTCATTATTGTTGAAAATGAAATCAGTAGACTTTAGCATTGTGTTCATATTGGTTTATGAAAAACATTACATTTGAGGTTTTTCCTCAAGCTTGAGATTCAGTTTACAAAGCTATTAACTGATGTATAATTGCACTGTAAATTATGGGTTTATGTTAGATGGGCCTTTGGACCCTGGCTTTACAATCATTTATAATCAGTCAAGTTGTGATGTAGACACTCATGGAAACAGACTGCTAAGTCAGAATATCCTGAGCGATCTTTTGTCACATTTAAAAAATGTTAGGAAAGATCTAAATTTGAATGGTAAAATTACTTTAACTCATTCTGGTTTCAAATCTTTTTAGTGACATTCTTAAACCCAGAGAAGTAAGTTTAGAAGTAAGAGTTACTTAAATTTGTGCAAAGTGGTGATTGGAACAGGAAAGTGATGTATTCAGATGTAGCTATTTGTGCGTCATAGTGGAGCAGTGGTTAGATCACTTGCCTCCAAAGGAGCAAGCCATATATCCCTGGGTCTGGAAGGTGAACCACCAGTGTGAAAACTAAGTAAAAAAACAAAAATAAAGGTGTTTTTTTTAAAAATGTAGCTACTAGCATTTTCTAAAAAAGTCCTATCTTGTTATCTAATCAGAGTTTATTACTTCATGGTGGAGAAACAATATAGCAAAGGGAGTACAAATTCTGGATCCAAACTGCTCAGCTATGTAAGGTTTTTCTGGGCTCCGCGAGGAGAAAAGCTCAATCAGACAAAAAATGTCGAATAGCCAGGGCTTTATTGGGGTTTGCACACCCGGGCGAAACTCCCAAGTCCGCAGAGGGCCGGGAAGTCGCGGGCTTGGAAGTCGCGCCCAGAACAAAGGGGTACCGGCTCTTTAAGCAGAGGAATTTCGCGGGCTTCCCATATGGCGATTGGGATTGGCCCTGTGAATCCAGGTGTGGGGGTTGCATCCCATATTCTGACGTCATCCACCTTTTTCCCGGGCTTGGTTTTTCCCGGGCATGGCCGCTGCTGCTTTTGTCCCTGGGCCAGCCTAACACTAGCATTTTCTAAAAAAGTCCTATCTTGTTATCTAATCAGAGTTTATTACTTCATGGTCGAGAAACAATATAGCAAAGGGAGTACAAATTCTGGATCCAAACTGCTCAGCTACTGACTGTGTAATCATAAGCCAGCTATTTAAGATTTCATATACTTCTGTTTCCTCATCTTTAAAATGATGCTGGGTTGCAGTTTTGTGTTATCGGTTTGTTGGATAATGTTGAACACCTAGCATAGTGCTTCATTAAATAGCGTGTACTTTATAAGTAGGGACAGTCTTCATTTTTGAAATATACATATATTTTTCATTGTATGTGATCCAATATTGAACTTAACAATTTAAGACAAAAATGAAGGTATTTTATTGTCTTTTTTCATTTATTCTATTGTAGTAACTTGTTCTACATATTAAAATAAACTCATCTGTATATGCTTTTTAATCCATTCAGCCACACTATGTCATTTGGTGAGTTCAGTTCATTCATGTTTAGGGTGATTATCGATATGCATGTAATTAGTGTCATTGTCATTTTGAATTTGTCATCTGTGTGTTGTTCCAGACAATATCTTTGTTCTTTTCTTTCTCTTCTTAGGTGGGTTAGGTGTGGTTGTGCTTTGACTGGTTTCCCTTTTTTTCTCTTCTTTGCTTTTTCCCTGGAGATGTATTTTGAGATTACTCTGAAGTTAGCATTAAGCATTCTATGTGTATTTCCTATTTTTATTTGAAAGCAAATTTGTCTTATACTCATTCTAACCATCCACATTTTTGTTCTCTTCTTACCACTTTAAAATTTTTCTGTTTTACTGTTTACTGTGAAGTTAATTTACTCTTTATATAACATCTTTAGTATTTTTTGTAGAATTGGTTTTGTGGTGATAAATTCCTTTAGCTTTGTATATTGGAAAAGCTTTTTATCATTTCTCT
The DNA here is from genome assembly GCA_004363575.1 of Solenodon paradoxus. Taxonomy (NCBI): domain Eukaryota; kingdom Metazoa; phylum Chordata; class Mammalia; order Eulipotyphla; family Solenodontidae; genus Solenodon; species Solenodon paradoxus. The sequence continues at coordinate 426,710 of RJWH01000806.1, read as the reverse complement.
AGGTCTGAATGATAATCTCACAGGATATAGCATCCTAGGTTGAAAATTCTTTTCTTTTCATTCAGTCTTTTGAATATATTATGCTATTTCCTCCTGGCCTGTAGAGGTTCATTTTAATGATAATGTGTGTAGGTATAAGTCTGCTTAAGCTTCTTATACTAGGGACTCTGAGTTTCCTGGGTTTGGAGGCTTGCTTCATTCCTCAGGTTATGGAAGTTCTCAGCTATTATTTCTTCAAATATATATTCTGCCTTGTTTCTCTCTCTTCTCCTTCTGGGACCTGTATAATGCGAATGTTGTTTCTTTTGATGTTATCTCATGGGTCTTGAATAGTGTCTTCATTTCTTTGCTGGTTTCCTCGAGTGCAGTCCTCTGCTTTGTCTTCTAGCTCACTGATTTTATCAGAGGCTTCATCCATCCTATTCTTGAATTCCTCTTTTGAATTTTTTAGGTCAGCTATGTTGTCTTTATTTCTTTGACATCTGATTTGAGCTGCTTAATATCTTGTCTTTTTTTATTGCTCTCTTTTTCTTCCTCTATTGTTTTCTGGATTTCCATGATATGTTTATCACTGTTGCCCTATATGCATCCTCAGGTAGTTTGCATATGTCTGTTGTGGTCGAATTTTCCTCTGGGTTTTTGACTGGATCCATCATTTCACATATATTTCTCTGTGTCTTTGCTCTATTTGGCATTCTGTTTATGTTTCCAAGAATTACGTTTACCTGCAGTGATGACCTTGTGTAGGGTATTGACCTCTACCAGGTAAGCCTAGATCTTGGTATGGACACTGATTTCTTGAGTTTTGTGACCTCCCCACTGGTTGCATTTGTTGAAGTTCTTATGTGGGCCCTCTGTTGCTGCCTGAAATTTTAGACTATGGGTTGGAGTTTGCGTGAGGGATTCATAGCCTTCTCCCAGTGTCTCAGCTGCCAACCACAATCAGCAATCATGCTGCAGTTTCACATCCACCCACAAGGTGGCGATAGTCGCTAGCTATGACTCTCCCTCTGGAACTCTATTCTTCCTTTAAGCCTGAGGGTGGCATTTCTGGTGCGCGGGTTGTATGGCTGTGGGGAGTATGTTGGGAGTGTTTGGTGGGTAATTTTCCTAGCTTCCTTCTGGTTATTTTGGCATCCAGCATAATTTTCTTTGGGCCTCCCATTCAAACCACTGGGGCACTGGTGCTCTTCTGCCCTGTCCCTAGACATTGTCCCCAGGCTCAGTGTCCCATTTCTGCTGGGCAGGCTGTCTGCTGCTTTCTCAATTTCTGGGAGTGCTGGTTCTTCCTGAAACTCCACCCCCTTACCACAGCCAGAATCCCAAGTCTGAGTCTGTCTTGTAGTTCTGAACCTGGACATTTTTACCTTCCCTTTGTTGTCATGATTGCTACCTTGTGTCTACAGTCTCTTTGCCTGCTTTTCCTCAGTTTGTTTCTGGAAAATAGGTGAATTTCTAGTTGCTCTGTGGGGAGAATAGTAGTATCCTGCCAGGCCTTCATCTTGGCTGGAAGTCTCTATATAGTCTAATGCCAGTTGCTTCTATGACTTTTTAACTTTTCAGTGCTCCCATCATCATCTGGTATTTTACATATGTCTTAAGCTTGGTAGAGAGAGGAGGACCAGTTTTGTGGTGGATTTTAAGTGTTTTCATTTACCTGTAGAAAAAAATAATTCACTGTAAGAACTCTTACAATGCAACCACAAAAAGTAACAGTAGTTTTTAAAATGGCAGTAGATAGGAGTAGGCATTTTTTCAGTTATATACAAATTGTCAGCAAGCACATGAAAAGATGATCAGTATGTTTAGTCATTAGAGAAATGGAAACCAAATCTGTGAAATGCTGCTTTATTCTTATTTGTGTGATTATTATAAAAGGCAAAAGAAAACCAGAAAAGTTATACAAGTCTTAGCATGATGTAGAGAAACTGGAGCTCTTCATCCATTGCTAGTGGGAATGTAACACGGTGCTACTACTATGGAAAGTAGCTTTTTTCCCCCCAATAAGCTAAATATAGAGTTTTCATGTGGCCGAACAATTCTGTTCATGGGTATATTCCCACAAGAATTAGAAACAGGTGTTCAAACAAAAACTCATTCATGAATGTTCATAGCAACAGTATTCACAGTAGCCAAAAGGTGGAAACAACTCAAATGTCTATCAGTTTTTAATCAGTGGACAAACAAAATGTATTATAGTCGTACAATGGAATATGATTCAGCCTTAATCAGTCATAAAAAGAATGAATGGTACCTACTAAACATGGATGGATCAATCCTGAAAACATGGTAAGTGAAAGAAGCAAAAACACAAAAGGCCATCTGTGTGGTTTAATTTATATAAAATACTCAGAATAAGCAAATTTACAGAGACAGATCACAAAGTAGTAATTGCTGGGTGCAGGATTTATAGTTTCTTTTTGGGATGATGAAAATATTCTGAAACTAGATATTGATGATGGTTCTCAAACATTGTGAATATTAAATGCCAATGAATTGTGCACTTTAGTTAAAAATGGTAAATTTATGTTATATTCAAAATTTTAGACCAGGAAAAAAATTAGATTACATTTAGTTTAAAAATTTAAAAATTAGATAACATTTAGTTTACCTTGACAATTTTTGTCAAAATATATTCTTAAACCATTTTTTTTTTTTTTTTGGAATTTTAAATATAATAATTTTCAATTTTATATAGGAATGAAGCAGGCAGGTAGGATGAGAGGAGAGGAAGAAGCATTTATTTATTTATTTATTTAGCTGTTCCCTCAGCCTAGGTCTAGAACCTGGGTCCTTGAACTTTACATGCTCTGTGCTGGAACTGCAGACTTAACACCTGAGCCTCCATGCCCAAATTATTCTTTTATAGATCTAGAAAAGGTAGACAATGACAACCATAAGGATTTTGATACTTTTTCTTATTTAGTGCAAAGGTTCTCAAAATGTAATCTGGAGCCTTGAGGGTCCTTGAGACCCTTTGTGGGGGCTGCAAGTTCAGTTTATTTTCATAATTTCCCTTTTTAGCTCTCATTCTCCTCAGAGTACACTTACACTGTGCTATAATCTTTTACAGTGACTATATGAAGTATAAGGACTTCATTCCTTTGGTGGCTAATGGCTTCTGTATGTGTCTGTATTTTCTGCGATATGCTCTTTGATCTTCAATGATTTTGAGTCATGTGAAAGAGTTCTGAGGGCAGAAAGTTAGAGAACCTTAGTGAAAATGTTATATGTTTGTGTGCAAAAAAAGTCTGAAATGCCTATATTATGCATTTTTAAAGATAGTGGGAAAATAAATTGTAGACAAGTGACTTTTACCCTTTGATCATTTTGCATCTTTCTTGTTCAGAGATTGTTAGATTTGTAACGAAGCTGTTCATTTTGGCACGCTGTAGGTCTCTAGTTTATGAAAAATATCTTAGTTATTGGTTAAGTGTATAGTTTTGATTTGAACACATTTTAAAGTACAAATAGATATGGTGATTCACTTCACCCACAAACTTTTATAATCCATCATGTATTTTAAATATCATAAATAATAGATAATTTATTGAGTGCTTATTTTGTGCAGGCAGTGTTCTACCTGTTTTCCTTTGTAATAGCTCATCATATCCTCTCAATATCTCTGCAGAATAGGTACTGAAATACTGGTTCAATAGCTTATATATACTTTCCTAGCTAGTGAGTTGCAGATTTATTATTAGGACCCACATAGTTTGTCTCAAGTCTACACTGTTTTGTATTGTATACCACCTCTGTGTACCCATTCTGTATAATTGCTTCCTGAGAGTATGTATTTCCCATTTGGAAGGTCTACTCTTTGGTTTCATTGTAGTGCTGCATGATAGTGGTGGCATGGTGGGGAGAGGGCCTAGATCTGTTGCCTAGAGCCCCAGTAAAGAGGTGGTTGGGGGAGGTGCAGGGGTTAAGAATAGGATGGGGAGCTTTAGGGGACCAGACCTCTTGCCCAGGATTTCTCGTCCACTTCTCTAGTTGACTTGGCTCAGATTATGACTTAAGCAATCTTTCCTCTTTTCTGCAGCTCTTTGAAACAAGATAGATTTTTAATTTTTTTCCTGATCTTTGTTTTCAAGTCCGAATCAGTTACTCCATTTGATCTTTTTCTTAAAGTTTTTTACTGTCAACTAGAAATGAGAAAAAGGTTGAAGGATGGGAAGGTATTAAAAGATATGCTTTAAAAGGAATAACTTAGAACTAATAGGTACAAGTGTTGGTGGTGATAGAGGTCTTTGGGATTCAAGCAATCAGTAAAAGTCATCAATTCTTTTAGAAGGTCTGGGATCCTCCAGGCTTGTCATCACTCAGGCTAGGGTAGACCTTGTGACAGGAAGAATAAGGCAGACCTCTAGCCTCATAGTACAAGGAAAAGTGTTGCTAAGAGGTCTGATTGGGAGCTAAAAGTTGTGCCCTCCTATATCTCCCATTTTCTCTTCCTACTGTCAGTCTTACTACCACAGATCCCTTTCCAAGTCTAAGAACCACAGTGGAAGGCAGGGATGGGACCTGTGGATGTCCACACAGTTTTGGATGAAGAAGAGGCTCCATTAAGTGTTAAAAATGGGAACATTATAGTATAATTTCACTTTCAGTGAAAGCTTTTACCTTTAGGGATTTCCTTTGCTACCTGGTCATGTCCAGTACTCTCTTTCTCTTACTCTGTCATGATCTTCTGGGGAGTGAAAGCACAGGTCTGTGGGTGGCAGACCTAGACCCTTCTGGTAGTGCAATAAGCACAGAACCTACACTGAAGTTCCAGCAAAAAATGTGTGACAGTTTGGTAGGCGGTCCCTCCTTCCTGTTTCTTTGAACACCTCTTATTTAAAAGGTGTTTGAAGCCGAATGCTTAAAAAATTTTTTTTGTGGAATCCTAATGATGCTGACTGAAGGGTTCTGACAGAGAAAGGGAAGAGTGCAGATGCTCCTCTCAAGGCTCTTTTGCTACCCTCATTGGCTATGAGGAAGCTAGTTGTATTCATGGCTGTTATTCTAACATACTGATTTATTTACATATATCAGAAGCAGGGAGATGAGAAAGTATTTTTAACTATTATATCTCAAGGAAAATGGGCTATATGTGCTAGTATTTTCACTTAAGCTTTTTATATAGTTATGGGCTTATTTTCTACTTACTTTTTTATTATGTAAAATAACATGGTATTAAAATATCTCTAAATGGCTTCATATTTAGTCAGCTGCCCAATATGGAAACTTATACCCCATCTTGATTCTTTCCTCTTCCTTACATTCATCTGTGAAAGCACTGTTAATCTGGCTTCATTCTTGAAGTTTTTCCTCACTACTCAGCTACTGCACCAACCTTGGACCTGGTCTCCAAAACCAGTTTTGCCTTTCTTCTACATCTTTTTCCACTAGAGTAGCAGTCTCTGCCATACCAGAAGACAGGAAATAAGATGCTCACTGCGATTGTAGTAAACTTCAGTGAACAGTGATGGAGAGGATACAGATACTGACAAGGCCATTATAGTTAATGACTCTTCCAAAATTGTGAAGAACTTTCAGTAAAACTCAAAGCAGTCTTCTCTCTTAGTAAATTGATATACAGTAAAAACTTGGAAACTGTCCTGTGGTTATATGTAAAATGGAATTTGGTTATAGGCTCAGATGATTGTAAATGAATTTTCTACCACACAAATGTCTAGAGACATTCAGAAGTCATGTGGGACAATTATGTATGTGGGACTGCTCTGAGTCACTTGTTAAATGCCAATGGTGCCTTCTAATGACTGACAACCAAAAATACCCTACCTGTTTCCAAGTATCAGCTGGGGAATAGTACCATATCTATTGAGAACCACTAATTAATCTTGGCTGCATAAAAAAGAAATTTTTAATGTTGGATAATCATTTTAAAAGTAACTTACATTATAAAATAATTTCAGTATAGAATAACTGCCTATAACCTCATCACCCAATATAATCAATATTAATATTTTCTTTATTATTCATCTTGGCTTTTTTATTGTTTTTCTGTAATTTTTCCCATTCAAAGATGACATGTTATTTTTTAAACTTGGTTTTATTTTATTTGTTTTTTTGCCTAATTCATGTCTTTTTAAAAATTCTAAAATCATTCTTGATTTGATTGAGCACAAACATGTAAGATGCAGACAATGAATACTCAAAGTTTCTAACATAAAAAGTGGTGCTAAGACATGGGTCTGAAAGAGGGTAGAAGGGCTAGATCAGAGTTACAGGGAACTGGTTTGCTTTGAACAAGTGACTTAACCTCAAACCTTCGTTTTACTTGTCTGTCACCAGTCTAAGAGATAATATATGCAAAGTTACTGCCCTGGTTGGCTTCTGCTTAATCTCCAGGTGACCTGTACACTTCTAGGGAGCAGGAAGGGTGTCTCAGCACCTCTTTATATCTAGCACTAACTCAGTACCTTGTCCATTAATCCATTGAATGAATAAATGAGCCCCAAAATATGCTTTTTGGTTGGACTGTGAATAAGCTTTACTTTCATTTCTGTTGTGGTTATATCTCTATCACAGGTAAATAGCTATATTAATCACCATATCACACCTTCAATAGGTCTTGCCCTAAATGGAACCATTTAGGAATTCAGGTTAAAGATGTTTCTAAAGTGTGTAGTGCACTTGATTATTGTAGTTATGTCTAAATATGGCTTCTGTATTTTTATTACTTAGGAGTTGATTGTTTGGTTGTGCAGCCCTTCCTTTGACATGTGTAATTAAATGAGTTTGCCTTTAGTGTGTTCCATGAGGAAACTAGGTGTGTTTATGTCAGAGACCTTCAGAAAGGCTTGAAGTGATGTTTCTAGGACTCATTTACCAAAGACATCTCTGCAGGTATGTTTTTTTTCATGGGTGAATCCTTATTTTTTTTGTCTTTTAAAATTTTGTTTTCAACTGTTAAGAATAGAGATTTAACAGCTGAGTCTCCTTGAAGGATTTAATGTACTACAACTGGAATTCTGTGAAAAAAAAGCTTGATAAAATGATTAGACTTTTTAAGAGAACTTCTGAATTCTGAAGGGCCCAAAGTATATGTAGAGATTGGAGCAGTGGTTGTAAAACTTAAATTGACTAGAGGCCTATGATAAGCCCTAAGAATTTTCGTTTCTAAGAATATCCTAGTTCATGCTGGTGCTGTTGGCTTGAGGGCCACACTTTAACAGTAACTGGGCTTAAGTACTTAGGTCAAGTAAAGTATGGAGGAGTAGCCCAGGGTATTTTGGGAGAATTCTCCCTACCGCTTTTTGTTGTTGTTTTACCCTAGCCCCTGGGTCTCTATAGCTTTACATGACTTGTACTGTAGCTGCTTTAGCCACCTGAGCCACATGAGTGTGCCCAGAGAATCCCTTTGTGCTCCCTGAAAATATTAGGGTTAAGAAAAACTGGTTTTGGAACATGAAAAGAAGGAAAACATAGGCATAAACCCTTGAAAGTACTGCGTGATAGATGTAATGATCCTTAAAATTAAGATAGCAAAAGAGATTTGAAAATAATTAAAATTTAAAAGCTTTTCTTTAGAAAATAGTAATGTATGTTCATAATGGAAATCATTAATACAAAAAAATTTCTATAAGTGAGCAAAAATTCTCTAAATTATATTTTATCATTTAAGAGATATCTGTTAATTTTTTGGTAACTACTACTCAGTCTTATTTTTACTTTTCCCCTAAAATGAAATTTTTATTATCAAATAATATATGCTTATTATAATAAAATAAAAAGATAATAAAGAACACAGTCTTTCCAGACACAACTGTTATTGATTTCCTACAATTTATTAGAAAGCTCTCTATATGAATATATATACTAATATGTATGGTCCTAACCATATGGCTTTATAATGTAATTTTTTACAAGATATCTTTTTGAATCATTAGATGTAATTCAAAGCATCTTTTTTAGATACAGAGTATCCTAAGCTGATGAGTATAATTTGTACCTAGATCTTTTCAGACAACCTCTGATACCCTACCCTTGGGCTGAATTCTTTCAGAATATTTGGTAAGTCAAAGAGCATGTGAAAACCTAAGACTTGATAGATTTTTTTACCAGATTGTCTTCAGAAAGTTCTTGGTTATTACTGCCCAGGCTCTAAATCTACACTCACTGCCATTTTAATATTTGTCAGCTTGACAGGTGAAAAATAGGATCTCCTTATTTTAATTCAAATTTTTTGCTGGTTTAGAAGATTAGCACTTTTTTTTCACGTGTCAGTTGGTCATTTATAGTTCTTGAATTTCTGTTCTTGTCATATTTTCTTTTGAAATTCATCTTTTTTCTTAACTTATATGAGTTTCTTATACTTAGGGATATTAATTTTATATGTCATATGCTTCAGATATTTATTTTCAATTTTCATTGGCTTTTAAACTAACCTCTGGTATTTTTCTTCATTGAAAGTGATTAATACCCCAACCCCCCCACTTCATCATAATTTTCCATTTATAAGAATTTCTGCCCACGATATCTCTACAGAAATTTATAAATATTAGCCTATATTTTCTTCTAGCATGCTTTTAGTAGTTTCACTTTTTCACTAGAATCTTTATTTAAATCATCTCAAATTTATTTTGATGCAAGCAAATTAATTTATGCTATTGTGAGCAAATGTGATTTATGTTTTATTTTTTTCTATTTTTGCTGTTTTTTTTTAGGTAATACTTTTTTTAAAGCATGCTTTTTTTGACAGGAAGGTAGTGGCATTTAATACACATGTGACTGTATTATATGTAATATTACATAATACACATTCATAACGATACTCCCATTCTTTAAGAAGTATTCATTATGCCATTTTTCAGAAATCAGTTTGTAATACAGGATATAAAATACTTTTCAAAATGATAACAATAAAGAAGTGTCATGTTTATTTTAGAAGTAAGTTTAGGTGTCTTGAAGATTCTTTTACCAAAATACCTGGTTTCCCAAATAATGGTTAAATGAGTCCTCAGCTACCTGAAGCAAACATGTTTTCAAATGGAAATTATAGTTCAGCACTTATGCTGATACTTAGATGCTTAATAGCTTTTACCCTGAACACCATCAGATAGAAAGAATGACTCTGGAAACCTAAGTTCAGCATTTAAAAATCTCCACTAAATGAATGGATACAACCCATTCAAAAAAAAGTCAAGCTTCTTGTTTATCATAGATATGTAAGTAAATAATACATGAGGTCTTATTATGATGCAAGACACTCAGCCTCAGTTTTTGGTAATCATACCTATTAAAAGATATGCATTTCCAATTGAAAATTGAGAGTTTCTATGACTCTCTTTTGAAAGACCAATTTCCATAATAGTTCAGTTCCTGAACAGAAAAAACGGTGTGAGAACAGAATGATCAGAGCATAAAAAACATACAAAAGTTTGTGGCCATCTTTTGTGCCTTATTTTTATTTAGTTGTTCACACTGGTTTCTTTCCCTCCTTGGACCTGGGACTTGAATCCAGGGGCATGTGGCTTGTTCCTTTGGGGCATTTGACCTAACCGCTACTCTACTAGGGTACACCTAGGTGATGCATTTTAATATTTAATTGGTCACACTGTACAAAAATAGGTAGCAAATTGGAGATAAGCATTAACTTTTCACACTGCTCTGAGGAGCACTAAGAATTCTGAGAGGTCTTAAGATGTTTGCCATGGGGTTTATAGAAATATTTTTTAAGTTTTTCTTTGATTTCTTCTTTTACCAAAGAATTATTCAGAAGCATATTGTTTAGTGTCCAGTTAATTTGGGATCGTCCAGCTTTCTTTTTGTGGTTGATTTCTAGTTTTAAGCTATTGTGATCAGCGCAGATGCTTGGTATGAATTCAGATTTGTTGAGATGTTTTGTGTCCCAGCATATGATTTATCCTTGAGAATGTTATATGTACACTTGAGAAGGAAATAAAATCTATAGTCGTTGGCTGAAGTGTTTGGTATATGTCTGTTAGACCTATCTGTTCCAGATAGCCATTTAAATCAACTGTTTCCTGTTCATTTTCTGCCTGATTGATCTGTCCATTATTCTAAATGGTGTGTTGATCTCACACTGTGGTTGTGTTGCTGTCAATATCTTTCCATCACTTCTAATAATGGGTAATATATATTGAGGCTCCTTCATTTGGTGCATGTATGTTTATAAGCGTTATTTCGTCTTGCTAGATTGACCCTTTGATCATTATATAATGTTCTTCTCTGTCTTTCGTTACACTTTTTAGTTGGAAGTCTGTTTTATCAGATTCAAGTATGATGGTTCCTGCTCTTTTGTGGTTGCCATTTGACTTGTAGGATTGTCTTCCAACTATTGACTTTGAGTCTTTGTCTATCTTTTGAAAGAAGGTGGGTTTCCTGAAAGCAGCAGGTTTGATTATGCCTTTTAATCCATTCAGCCACTCTGCATCATTTGACTGGTGAGTTCATTCCATTAATATTTAGGGTAATTATTGATATGTAGGTAGCTACTTACTGTCATTTTGCAACTTGTTTTTTGTGTGTTGCTCTAGACAATGCCTTTGTTCTTCCCATTCTCTTCTTAGGTCAGATGGGTGAGTTATGTTTTGATTGGTTTTCCTTTTTGTTCTCTTCTTTGCTTTTTCCCTGGGGATATATTTTGAGGTTATCTTGAAGTTAGCATTAATAATTCTATGTTTATTTCCTCTTTTTATTTGAAAGCATACTAGTCTTACACTTAACTATTCACATTTTGTTCTCTTCTCCCCACTTTTAAAATTTACTCTCTTACTGTTCTTATGTGGGATTTCTTTATATAGCATCTTTTAGTAATTTTTACAGAACTGGTTTTGTGGTTATAAATTCCTTTAGCTTTTGCTTGTCGGAAAAGCTTTTATCATTCCATGAGTTCTGAATGATAATCTTGTTGGGTATAATATGATAGGTTGATAATCCTTTTCTTTCATTCCTTTGAATATATCATGCCATTCCTTCTTGGGCTGTAGAGTTTCAGCTGAGAAATCTGATGACAGTTTTAGGGGGACTCCTTTGTATGTGACTCGTTTTTCTTGGGATCCTTTAAAGATATTTTTATCTTGTATTATTGTCATTTTAATGACCATGTGTCTTGGTGTATAAGTCTGCTTGAGTTTTTTATTAGGAACTTTTTGAGCTTCCTGAGTCTCAAGGCTTGCTTCATTTTTCAGGTTAGGGAAGTTCTCAAATCTTATTTCTTCAAATACAGTTTCAGCCTCATTTCTCTCTCTTCTCCTTCTGGGATCCATATAATATGAATGTCGTTTCTTTTGAAGTTATCTCATAGGTCTTGAATGCTGTCTTCATTTGTTTGCTAGTTTGCTTGAGTGCATTCCTCTGCCTTATCTTCTAGCTCATTGGTTCTGTTGGAGGCTTCATCCATTCTATTTTTGAGTCCCTCTTTTGAATTATGTATGTCAGCTATTGTTGTCTTCATTTCTTTGTCATCTATTTTGAGTTACTTCATTTCTTCTCTCTTTTTTGTTCTCTTTTTTCTTCCTACATTGTTTTCTTGATTTCTGTGAGACTGTTTATCACTGTTGCCCTCCATTCATCCTCTGGTAATCTGCAGACATCTGTTGCATTCAGATTTTCTCCTGGGTTTTTGATTGGGTCCATCATTTCATGTATTTCTCTGTGTCTTTGCTCTATTTGGTATGTTGTTTATGTTTCTTTGTATTAGGTTTTGCAGTGTTGGCCTTGTGTAGGGTATTGACTTGCGCTGAGTAAGCCTGGAATTTGTTTTGCACATTGGAATTTCTTGAGTTTTGTGGCATACCCACTGGTTGGATTTGTTGAGGTTCTTTGTTGAGCCCTCTGTTGATACCTGAAAGTTCAGCCTATGGGGTTGGAGTTTGTGTGGGGGATGCTGAGCCTTACCCCAGCGTCTCAGATCCCAACTGCAACAATCAACTTGCTGTTAACATGTAATTGGCAATCAGGCTGCAGTTTCACCAACACTCACAAGGTGGCGTTAGTGTGTTGCTTTGGTGGATTGTCCCTCTGGGAGACTCTTCTTTTAATCTGAGGGTGGGATTTCTGGTTGGTGGGATTTCTGGTTGGTGAATTTTCCAGTTGGCAGGATTTCCAGTGGGTGGGTCCTTTGGCTCCTGGACAATATGGTGGGTGGGGCATTGGGACTATTCTCCTCACTGCTGGTTGTGCTGCCACCCAGTGAGATTTTCTTGCTTGCCTTCTGTTTAAACAACCTGGGCACTTGTGCCTCTTCTGCCCTGCACCTATACCCTCTTCCCCCAGCTCTGTGTCCAGGTCCTGAAGGTGGACTCACTGATGCTTTTGCAATTCCTGGGAGGGTCACTTCTTTCCATAATTCTAGTCCCTCTGCTGCGGCCAAAATCCCTGTTCTGAGTCTTGCATTACCTCTGAACCCGGATGTTTTTTGCCTTACCCTTTGTTGTCGCTATTGCTGCTGTGTCTTCTACAGCGTCTGTGCCTGCTTTTCCTCAGTGTTTTTTTCTGCTATGTAGGTGAGTTTCTAGTTTCTCTGTGGGGAGGATGTGAGTCTCTTGTCAGCCAGGTCACCATCTTGACTGGATGTCTCACCTTTTATTTTTCATCTCTTTTATTTTAGGTGTATTTCTAGTTAGTTTGATACCTCTTTTCACAACAACCTATTATTTGCTAGATAAAATATATTCTTTTGTTGTTTCTAAAGTAACATATTCTAATTTTAAAAATAACTCACAGTTTATTTCAAAGGAAATTGGTCGATTTCATTCCTCTGGTTATTTCTTGTCCGTTAGTGTCTTGTAGAATACTTTCATTGGGCCATTTTTTGAGGGTTTTGTTTAAGGAAAGAATTACTTATATGTCTAAGGTTGACCAAAGACAGCACTAAGTCCCTGAATACAGCAGAGGGGCCTTCCGAGTCTTTTGGAGATAAAACAAACCAAAACAAAAGCAGTAGACTAGTGACTGTGTGGATTGGGGACCAAATTGTTATCCACTACTTCTTACAAGATTAAGTTCAAACTAGTTGGCACAGCTAGGGAGGAGATTATTTGTTCTTCCTCTTGCCCACTGGTGAGTGGTATTCTTTAATATATTAAAGTGTACTTAGTAGTATGTTAATTATTTGACTTTTGCTAAATTATTCTATAGCAATAAACCCCAATTTCAGTAGTTTACAGCAGAAATTTGTTTCTCACCTTAATGTCCTTTGTGGCCTTCATTCTAGGACCCAAGATGAAAGAATGAAAAGAGCTGTTATAGAAATTACTGTGGTTGTTAATGCTTCTATTCAAAATGGCATACACCATTGCTCCTCATACTTTAGTGGCCAAAGATAGTCACATGGTCAAATATGCCTTCAGTGCCAAGGAATATAATCCCGTCAGAATGGGCCAGTAGGAAAGGATTTGTTAGGAGAAGAGTAGCAAATATTTTGATAATAATACTATCACAGAACTTTTTGGATATAGTGACATTACAAAAAATTTCCAAGTTTTTTTGAGGGGTATTCAAAATCAGAGTTGAGTGCAGGAAGCTTTATAGCCTGTGTTCTCAAAGTACCTTACTAATGAGAATTTAAGTTGTATCTTTTATTACCATTTGGTAATACATGATAGTTGCTTAATGAATGTTGAGCTAGTGGGAAAAGACTTCAAGCAGTAGTAAGAAAATAATTCATTTTAGTGCTTTTGCAGCTTAGTTTGAAACAATTTTATAGAACTATTCCTATAAATAGAATCTTTTGTATATTGAGGGTCATTTTTACTGTACAAAATTTTTTTAAAGACCTGCACATTCAGTTATAGGAAAATTGAAAACTGTGCTTTAAATACAAGCAAGGAAAAGACTGTCTTCTTTCTGACTGCTCAGGACCACTAATGATAATGTTTATTACATATCTTAGTGTATTTCTTTTTCCTTCTTTGTTTCACCACAGAGGTTTTAAACATTGTCCATGTTTATAATCAGTTTGGATTTACTTATTTTTCTACCTTTTACAGTGTCTCTTGCTTAATATATGATTCAGCAATTGTAAGGGCATATTATAAGCTGGCATAGATAAGTGTATAAGATTAATTTTTAACTTTCCCTTGCCTTCTTTCTTTTCAACTTTGTGTGCGTCTATGTGAACTGTCTATGTAATAATAAAAAAAAGTCACCCCCTATTCCTGTTTCCTCTTTCACCATAGCAAGAATGGAAATGAGCAAAATGGTAAAAGATGGACAGCAGGTGTTGATGTTATTCTCAATCTGCTCTGGGAGAATCAAAATTTTTTTCTTCTTTTATTCAGAAGTCACTTTTTTTTCCTTTTTCTTTTTCTAAAGGAAAGGTGCAGACAGGGATGAAGGTGAGCCCAGTATGGCAAGCTGGAAGAGAGAGGAGAAAGAAGCATCTTTATTTCATTTTCATCTAGTTATTCTCATTGGGTGGTTCCCCCTGGAATCAGGACTCGAACCCAGGAGTATGTGGCCTTTGCTCCTGCAGAAGAGATTGACCTAACTGCTGATCTACCAGGGTGCACCAAGTGGTCACTTTTTAATATATATCTTGGATTTTGTACATTCTTTTGAGTGGCCTAAAAGTCAGGAACTTTATTATAAATTGATTTTAGCCCTAATTTTTTGTGACTGATGCACTAGGTAAGTTTCATGTGAGTCATTCAAGAACCTAACCCTTGCTTTAACCTGTGTGCTGAGTACTTTCTTTATGATTGAAGCATTTTTAGTTACAACTGATCTTTCATAAGCAAGCCATTGTATATGTTGTCCATGCCTTGTTATTTTGTATTATAAATCATCTTCCCTCTGAACTTCAGAAAACTGGTAAATCTTGAGTCATCTTGCCCTTTACAGTGCTGAAATCCACTTTCTGAAGGTGAATGTATGAAATATTTGTTTTACTATACGTCGGAGAACTCATTTATAATGCAGAGATTTAATTTTTTACATGATACTAAAAGGTACCTCTTGTGTCCATTTTATAAAAAGATCTGAGCAGAGCTGTAGGGGTTTAAATCATTAGAAACTACCGTATAGATGACATGATAAACTAGTATTATCTGATTACTCTTGTACTTAAAGTAATTCCTGAATATTTTGAAATACTGATGAAGCTGAGTGATAAGTTGTGATGAATTTCTCTATTTCAATTTTGTTGTTGCTATCCATTTTAGAAGTGTTCATGCTGCCAAATAATTTAGGAATGTGTGCAGAGTGACAGTTTAAATAGTCTGTATGTTTGTTGTTGGAGCAGATGCTCCTAAGTAAAGCTACCAGGTCAAAGAGGAGAAAGGGAGGAAAAGGGAGAGAGAACCCTAGTAACATCTGTTAGATATGAATATAAGCCTTTTAAGTTATTCTTTCTTATCCTAGATTTTATTTTAATTTTTGCTGTTCTATTAAGATGTATTGATCAATTCTGTATTATTAGAGTGCTGATAACTTTTTAAAGAAATTCTACTTAGTAATAGCTTTGAGTCTTCATGTGACTACTTATCTAACCTAACATATATCTCCTTTAAGAAAAATATCCATTATTCAGGTCAGCTCACAGGTCAGATATTCATCTTAATTGTCAAATGTCTCAAAGCATTTATGGAGGCTAATTTGATCTTTCTAGCCTTCATCAGAGTATTGATTCTATTGAGTAAAAGACAGTCCCGACATTTGTCTCTTTTGTATTGAACTCATAGCAGGATAATTTAAAGTAATTTAAAGAATATTTACTAAGATTAAGGCAACATGCTGAAATTAGTTTAATCTGTTAGTCTTAGGAACTGATATAAAGAATAATTTAAAATTTGCTTAGATTTATGTAAAACCTGGGCTTTGGGGTAGAAACAGTTTCTCTAGGGTATCCCATAATTTCCTTTAATTGTTTCAGAAAGAGTATTTGCTCAGTCAGGATGAAGGAAAAATTGACCAGGCATTCTTTTAAATCAGTGACATATGTGGGAGAACATTTTAATATAGAGACAAGTGATTTTGTAATTCAGCCTTTTACTTTATGAATTAAAAGCAAAAACATGGATCATCCTAATTGTTTTTTGTTTTTAAAGGAAAGGTGCAGGCAGGAATGGAGGCAAGTAGGCAGGCAGGCTGGAAGAAAGAGGAGGAAGAAGCATTTTTACTTGTTTTATAAATGTTCGTTTTTGGTTGTTGCCGTGGGCCCTAACCATCATCCTTGGGAAGTATGTGGACAGCACTGTCAGGCGACAGACTAATCTGCTAGGCTACCAGGATGTACTGGTCCTAATCATTTAAAAATTATAAAGAATTAAAAAAAAATATTTTTTACCACTAGCTTTTTTGGGGTTCATATTTAGCCTTTTTATTATTAAAACTTCCAACATATACAAAATTAGTGTGGGTAGTTCCCCTTCCACATACATCAGTTACCAAGCTTGATTCATCTCTCTCTCTAAGACCCATTCCAGATGATTTTGAAGCAAATTCTAATCATAATATTTCATTGAGTTGCATTTTGATAGTGACAGGTGCAGTCATTTTCCCTCCTGTCATTAGCACAAATGCCAAGCGCTGAATGGAATTTTAAAGGAGACTGGCTCTGCATTGAAAAGCTTATCTTTTAAGAAAGGGGTTTATACTTTTACTGAATACTTTGTTCAAGTTTCTCTTGTCTTTCAAATAGGGACATGTTTGTAAAGTTTTTAAATTCTTTTCTCTTTGGAAACTGCTGTAGCAAGACAGGTTTAGTCAACTTGTATTGCTTTGACTGTATCTTATCTAAATAAGAAAAGAATGAATTATTTCAACTAGATGACTTTGAGAAGTTAGATATATTGGATATATTTAGGAAGTACCCCTTAATGCTGTAATATATACTAGCTTTTAATGGTACTTCATAATAGCTCTTAAAAACACAAATAAAACAATTCTGATCTTTTCTCCCTAGCCATTAGTGGGACAATTTAGTTCCTTTTTTGAGTCAAAATAATATTTTCTTTCAGGTATGGATATCTTCAGTACTGACTGACTCATCCTTTGTTGTTAAACCTAATGATTTTCCAGACCAATTTGTCTTTTTGTTTATTTTGACCTTGCTCTTTAAACTAAATTCCTTTTGTTCTTTGATGGAGACATAAAGCTGTTAGTTTATAGTGGTGAGTATGAGAAATAGAATTTTTGCTTTTCTCTATGATTTCTAAACCCCAAGTTGCTTTATTAATAACCATTAATAGTTTTTCAGGTTTTTTTTCTTTCTTTGTTTGCTTCTAAAAGTAGTAGATTCAACAGATTAAATAGCTTACTTGGAGTGTTTTATCTCTAAAAACAAAAGCTACTTTTAACTGTTAATTTTTCTAGTTTAGGTCTTGAACACAGAAAATTGTTGGGTTCAATTCAATTGATGACTAACCTCTAAGGGATGCTGAAAATGTTGGACTGAACTAGATCAGGAGTTGAATTTGCTATATAATTAAATATGTACCTACTTTTCTTCAGTAGCTAAACAGAAGTAATTTACATTCCACTTTTATGGAGATGTTGTTAGAAGTATTATAATTAGATTTTTAAAAAAAATGCTGTTTTACAGATAGGTGCTATATAAAAGCAAGGTGTTATTAACGTCTTATTTTTCTTGATTTGTGTTTTTGACACTAGGAACATAATTACGTTTTCTCTTTTCCCGCTACAAGTTGTGATACATATTTTGATACTTGTTCTCGGTGTTTCTTAGCAGCTGGGATGATGTTTTTAAAAAAAGCATTCTTGTGTCCTATTTTTAGTATACGTCAGAGTCTGGATAGAATGACTAAGTTAATGGCAAGGCGATTGAACTATGCTAAGTGCTTGCCTGTGTATCCTTCTGGCCGCTCCATTTTCAGAGTAGAATTAGTTTACAGTGACACATTTCACTGTCTGACTGGGCAGTCTGAATCAATTTGTTGTTGCCTGGCTGTCTTGAACTTTTTTAATCTCTCCCTCTCCCCTCTATTTCATATCTTAAATTTCAGGATGGGTGATCTACTGGGCTAACTACTGCAGGGAAGGTTAGTGCTGTCTAATAAAGTTAGAATGATCCTTCATGTCAAGTGGCATGAATTTCGGGGTCATAGAACTAATATGTTAACAGGCCTAAAACTAGACTGCCCGGTTTCTCTGAGATCCCTTTGTATGTTTTTGGTTGAAATTGTTCACTTCATCTGATTTGAGTTGTTAGGAAAATTTTAGATATACTTCATTTATGTTTAACAGAATATTAATTTTCTTTTAGTCCTAACAATAACTTGTGAACCTTATACTCAGGGTTGTATAATTAACTAAACCTTAATAGTTAAAAATTTTTCCAGCCTCATGGGATGCTTCTAGGCATGACCTTTTTACATAATGATGACCTGTAATGTATTTAGGCTTTGAAGTTTCTAGTGAATATCACTGAGGACCTAAGGATTTGGAATGGGTGGTGTTTTTTCAGGGAACAGAATTTTCTCATAGGTTGTCTCCTTTGTTACATTGTTTTGTTTACTTACCCAAAGGGTTGGTTTCTGTTATATTTGGAAATGTATTAATTTTTAAAGCCAAATAAATGAAGACTTTTTCCAAGAAAAACTGTTCTGTGTGCCAATAAAGAGGACCCTCCTTAGCATTTTGATTGTTGCTTCCAAATAGCAAATTTTTACATTGTGATTAGTTTAAAAGCTGCCTTACTATGTTGTTAAAATATTAAACTAAGAAAAGCTCATCAGCGTTTTAATTCATAGCTTCTTTTTTGTTGGAAGAAAAAAAAATATATATACTTGAGCATGAACTTCATTTGTTGAATTATATTTTGTATGTATTCCTTTCAGAAGTCCAGATAACTGATTGGAAAATTGCATTGTTAATTGAATACCGAGAAGTTTAGGAAAGAGTTCATTTTTGTTGTATTCCTTGGAACAGATTTCGGGGTCAAAACAACTTTGAAGTAATTGTATTTTGCTTTGGTGCCTGTTACTTTGGAGAACTGAACTTATGAAGGAATCTGATTTGGGAGAGTCCTTGTTTAGTTCTCTGTTTATGCTGATGACCACTAAACAGTGAAAGGGTGACAGCAAGGCATTCTTAGTGTTTCTTTCAGTTATTCTCCAGTCCATTCATTCACACATGTTGTTTATGTTCTGAGTAGAGACCAAACTATGTAATAGATGCTACCAATGCAGAAACAAGCCCTTGTTCTCACTGGACCATAGTCTTGTCTAAAAGAAAACTAAGCAAGTGGTTTACAATGAATCTCATTCTAAGATTAGAACATGCAAAGGGAGTAATAGAGGAAATACAATTAAACCATTCTAAGGATCCAAACAGGACATGTAGCCCGAGTTTAGAATGGCAAGAAGAGTTAACCACGTTAAGAAGAAACAACAGAGAGGGAGCTTGGGTAGACTTCTACAAGGGGTAAATTCAGTTTTTTAATAATAAGAATAGTTCATATTTACCAATCTTCAGTAGCTGTTCAGTAAATTAAATATTTATGGTTGCTTAATGTTGACATGCTAGTTTTGACATCTTCCCCTTGGTTTGTCTGCTTGGAATGCCTCATGACCAGGCTGATGTCAGTGCTTTTTGGAAGGTTGTTTTTTCTGTTGAAGCAACATTTTCAGATTGTAATCCAGAGCAACATTTACCTGTTTGTTAACAGCTTTATAAGAATAAATCATTCAAATAGAATACATTTCTATTTTCTTTAAATATTCAGCCAAATGACATTTTTTAGGTAGATTCTGGACCTCAGGTGTTGAAATCTAGCCACAGAAGGAAGAAAATATAAAAATCAGAATTTTAGTTTTTCTGAACATGAAAGGATTTTAAGCACTAATGGGTAATCTTTTGCTCTACAAATGTGGGAGTTATCCTGTAAGCTTTATGAATCGGCTATTTTCTAAATGGTAATAAGTGAGAAAACCATTTTGCATGATTTTACTGTTTTCTAAGAAAAAATAATTCATAATTAAATAGCTCATAGATTTAAAAATATTCAGGTCGCATGTATAGTTTTTGCTTTTGAAGTTTGTTTTAAGAGGAAAATCTCTTCTTAGCAGGAAGATAGTTTCCTTAGATAGGAAGGCATTTTGGAGGAAACCCTCCTGGTCTCCTTTGTATAGCATCCTCCATAGGCTTCCATTCCTTTTACATTCTTGCTACTCAGAATTATTGCCTAGTCCTTGGATGCATTTGTGTTTTTATACGGTGCCTTGCTCATGGCAACAGACTGTTTTCCCCAATATGTGACACCTTTGTGTATGGAGTCTTGAGAGAAGCTGATAACCTTACAACAGATACTCAGATAAGGCGTCATCTCCAGAAATAAGCTTTTGTCAGAGAAATTGAAAGCAAGACAAAAATCTAGAGGCAGGACTTGTCATTTGAAGATATCCCCTCATGTGAGGACTGCCTCCTCTTCCTTTGTAGCTCCAGGCCCCTTCTGCATTTCTAATCACAGAAGGCAAGTCTTTAGACTGTCCCGCTTAACATAGAATTTAGAGCCAATTAAATTCTCCTTAAATTTGGTCTTTTCTCCTGCTAATCCTGTCTGATGTTAGTTTGTTTGACCATCTCTGGAGGGTTAGGTGATTTTCCTTATGACCCTGTAACCATCATGTTGACCTTTAGTCTGGAATTCTTTTTCCTATGTGCCTACTTACTACTGCTATTTTAAATCACACTCACTAATTATTACAGTAAATCATTTTAGAAATTAAATTTAGTATTTATTGAGGTTAACTTTGCTTTACAAAGTGATGTAAGTCCATATGTGCAGGTACACCATTCATCAAATATATGACAACACTTCTCCAAAATTACCAAAAATTCTTCACCACTGTTCATTGGACCCCATCATTCCTTGCTCCTACTACCTCCCTTCACTGTCAGTGACCTCAGTTCTATTGTCCAAGAGTTGGTTTTTGTTTTGTCTGTTCTTTTGCATTTCATTTTTTTAAATTTAAATTTTTGATAACTTTGTGTTACAAAATAATAGAAACCTATATGTGTAGGTTCTTCATTCCTCAGATATATCACAACACACCCTGGCCACTGACAGAATACCGAAGGTTCTTCGTCATTGTCCATTGGACTTCTCTACCTCTTGCGTCCACTCCCTACACTATTCCTTCTAGTAGCCTCAGTTCTATTTCTAATGTCCAAGGATTGGGTTTTATTCTTGTTTTTGTTTTTAAAAGAAAGATGCAGGCAAGAATGAAGGCAGACAGGAGGATACGAAGAGAGAGGAAGAAGCAGCACTTTATTTAGTTGTTCACCTTGATGGTATCCCCACGCCTGGATCTTGAACTGGGGACCTTGAGATGTATGTGGACTATGCCATAGTGAACTAGCTAGGCCACCAGGTGTTTTGTTTATTCTGTTCCTTTGCTTTGTTTCTTTATATTCCACATCTGAGTGAGATCATCTGGTATATTTTTGTCTTTCTTCTTCTGACTTATTTCACTTAGCGTAATCCTCTCTAACTCCTTCCATGTTGTCACAAATGGCAGGATTTCGTCTTTTCTAGGGGCTGCGTAGTATTTCATTATGTATATATTCATCTTCTATATTCAGTTATCTGATGTTGGGTACTTAGGTAATTTCCAGTTCTTGGCTGTTGTAAATAATGCTACAATAAACATGGGGGTGCATATAACTTTACAAATTAGTGTTTTTGTTTCTTTTGGGTAAGTACCCAGAAGCAGGATGACAGGATCGTTTGGATTTCCATTTTCAGTATTTTGAGAAATCTCCATACTGCTTTCTATTAGGGTTGTACCACTTTGTACTCCCACCAACAATATGAAAGTATTCCTTTTCTCAGCATCCTTACCAGTTTTTGCTGTTTCCAGACTTTTGAATAATAGCCAATCACAGGCATAGCATGATATCTCATTGTTGTTTTAATTTGCATTTCCCTAATAATAGTGAGGATCTTTTCATATTTCTGGTGGCCCTCTGTATGTCTGTTTTGGAGAAATGCCTACTAATTTCTTCTGCCAATTTGTTTTGAGTTTTTTCTGTTGTTGAGCTTCATGAGTTTTTTGTATATTTTGGATATTAAGCCCTTGTCAGATGTATGATGTGCAAATATCTTCTCTCATTCAGTAGGATATCTTTTCATTTTGATGATCGTTTCTTTTGCTATGCAGAAGCTTTTTAGTTAGTAATCCTTTTCCTTTTTTTTTTATTTTGTTTCCCTTGGTGCTTTTCTTCCTGTTGAGTCCCTGAAGACCTCTCTTAAGGCTGATATCATGGAATTTATTGCCTCAGTGTTGCTCTAAGTATTTCATGGTTTCAAGTCTTACATCCAAGTCTCTAATCCATGTTCTTGACTTCTTTGTCATAAATTAACTGATCAAATATGTGTGAGTCTGTTTCTGGTGATTTAGTTCTGTTCCATTGATGTGTGGATCTATTCCACTGTGATCTGTTTTTGTTTTAGTACTATACAGTTTTGATCACTATAGCTTTGTAGTATAGCTCAAGATCTAGGAGAGTGACATGTTCAGTTTTGTTCCTTTTTTCTCATGATTGCTTTGGTTATTCAGGGTCTTTAGTGATTCCATACAAATAAAAATATTTTTTTTCTATTTCCTTAAAATGCTAGTGGTATTTTGATGAGGATTGCATTAAATCTGTATATTGCTTTCAGTTAGATGGCCATTTTTAAAATGTTAATTCTTCTCAACTATGAGCATGGAAATCTTTCCATCTCTTTGTATCATCCTCTATTTCCTTTAAGAAAGTCTCATATTTTCATTGCACAGGTCTTTCACCTCCATTAAGTACTGTTTTCTGCTCTGTATAATATACACCCATGTTTTTGTCTCAAACTTTCAGGATAATTTTTTTTTGTTTTAATTTTTTAATTCAAATTTTTATTTGTATTTAATCAAATTATAATTTAATTATATTTAGGTACTGGTTTTTTGTATTATAATGGAATTTTAGCATTCATTTTGTAGCATATTATGGTACAGGAAATTTTATGAAACAAATGATTAGAAAATACAACAACAGCTACAAGGTTATAAAGAAGCTTTTCTTCCTGTTGCATCTGCAGTTTATGACACACTCTGCGAGGAAGTCCAAAGTGTCTTGTGGCAGCTCTTTTGCCATTGACATATCTAGTGTCTGTTAGCTTAAAGCTTGCAGTGTCTGTATTTTTGTAAAAATGGGTAGCTAGATTGCTGTCTCCCACCTAAATTATATGAAGAGAAATGCTGCGCTGTTCACCCTAAGGTAATAAGGTCTGGCATCACTATCATATCAAACCAGAGTCATTTACTCTGGACAACAGTACGTCCCTCTTCATGGATTTGTTGGCCAAAATTTCTTTCTTTCTTTTTTAAGGAAAGGTGCAGGTGAGAATGAAGGTGAGTAGGTAGGAAGGAAGAGAGAGGAGGAAGCAGCAACTTAATTTTGTTTTTATGTAGTTGTTCACACTGGTTGATCCCTGCAGGGCCCAGGACTCAAACATAGGGGTATATGGTTTGCTTCTTTGGAGGCAGTTGACCTGTTACTTCCCCAGGGCATGCACAAAGTTATTTTCATTGCTAGTTTGTTCTAAGTTCAACAAAACCCATTATCGTATTCAGGGTGTTATTTTGCTTATGAATATCATTCTTGATTTCTAGAGTTATACTTTTAACTCGTAAGCATAAATAAGATAATTTAAAAAATCTATATAGTCACTGAATTAGTGGTACTCATGTCTAATGCACATCCTTATTTTTCCTTCACAAATTTGGGCAAAAATGTGTGCATTATAATGGCGAAATATATTCTGTTCCAAGGTATTTGATTATTTTTGTTTCTGTTGTAAATGGAATAGTTTTCTTGATTTCATTGTCTTCTGTTGCATTGTTTATATGTAAAAATGCAACGTATTTTTATATACTAATTTTGAAGCCTGCCACTTTACTTGTACTCATTAACTCTTGTAATTTTTTGATTTTAGCATTTTAGTAATTTTTAGTATTTTAGTGTTTTCTTCATATATTATCATGTCATCTGCAAATAATGGTATTTTTATTTCTTCATTTCCAGTTTAGATTCCTTTCATTTTTTCTTCTTGCTTAATTGCGCATACTAAACCCTCCAGTATGATGTTAAATAGCAGTGGTGCGAATGGACAGCCTTGTCTTATTCCTGATCTTAGAGAAAACACTTTCAGTTTTTCACTATTGAGCATGATGTTGACTGTGAGTTTATCATTTATGTCCTTTATTATGTTGAGGTGTGTTCCTTCTTGTATAGTGACTTGTTATTCTTAAGGTTGGTAACTTTTTTCTCTGGAATTCCACAGGATTATCTTATTTAATATAATATATATTAAACTAGTAATTGAATCATTTACCTACTTTTAGATATTAGTGAGCATGTTTGTAACACTTTTTCCATCCTTAAATGTTTTGGTATATTTTCTTCCAGTGCATTTTAAATAAACAAACATGGTAGACATAGCACTTGCATAAAATTTTTGGTCACATTTTGTTATATTGATATGCACTTGTGGTCACTTGTCTGTAGTCCAAGGTTTCAACTGAAACCCACAGCCAGCCACAGTCAGAAAATATCACATACAATAAGATATTTTGAGAAAGGGGGAGAGAATATATTCAGTGAAGTTTCATTACAATATAGTGTTATAACTTCCATTTTATTATTAGCTATTGTTATTCCTCTCTTTATAAATTAAACTTTATCAAGCGTATGCATGTGTAAGGGGAAAAAAGCAGTGTATATAGGATTTGGTACTTACCTGAGGTATCAGGTGTCCACTAGAGATCTTGGAATATAGCCTCTATGGATAAAGGGAGAAGGGGACCTACTGTGTTGTAATTTACTTAGCTGTTCTTATATCGTTGAATATTTAAAATTATTTTTTTGATTATTTATAACATTATGGTGAACATTTTGACATAAATCTTTGTATTTTGGATTATTTTCTTATGATTGATTCCTAGGAGTTAAATTATTTAGTACATAAGAAAATTGTTTTCTACATTTGATACATGTCACATTGCTTTCCAAAGTGATTCTAACAGTTTACTCTTCCTCCAGCAGTGTGAAAGAGGACTCTCTTTCCTCCATGGTTATGAATATTGGAAATCTGAAATAATAAATATTTATTCTGAGACCTTCATTCCTTTGTGGTGAGCTTTCCTAGCTGGTTGAGTTTAAGTAAATTAGCCCTGCTTCCTGAGTACAGTTGTCCTCTGACCAAAGCTTAATAAGATCCAACTTAAAACTTGGGTTGTAAAGGATATAAAAACCTTGTCACAGACTGAGTGAAAAGTTTGGTCTATAATGTTCACAGATAATTGTTATTCAGTGAAATATGCATTGAATGAACTTATCTTCCTTTCAGTTACAATAGTTACTTAAAAAAAATCTTTTGGAATGTGATTTGGAATTGTGACAGAAGCTCCTCTGGGTTTTTTAATATTGAAGTTAAATTCGATCACTTTTAAATGTGCAAAAATGCCTAAATAGGAACTTTAGATAAATTGAACATTTTGAGTATAAAATTGGCTTCTATAAAATTTTCATAATATGAATGGAAGTTGAACATTTTTAAAGAAAATGTGAAATCTAAAAAAATCTGGGATTTTCTTTTATTTTTTATTTATTTAATTGTTCATACTGGTTGTCTCCTCCTGGACCTGGGACTCCTAGGGGTATGTGGCCTGGCCCCTCCAGAGGCTATTAACCTAACTTCTACTCCACCAGGGTGAGACAGTCTTTTAAATTTCATACCAGATCACAGTGTATTTGTGATTTTAACAAAAACTTTCAAAGTTCATTTCTGTACTTTAATGTTACAACCAAATCTATTTAAAGAAATTGAATGAACTCTCTAGTAAATGGTGATCATGATTCTTTTCAGTTTTTCTTTCTTCCTCAAGTTTACATATATTTCCATGTATCCCTTCTAAAATGGTCTAGTTTTCTCTTGGCTACTGTCCACTTAGTGTTTTAGTGATGCTAATGTTAATTGAACTGGTTTTTTAGTTCTGAACCTTCCCAGTGTTAATAAATCTTTTCCTGCATAGAAGTCCCCTAGGTCACCTAGTAGGGTGCAGTTGTTTTTCATTAATAACTGCATTGTCCTTTGCTCTCATTCATGACACTTAGTAACTTTCCGTTGATGTGGTAGTAGGCATTTCCCTTGGACTTCACCCATTCTTTACAGATTGTTAAATAATGTTCGGCTCTATCAGGAGGCATCTAGCATCTATTCGTGGATCAGATGATCATTATGTACCTATGCAGATTTCCTGTATCTCCTCATTTGGTAGACATTTCTGCAGTCCTTAACAAAGACTCTAGGAGATTAAAACAAATTTCTATTGAGCTTTCTACTTGTTGGCCTCAGCAATTGGTTGCATTGGATTGAGGATTTAATTGTCCTTGCTGTCCCTGTGGCACTGAATCTGTAAAGATGTCAAGAATGTGACGTGTTTGCTGCGTTCTCATTTACTCACTATCAAGGTTTACATGTAGCCAGTTTAATTTTGAAGACTGTTCACGTGCAGGGCATTTTATAAATACTAGCAAGTGATTATTTTTTATACAGCATGGGGTGTTTCTTCTTTTATTACCATCTAGAAGTCCTTATTTAATTTATCCACTTGCAGCTGTTGCACTATTTTTGTTGAAGCGGGCTTAAAAATCTGGCAAGAGGCCTTCCTGCTTTCTTGCTCTTTTCAATGTAGCCGTACTATTTTGTACAATTGGTACTTTCTATGTAGCTTCTTGACTTTGCTAAAGCTGAAGGCTTTCTCTAAAACTTTGCTTTGTGTAACCTTAATTACTGTTTCTGCAGGTGAAATGATAATACCAAGCTTGGTTGCTGGCTATATTTATTTGTATACAAATTGTTTACTGATAAAGGTGAGAGTAGCCAATCTTTAAGGCTTCGTGTGATAGCAGTTCTTGTGCTACAGCGTGGAAGTTTATTTTGACGTTCACATTTAAGGGTGCTTGTGCCTTGTAATGTGTGGAGACTTCAGTTTTTATTTGGAAGAAAGTGTTTAGATCTTTTCTTCTTTAGTGACTTACATATCCACATTATAAAGATGGCAGTATGTTATTCTCCCTTTACCTGATTCCTTACTTTTTTTCACATGGCAGTTTACAAGTGCCTGTAAAATTTCAGGGTTTTTTTTTTGCCACTTATTACTTTCTGTTTAAGAGGTTACTGGAAAGTATGTGAGCTGGAAATAGGTTAAATTTATATAGTCTTACTTAGCTGTAGTTTTATGAAATTTATACTTGAAAGGATATTTTGATTTTTCTCCCACTCATTCAGTGATTCTCAAAATTACTGTTGTTTGGTTTGGGGTTTTGTGTATTTCCAGGTATTGCTTTTTCAGCTTTCAATATTTAAGATAATTTTTTTTCTTAATGATCTCTTGAAAAGTAGAACCTCCTGGAATGAAATGCTCATTGGTTTTATTGAAGTCTTATAAATGATTATCCTTTCTGCAGCTATAGTGTTCTAGAATCTGGTGTTTTTAAACTTAATGACTTACTGTTCTGATGTTGCTTTGCAGTTAGTTGGTGGCCTGGAGGTGGAAATAAACTTCAAAGAGGGCTTGTTTAATGTCCATGTATCTCTTAAAATGGGAATTACTTTCACTATCTCTTTGTTTGCTATCCCTCATTTTTTTTAACCCTGTAGCTGTATTTTGGCTTTATTGCTCCCTGATGAATTCTCTTACTACAAATATTAAAGATGATTTAGAAGAACCAAGGCTAAACACGTACTCAGACGTTTTCTATAGGCTAGAAAGGCTGGCATTCATTTCTTTTTGTGGAAAGTAAGTAGGAGTAAAGGGACAAATTGTCCAAAATGCCGCTGAGGGTTGCCAAGTGATGTGCTGACAGCTGGACCTGACAGTGATTGCTCATCACTGGTCATTCCTGACCTGTCCCCTTCTTATCTACGTCCCCGGCCCCATCCCCTCCTCCCGCAACAAAAATCTGGGATGAATGTCTGTTCCCTTTTTAGAGGACAACTTGAATAGGCACTGCAGTCTCTTTGAACTTAGTAATAGGGATTGTTGTTGTTGGTTGGGTTTTTTTTTAATCTGGTTCTTTACCCTTCACGCCTTTTTAAAATCTTAAACATACGGTAAAGCCACCCATCTCTGATTGACCATTTTGTGCTCCTTCAAGTGGTCGCACATGGAAAAGCCACCTTTGAAGCCAGAGACTTCAGACAGCAACTTCCAACATTGATCAGGTTGCCTATGTGTTTGGAATTTGTCAGTGCCTTTGTCTGTTTACTGTTTGACTTTCAGTACCTTTTCACAGTGTTTCAAAAGAGCTTTGTCTTCCTTTTGCCTATGTGTACTCTTTTGTTCATCTTTTGCTCAGTCTTTGCAGGAGTGGAACTTTGAGTAGACGTGCTTAAATGGGCATATGCTCTTCCAATTGTTTCCTTGTTTCAGGCTTCTACTTTTCTGAGTAAGAGAAATTTTTCTCTGAGCTTTTTTTAAGCTTTTCTAATTTAGATTGAGGCCTCCAAAAAGAAAAGACCTGGAAACAGAAGTTTTTTGGTGGTTCCTTTTAATTTTTATTCTACATCAGGAGTAAATATGGGTAGGACCTAACCAGACCTTCAGTGCTCTCAAATGTCAGATTTTTTTCTGATGCTGAGGGATTTTTTGTGTCCTTTAGATTGTTTAAAATATACATATATTTCATTTTTCTCTTACATTTTTTAAGATTTTTTTCTTTCCTTTCCTTTCAGTGTTTTACTGATATTAAATTTCTAGAAATTGTAAACCTCCATTTTTGGTGCATCCTGGTGGCCTAGCAGATAAGGCCACTGGACGTCATCCACACATTGCCCAAGGACCCAGGTTCAAGATCCCGGGCTGGGCGGAACAACCAAGGTGAACAACTAAATAAATAATTTTTTCTTCCTCCTTTCTCTCTTCCTACTTACTCTTGCCTGTACATTATCATAAAAAACCAAAAAATCAAAATTCATAAACTGTGTTCTGTACCTTCCTATCCTGAGAATCCTTTAACTTAAAACTAAAACAGTTTCTTTGTAAAAAATGAATTCCAAGTTCATTACCTTATTTACAGAGATCTATTTCAAATAAATTAGTCTGAATACTGGGAAAGGACACCATGAACTCTGGGTATAGACAATAGGCCTCCTAGAATGCAAGCCAATTATGAAGTCTGTTTTCAGTACGAGGAAGAACAGTCTCGTTTCTTCACCTGTAATACTTGCTAGCCAATTTGCCTCTCTCTAAAGACAAAGTTATAGTTGTGCACAATTTAGAACTATTGGAATACTCTAAATTTAAGGAACATAGGAAGGAAAATGTAAGCCTAAATACATATAAATACCCATGATGTAGAAAATACCTCTTTACCAAGAGTATGTCCTTAATTTTGAGACCAGTGTTCCTTATTATGAATCTAGTAACATGTCTGTGTATATAGCACAGTCCTGCCTGTGCCTTTGCTTCTCTCCCCATGACCTTTGCTCTAATTTATTTAAGATGATTATAAGATTTTTGTGAGGGGATGATCACTACTTAAGTATGTTCATAATATCCTTTTGATTTTTAGGTGATTAATCCTAGATTCTCTTTGTTTTGGTATGTTAGAAATCTACAACTACTTTAATTTCATAATTGTGAAAGATTCTTTTTTTCTGTGAATAAGTGTATATTTGAACTACTTTATTTCATCCCCTGTATTTGTTTTTTTTATATGCCCCATATTCATTTTTTTTTTTTTTTAAAGACAAATTTCAACCCTTCAGGAAATTCTGTATGACATGCTTGGTTTTAAAGACTGTTTCAAATAGTTCAGTAAAAGTTAGCTTTTTATGCTACCAATTCAAAGTTTAGAAATTTTTAGAAATTTTAGAATTATTAAATGATGCCTTTTTTTTTTTTTTTTTAAAGGAAAGATGTAGGTAAAAATGAAGGTGAGTGGGCAGGCAGCAGGCAGAAAGGGGAGGAAAACATTTCACTTTATTTTCATTCAGTTGTTCATATTGATTTGTTCCCCGACACCTGGGATGTGAACCCAGGTCCTTGGAATGTACATGGATTGCATTTGTCTGGAGGCAACCGACTTAACTGCTACTCTACCAGGACACAATAGATGATGCCTTTTTAAACTGCTGAACTTTGTATTTATCATGTACTATAAACATGCTTTAAATTTTTTTAAATAATGTAATTTTATTATTATTTCTTTGGTTTACCCATGCTCATTTAAAATGTTGAACTCATTTCTCAGTCTATGGTGTTACACACCACACACCCGCCACCAGAGTTTTAGTGTCTCTTAACCAGCACTTTGTTCTCTCTCCCCTTTCCTCCCTGCTCCAACCCCCTGGACAGCTATCATCTCTTGTCTTTTCAAGTTTTTGCTGGGGTTTAGCTGTTTGTTTCATTTCACTATGTTCAACATTTACGTAAAGCCATCCTGTATTTCTATTTTTCTTTCTGACTTAACTCACTTAATTTCCCCTTCAGTTCCATCCACATTGTTGCAAAGGGCACAATTTCCTTTTTCCTATGTAACTGCATAGAATTCCATTGACTATATATACCACAACTTCTTTATCTAGTCATCTGTTGATGGACATTTAGGCTGTTTCCATATCTTTGCTATTGTGAATTGTGCTGCTATGAACATATAATTGCACATATTTTTCTTGATTAGGAATTTTGTACCCTCTGGGTATATGCCTAGGAGTGGGATATAAGCCATTCTCAATGGTGTAAGGTAGTATCTCACTGTGGTTTTCATTTGCATTTCTCTGATGATGAGTAATATAGAACATTTTTTCATGTGTCTGTAGGGCATCAGTGTTTTTCTTTCGATAGGTGTTAAGTTCTTCTGCCCATTTTTTGAGTGGGTCATTTACCTTTTTATTGTTGAGATGTGAGAGCTCTTTGTGTGTTTTGGAGATTAAACTCTTGCCTGATGTATGCTGTATAATTTTCTCTAATTCAGTTGTTTTTTTTGCTTTAATGGTAGTTTCTTTTGCTGTCCATCTTTGTAGTTTTATGTAGTCCCAATTATTTAGTTTTACTTTCACTACTTTTGCTGTAGCTCTTCTTTCCTCAAAGATCTCTTTGAGGTTGAGGTCCTGGATCCTTTTCCCACATTTTCTTCCCCATACTTTCTTCAAATATTTTATGGTTTCAGGTCTTATGTCCAGGTCTTTGATCCATTTTGAGTTAACTTTTGTGAACTGTGCTAATGAATAAATTCTTCCAGTCAACGAGCCTAGAATATTCTTCCATCTCTTTGTTCTTCTATTTCTTTTCTTAAGCTCTTACAGGTTTCATTGTAGAGGTCTTCCTTTTAATGTAAATAGTGCATTTAACCATCAGTATTTTTTCCTGTAACTTTTATATTTAGGTATCCTTTCTAAAAGAAAAGAGGAAAGCCTCAAACATTGTAGCTTTTGACTTTTAATCCTAATATTTATCTAAACTTCTAAAAACTTCTCTTTATCATTTTTTCTTTATTTTTCTTTTTTTAAGTAAAGATGTAAGTAGGAATGAAGCCAAGTAAGTAGGCAAAGAGGCAGAAAGAGAGAGGAAGAAGCATTTTATTTCATTTAGTTGTTCACATTGGTTGTTCCCCCTCAGACATGGGATGCAAATCCGGGTTCTTGGGATGTACGTGGACTTTCCGCCTTCGGAGGCAGCTGATCTAAGCATGACTCCACCAGGACATGCCTATTTACTTATTTCTTGATTGCTCAGTATTAATCTGCATGCTTTTTAATATTTTAGATGTAAACATAGGCATAGTTGCTTTACTCTAAAAAGTAATATTGAAGTCTAGCAGTATTTTTGGGCAAAACAGTGTGTGCAGAAGAATGAAATAATTCTATATTCATAGGGAAGAACCTCAAAGGAAATACAAATACCAAGCTGTTAATAATCCGCATGTGTCTAGGAGCTCCAGACTGTCCCCCAAACACACTGTGTCAGCACCTCCTCTTGAGTGTTCTGTTTTGTTTGGGCAGTAATGCTGCCTCCCACTTCCCAGACAGTGGAGCCAGACACCTTTGGGAGAGCAATGCCCTTTTCTGCTTTGCTCCAGGTAGCCTTCTGCATTTGTTTGTTTTCAGTGTAGAAGACCTATTTTAACCTTGCTGAAATCCTAACATATAATAGAATTTTTTCCTTCACTCACTTTTTCTTTTTTTTAACTGCTCTGGGCTTTCTCTGTGTGTGTACAATAGATATCTAATGTCTATATGTATATGTAAATATATGTGTATATATGTATATACACGTACTTCCAACCTCTATGTATGTATGTATATACACACACATACATACTTCCAACTTCCATTTGATAAGTGCTTACACCTCAGAAAACTTTTTCATACAGCAAGTAAAAGTTCTTTGTACTTACATGACAAAATTATATTAAATGTATTTGTTCCATTCAGTTTCTTCTGGTCCACTATGACTATTTAAAACCAAAACCAAAACCCAGCATGTTTGGTTTCCCTTTCTTCTTCCTTTCCTTTTTTTTCCCAGTGCTTTTTTTTTTGCTTGGAACTGTAGGCCCTCATTCTCCAGCCCCACCCCTGCCCCCAGCACAATATTGATTGGTTTACCAGGCTCTTCATCATTATGCCATTAAATTGTTTTCTTGAAAGTATGAAGTTATGATCATGGGCCCTGAAATCACACTGATTTCTTTTCCTACCATCTAATAACTGTAAATTGTGCCTTGGTTTCAATGTCTGTAAGATGAGATAGTAACATTTAACCCATAGTGTTGTTGATAGGATTAAGTTGGTTAGTATAGGTGTATTAGTAAGCATTTAATAAAATTTTAGTTCATTATTGTTGCTTACATGATTCTTTATGTGCATTCACAGATAAATATTTTGGTATGTGTATTCTATCTGCCACATAAACCTTCCCCTCCTCCAGCTTTATTTAGATATAATTGACAAATAAAGAATATATATTTAGGGAATACAATGTGGTGGAGAGAGAGAGAGAGAGAGGAGAGAGAGAGATGCTAGGTTTTTTAAATTCCACATATAAATGAGATCACATTATATTTGTCTCTCTGTGTCTGATGTTTTACTTAGCAAAACGTCCTCCAGGCTCATCTATGTCACAGTTGGCAGGATTTCCTTCAGTCCTTTTTATGGATGAATTATACACACACACACCCATTTATGTATAAATAATGTATATATGTATAATGTGATATGTTATGTATACTATGTATACATATGATATACTCACATACATACATACTGTATTTTCTTTATTCATCCATTGATAGATACTTTAGGTTGTTTTTGTGTCTTGGCTACTGTGAATAATGTTGCTGTGAATATAAGAGTTCATATATATCTTTTTTATTTTTAGATATGTACCCAAAGTGGAGCTTTGTGGGGTTACATGTTAGTTCGATTTTTAAGGAATCCATATACCATTCTCTAACGTGACTACCAATTTTCATTCCCATCAAACTGCTCAAGGATTCCCTTTTCTCTGCATCTTGGCCAGCATTTATTATCTTTTTTTTTTTTTTTTTTGATAATGACTGTCTTATTAGGTAGAAGTGATCTCTCTTTGTAGCTTTAATTTCACTTAAGTAGGAGAAACTTCAGGATAAAGTGAAGAATATCAGATATTCTTAAACATACCACCAATTAAAAACATGTTAATCTCTGTAAACAGAGACCAGCTATCCTAATGCAAATTAAGTGAAAAAATATATGAACATTAAAGTATTACTTAGGTGTATAAACAAGATTCAAATATAACAGAAGACTGGATATGAAGCCTCAGATTCAGCATTTCATTTGTGTGAGAGAAAAGATAAACACACACACACTGAGACAGGAAAACAGTAAAATTGTATTTATTGTCATAGTTATAATTAGATATAATTAAAATATATTAAGATATTCAATTTAAATAAAACAAATTTAGAGTGATAGTTGAGTTGTAGACTTTAGACACTCTCCAAAGTAAGAGCATTTGAGTGGATATTTTATGTAGGTCTTTTCATTAAAATTTATAAGTGCTTTTAAATTTAGCCAAATTTTCAAACGTTAAGGTAATTGAGGGAAAAGGTAGTTTTCCATTCTCATATCAGCATTAATGCACTTAATAGTTCATAGTCCCTTTTATTATCTTCTTACAGATTCATTTAGAGTTTATTTGGTAATGAACTTTTATCCTTTTCAGAGATTCCTTTCTCTCCAAAGTTTTGTTCATTTACTTAGGAAACATTTTTATTCCCATGGTCTACTCAAAGCTATATTGATCCAACGTATAAACAACAGGCCTTATGTCAGTGATTTTTATCTTTAAATAAAAGCCTTTTAAGTTTGTCTTAAAGGAATTTATTTCTCAGTCCTTATTTCACTCAAATGACATCTTGCAACTCTTATCAGAATCAAAGTTAATGGTATACATTATGCCAAATGATGACTTTGGTGAGAACATTTGGTGGCATTGTCCTTCACTTGCTACTAAAGAGTTAACAATGAAGTTATACAAGTCAAAAGCAAAAATGCAAATAACCTAATTTACAAATGGGCCAAGGATCTGAATATTTTCCAGATAAGAAATATAAATGTCCAGCAGGTACATGGAAAGATACTCATTATCCTCAATCATCAGGAAAATTGCAAATCAAAACTACAGGCCGTCCTTGTGACTCAGGTAGCTAGATTATGAAAGCCATGGACAATTTTGAGAACTATGACAGGGTGGAGGAGGTGGCAAAAAAAAAAAAAAAATCAGCATATGGCTATTAGGCTCATTTATTATTTGTTCATAATGGTATTTTAAAAATAACTGGTCTTTGTTTTTAGTGAAGGGCTTTCATTATGGAATACACTGTACATTTTTTTCTTTTTAAGAAAGATGCAGGCAGGAATGAAGGTGAGTAGGGAGGCAGGCAGGAAAGAGAAAGGAGAAAGGAGGATTTTTATTTTACTTCTATTTAGTTGTTCACATTGGTTGTTTCCTCCTGGACCTTGGACTCGAAACCAGAGGTATGTGACTTGGACTTCTTTGGAGGTGACTACCCTAACCGCCACTCTACCAGGGCATAGTGACATGTTGAATTTAAGAAGAATAATTTGTACTTTCCAGTAAAGCATTTTGGTATCAACAAGGACTATGCCCCACCTTACCCCACTTCTACAAAGAAAGAAAAAAAGAACTTTCTAAAAAGAAATTTTCTCTTTTTTATCTGTACTAAGCAATGTCTTTTAGGATTTGTAATCACAATCTGAGATCTACTGCTTATTTATTTTAAACATTCTTAAAAACCTTTTTGATCATTTGTTTTATTCCTTTAAGTTTGTAAGGTAAGATTAAGTTGAAGCTTTTATTATCTTTTTTGTCATTTTAAAGATAAAATACTTGTGTGAGTTAATGGGAATAACTACTTCTCTCAGAGGGTATTTCAACATAGATGTTCTAACTTGTATTGACCTGCTAGGATTAAAAACTCTTGACTTTCATTCTTAATGTTTTCAACTTTGTTGTGGTACAATGAAGTTCACCAAACTGCATATATTTAAATTGTACAGCTTGATCAGTTTTTGCATGTGTATATACCTGTGAAACCATCACCATTGTTGTGATGACATTCCAGAGTCTCCAAAATTCCCTTTGCCTCCTGTTTTTGTAATCTCTTCCTTCCTCTACTCTCATCTCCTGCTAATCAGTGTTTGGTTTTCTGTTTCTGATTAGTTTGTGTTTTCTAGATTTTTACAAAAGTGGAATCAAACCCTGTGAGTATCTGTATATGTATACATACATACACAGACACCCCTGGCTTTTTCCACTTAGCATAATAATTCTGACATTCATGCATGTTATTATTTGTAGGAATATTTGGGTCCTTTTTATTGTTAAGAATTATTTATTGGTTTTCTGGTTTTTGGCTCCTTCAAAGTAAAACTGACATGAATATTTGTGTGACTTAAACCTTCGTTTTTTTTCTTAGCTAAATACCTAGAGGTATAGTGACTAGGTCAAAAGGTAACTATATTTTCCAGAGTGGTTTGACCTATATTCTTTAGGTATTGTTCTGTACTTTTTTTACAAAAAGAAAATAACGTCTGCAGTATTAGCATTATGTTGGCCCAAAATATGAGTTGGGCAGTGATCCCTGTATAGTCTGAAAAAGTCAGCTTAAGTTTTGTATCAGTCCTTTCTTTAATGTTTGATTGCCAGTGAGACTGCAGCTTTTTTAGGTGGAAAGTTTCTAATAATAAAATCAGTTTTTTAAAATAAGCACAGGTGCTTATTTTATATTTTATTTTTCTTGTGTCAATTTTACTGTTATCTTCCAAAAAGTTAGTTCATCCATATGTCATTTGTTGGCATGAAATTATTTCTAATCTTTTTAATACTGGTAAGACTAATAATAATGACCCTTATTTTGGATATAATTTGTGTTCTCTGTTTTAATCAGTCTAGCTAGAGGTTTATCAGTTTTTCTCAAGAAGCCAGATTTTGGTTTCATTAACTTTCTCTGTCTTTTAAAAATTTTCTTTGATATTTGCTCATGTCTTTATTATTTCCTTCCTACTTCTTGTTTATGTTGCTTTTCTTTTTCTAGGTTATTATCTACTTTGTTGTTTAGACTCTTAATGTTAAATGTTATTACTGAGAATTTCTAATGAGATCTGCCATTTAGTGTTCTATTTTCATTTATCTTTTTGGCTCTATGTCTTTGAATATATTTTTAAAGTAGTTGTTCCATGGTTTAAATGTACTTAGCTTTCATAGTCTGGTTAGAATTAATATTGTATCATTTTTAATAAATTGTAGGAGACTTAACACCGTATTAAGTCCCTTACTTTATTACTCTACAGATCTTTGTTTTAGTTGTCATATGATTTACTTTTATATACAAACCCAGTAGTGTTACAATATTTGCTTTTAACTTTCTACATTTCTTTAAAAGTTTTGTGTGAAAAACTTATATTAGCCGTTTCTGTTGCTCTTTCTTCATTCTTGAATACCTAAGTTTCTCTTTAAAACTTATTTGAATTTTTTTAAATTAATTTTTTACTGAAAATGTTTATCTTCCCAATCGTTTTCTTATGTATTTACCTTTACCTTATGGAACACTGGGATAGGACTGCTTTCTGAATCTTTTTGATAATTTCAATGTTTGTATCTTCCAGAGCTTGGCATCTATTTATTACAATTCTTTTTATGAATTTGAGATTTTTCTAGTTTTTTTGTATATCAGATAATTTTGTATTATCTTGAACAATATGTTTCATGTATTTTAGATGCTGTGTGTTATGGTAGGCCTCTGCACAATGATGTTTTATTAGGTTTTCCTCCTGGTTAGGTTCAACTGACAAGTTCTGTCTGCTGTTGGTGGACAGGTTCCATTCACATATGAGATTTCAAGATCTTTGCTGGCCTACCTTTGATCTGTGCTGCATGTTCATAGCTCAGGTATGAGCCTGAGACTTTTAGGTGTTCATTTATAGAGTTAGGGAATCATCTTCTCCAGATTTCTCCTCTCCAGTCCTCTCCACATTTTCCTGCCCACAGTGACCGCTTTATATTTGTTCCTCTGGCCACAGAGACTGGGTTTCTGTCAGTGTTTTAGTCTCTGCACCTTTGCTTCACTCCATAAAGGGGCACTACCCTGGGGAAGAGTTGCTAGAGAAAAGTGAACAAAAATAGACAAAACTCTGACTGTTTTCCAAAATTTGTCTACTTTTTTGTTTATTTCTTATTGTCTTTGGGTACTTTTTTGTATTTTGCTGAGAGTTTTTAGTTTTAAATGGGTAGAGGCTGCAATTGGGTGTATATATGCTGTTATAGCAGAACCAAGAACTCTGGTTTGTGAGACTTGCAATTCGTGGCTATGTGGTATTTGTGAAAAATATCATGGCCCTTTACAAATTATTTTTTCCAAACTATAGAACTATGCACAATAAATGTATATCAAAATAGTAATAAAACATCTTAAGCTAAGATGTCATCACTCTGGTTTGACTGTGTCTAGAATGGAGAAGGAGGTGGGACTGGAAAGTTTGTTGATCCAGTTGCTTCATCTGTGAGTTACTACTTTTGTCTGGGGTTCCCTAGGAGCTGAGAAAAACTGAGCTGTGAATGACATTTGAAGGACCTGTGTTTAGAAGAAAGATGGGAATAGTCTAACCTCATCCATAGGCCAGTATTTGGAGTTTGCGTTAGTAAATAAAATAAGCCTGGAAAATACATTTTTATTCATACCTTAAAGTGATTTAGTTTTTGATGGATCATTTCTTTATGAATATCTAGTCAAGACTAGTGACACTTAGGATCAGTGCTTTAAGAAGAGAGAAGAGGGCATTAGTTTACAGGTATATAGGTCACAGGTCAGTGAGGTAAATCAGAAGGCTTAATTTTGGTCATAGGGAGGAGTGAAGGCTGTAGAGGAAGAGATTCACAAAGGATGGGGAATTATTTCCTCAATTCTAGGAAGAGTTGTAAATAGCAAATTCTCTTAAATGTTTTGCAAGCTGCTGATGATTAAAGTATACTTTGTCCATGGAAATGATTACGCTTATGTCTTGTGGCCCTCACAAAGTAGCTGTGAAATATTTAAAGTAAGGTATAGAATTATATCTGTATCTGTCTAATTGAGAATTATCTTTTTATGCTTTTATTTCATACTAACTTCTTAAAGTAGAGAAATGTTCAATCTATCTCAGTGGAATGGTTTTAGTAAAAGGTATTATTTATTCCTTGAAGTTTAGACTCACTTCTAAAGTCAATTTTTCTTGTTGTCTTTTTAACATTTTACCTTTATATTTGAAATTATTTCTGTGATCTGTTAAAGTACTATATTTTTATAAAAGAATTTCAGAACTTCATACTGAGGTAGATTTGTATCCATTTTCTCTAAGATTCTATTGCATAGAATTATGTGTAACAATCTCTTAGACAAATATTCTAAAGGAAATATTAGTAAATTGGACCTTACTGTGTAGTGAAAGAATAACATGCATATCTAAATTGGGCTTATTACATAAATTATGATTTATTTTAGGGCAATATATGGCTATAATTTAGTATGTTAAGAGAGAAATACATGGTTATCTCATTAGATACTTTAAAAAAGTATATGAAAAATATTTAGTAGCCATTCCTAATTAAAAAAAAAACACTTCAAATAAAATAGTAATGGGAGGAAACTACTAAACATAGTAAAGACAACCAAAACACAACAAATGTATTAAATTATGGAATAACAAAAACACCATCACAAAAATCAGTAACTGCAAAAATTCCTGCTATCCCAACTTTTATATAGCTTAACTTTATACTGGTTTGGGCTAATAATGTATGCTAAATTTCTATTTTCAGAAGATTAGATCTAGAATACCTAAGAGAAAGACTTAGCACCATTTAAAAGGTGTGGTTAAGTGGCTAGTACAAAGTAGGTAAATCTATAACTTTTCTTTAGTTTGCAATAAACAGTAAAAAATGGAAGTAAGATGAATGTATTCTCATCCTATTACATTACATTTTAAGAATATTTTGAGATTCAGTGAAATAAAACACACTAAAACTTTTGGGAAAATTATCAAGTTTACCTATAGTGAAAGAGACATAGAGGAAGGTGAGAATTGCGGCTGCAGTTTCTAAAGGGAATTGGCAGTGAGAAGCAGACTACTTCAAAACTGGATTCACAGACCTACAGTTGAATAGACTTGCTTGAAGTTTTTATCATAATCACATAGAAAACAAAAAATAGTTCACTCCTAAGGGAAAAACAGTAGAGAAAACAGTGATAAAGATTTTAACAATTGTTTTTGAAAAGTAAATTGAGCAGTAGTGAGTTTAGAGGAAAATGCCCTGGTGTCTATGGAGTGGGCTAAAGATAGACCTCAGGGGTATCTTATAGGCTTTCCAGTACTTGGAGACTCTGGATTTTTTCAAAGGCTGATGTCAGTTTTAATGCTGAAAATGGAAATATATGTGAAAATCTGTGTTCAGATCTTTTAGACTGTCTTCTCCATCCCCAATGGACAGATGACTACTTCAGTCCTCTTCTTCCTAGGAAGATATAAGGAGTACTAGAGCCAGAGATATTCCTGATAGTGGGGTGAAGCATTGGGTTAGGTAGAAGTTCACACAGTGAAATGTTGGCCTCTTTTTCCCTTCTCCATTCTTCCCTAGAATTCAGTAGTTGAATGTGGCATTTCCTCTCCATCCTCCCCTACACTTCTTTTCTCTGTAAATCTTAGTAGGTTGAATGAAAAGACCTCTACATAATGACATCTGGATGTTTCTTAATGAAAAAGTGACTTGACTGGGTATATATGATTATTGAGTGGAGATGCCCATCAGTCAATGAACCTACTGTCCATGCTCAGCTTCTGAGCAGTTCCTTGTGCCTCACTGTTTGTGTGTTTGTTTTTTAAGATAAGGTGCAGGCAGGAATGAAGGCAAGTAGGCAGGGAAGAATGGAGAAAGAGAGAAGGAAGATGCATTTTTTATTTTATTTTAATTGTCCATACTGGTTGTTTCCCCTTGGACCTGGGACTCAAACCTAGGGTTATGTGGCCTGTGCTTCTTCAGAGGTTATTGACCTAACTTCTACTCTGTTTGGGTGGGCAGTGCCTCACTCTTAAACATGAAGGGGCACACAGGGATCACCAGGGTGGACTACTTCAAAAGTGAGAGATGGCACAACATAGGAAAGACATTCCAGGACATCAGCCCTAGGGAAGCCTTTGGTGACTCAACTCCAGTGTCAAGGGAAACAAAAAGAAAACTAAACAACTGGGACTGCATCAAACTAAAAAACCTCACAGCAAAAGAAAACATCACCAAAACCAAAAGAATATATAGTGGGAGAATATATTTGCATTTCGTAGCTTATTATCTAAGATATACAAAGAACTCATAAAACTCAGTAACAGAAAAACAGACAATCCAGTCAAAAAGCAGGAGGAATAAGAGACATTTTTCTGAAGAATTTATACAAATGGCCAGCAGACACATGAAAAGATGTTCCTACTCCCTGGCTATCATGGAAATGCAAATCAAAACAACAATGAGGTATCACCTTATACCTGAGAGACTGGCTATTATTCAAAAGTCTGGAAACAACAGATATTGGTGAGGATGTGGAAAAAAGGAACACTTACACTGTTGGTGGGAGTGCAAATTGGTGCACCCCTGTGGAAAACAGTATGGAGATTCCTCAGAAAGTTGAAGCTGGAAATCCTATGTGACTCCTGCCATCCCACTTATGGGATTTAATAAAAGATACAAAAATAATAATTCACAGAGATTTACGCTCCCCATGTTTACTGCAGCCCTATTCATAATAGCTCAGAACTGGTAACTAGCAAAGTACCCAATGTCAGATGAATGAATCAAGAAGATATGGTACAGATATACAATGGAATACTACACAACCCTTAGAGGAGATGAAATCTTGTCATTTGAATCAACATGGATGGACCTGGAGGGTATTATGCTAAGTGAAATAAATCAAAGGAAGACAGATAGATAGCAGATAACCTCACTCATAGGTGGAATGTGAAGAGACAAAGGAACAGATGAAACAAAAGCAACCCTTGGGCACTTGCAATAGAACTGAGGTTACTAGTAGGGAAGTGGGGTGTGGCAGAGTCCACTGGACAATGGTGAAGAACACTTGGTGTTTGGTGGAGGGCAGGATGTGTTAACATATATCTGAGGAATGGGGAACCTATACATATGAGTTTATTTAATGTGTAAAACAAGTTGCTACAATAAACAAAACCCCCAAAAAACTGAGAGATGGTGTGCCCTGGTAGAATAACAGATTAGCCAACTGCTCTTACCTGAGAGCTCAGATCACATATCCCAGAGACCCAGGTTCAGGACCTGAGGCTGGGATGAAAAACAAATGAGCAACTAAATAAAATAAACTGCTT
Source organism: Solenodon paradoxus (assembly GCA_004363575.1). Classification (NCBI taxonomy): domain Eukaryota; kingdom Metazoa; phylum Chordata; class Mammalia; order Eulipotyphla; family Solenodontidae; genus Solenodon; species Solenodon paradoxus. The sequence goes on along the minus strand of RJWH01000806.1, from coordinate 384,805 downwards.
CTTCCTCTGCTCACTTCCTGCCTGCCTTCATTCCTGCCTGCACCTTTCCTTTAAAAAAACAAAAAAAGAGACTCCCATCAGCAACAAACAAAAAGGATCAAATAATGCAAGGAACAGGAGAAAACTGCAGAGCAAAATAAGCCTCCCCACCTCAAGATTTGAGAACAGGAAAGAACTTTTGAAAATTAATATGATAGTTGCATTAAAAAATTCATGCACAGATTGGAATATGAGATTGAGGAGTGTTAGGATAAGAAATAGTCATTAAAAGAATCTAAATGTATCTGAATTTTTAAATACATTTAGGACTCATTTGTAGTCATGTGCATTAACCATGTGAAATTAAGCATAAGGAAAAGTATTATGTTCAGAATTTTTTTAGTTGGGGAAGAAGATTGACTTGGTTTTGTTGGCTGTTCATGAACAAATAAGGCTTAATGAAAAAAAGAAAAATAATGTTTGATGGGAATTTAAAGCATTGGATTTAATATTCTGGGCAGATAGTAGTGTAATATGCATTGTTTACAGCCTTTCTCAAAACCTTTAAGCAGCAATTTCAGACATTGTTTTTCATGGGCAGAACACAGGATGTGGAGTTTGCCATATCTGCTCAAACTAGTGTGGTTACCAAATGTGTGGCATTGCTCTAATCACTCCACCCTTTGATTCTCATTTTCTATTCTGTAATCGGGGGTGCTGAGAATAATACCTGTTTCATAAGACAGTAATGACGATGAAAAGACATAAGACATAGAAATCATCTAGTGTAGTAGCCAGCATGTACTATGTACTCATTAAAAGGAGATTCTGTTTAACCATCTGGCAAATGGACTAGTTTGTGCAGATGGTTAAGAAAAAGATGTACTTAAAAAGTAGCAAATATAATTGATGATAAAATAGGGTGTCTTGAACTAATGTTATCACTCACTAGACTGAAAATTTCTTGCTGCTAGACTCTTCACAACTTTCCTCAGGGCTTATCCTCATTCCTAACACCGTTAACTGTTTAGAAAATGAGTGAGTGAATCCCTTAAGTGTAATTCTTATTTGTAGTGCTATCCCCTACTGCTAGAGTTACTTTTCTGATTATTAAAGAAAGTATGTTAGTGTGTTTATAAATATATAGTTGTGAAATTGTCATAAACTTAAATGCTTCATTTCATTTATAGGCGTCGACTAGCAAGGCAAAAGTGACAAAACCATGGCTCAGTTTCCAACACCTTTTGGTGGTAAGTGTTAAAAGTACTTTGTAATCATTTAAAAAATTGATATTATGACAAGTTTCAAATATATATAAAAGTAGAGAGCATAATATATTCAGCCTTTCATGTATGTGCCCATCATATAGTTTCAGTGATTTTCAACTGATGGCCAATGATGTTTCATTCAGAGTCTCTTGAAGCAAGTGTTAATGTACTTTGTAATCATTTAAAAAATTGATATTATGACAAGTTTCAAATATGTATAAAAGTAGAGAGCATAATATAGTCAGCCTTTCATGTATGTGCCCATCATATAGTTTCAGTGATTATCAACTGATGACCAATGATGTTTCATTTGGAGTCTCTTGAAGCAATTACAGGCATCATATTCATCCACAAATATTTTAGTATACGTTTCAAAAAGCTAACAGTTTTAAAGAGAGAGAACCACAATGCCATTTTTAAATCTATAAAAATTGCAGTATTTCTTAATGTCCTCAGCTATCAACTCAGTTAAAATTTCATATATTTGGTTATAATTTGTTTGGTGAAATCAAGATTATAAATTTATTCTAATTAGTTCATATGTCTCCCAAGTCTCTTCATTAATGAACTGGCTTTCTATCCCTGTTTTTTCTTTGTAATTTATTCTATGCTTTTCATGAAACCTGAATTTGAAGCATGACTTTTTTTTTACTTTAGTTTACCTGCTTGAAATGTATCTGTATGCATAAAATATGTTGTTCGGGTGATTAGGAAAGTGTTAAGTATTTTTTTTAAATAAATTATGCCCTATTAATAGATTCCTCTTGTCAGCTGTCTAATCCAGTCATCACGAAGAGAGTGAGGAAGCAAAAAGCACTACCCCTCTCAGCACATCTGTAGAAGTTCCTGTGGAATTCTAGTAGAGAAGTGTGCAAGTTTCTAAAAACCATGAGTGTCATTGTGTTATATTGTGTTTGTTTTCATCCCCTTCTTAATTACTGGGCCATTTTTCCTTTGTTTAAAACCTCCAGGGCTGAATTCTGACAGGGATATAAATAAAAATCCCTTTTAGAAGTTGCAACAGTGTAAGGTCTGGGAGGGAAGGGATCATTTGTCTTAGTCCCCACTTTAACCCTCATATCTAACAAGGTGCCTGGCACAAAATAGACATTTGGTAAATGTCTGAGTGATTGAATTGCCACTTTGTCTATCACTGTTACAGGAGAACCTGTAGAGAGGGGAGGTGAGATGTTTTACCATTTTGTCCTTGTGCTAGGCACTTTGCATTTTGTATGAGTTAGACATACTGCTTTTTTTTCTCTTTCTTGGAATATGTCTGCACTTTTGAAAGCTTTCTACTGCCCTAGTAGTATTTTGGTGGCTTTTCTTGAGGTAACCTTAACCTAAAGTGAGGAAGCTCTAAGAAGTAAGGGGATAGCTTTAGAATTGAAACTGAAGGAGAATATAAATCTCCTTTTCTTTGCTTTGCCTTCTTTTTTCAAGACACTGTTGTTAAAAACAGTTTTAGACAGGTATAGTTTACATGTGTGTTTTAAAACTTAATAGTTTTAAATGTATAATTCAGTGAATGTTTAGTAAATTTAGTGATACAATCATCATTACAGTCCAGCATTTAAATGTTTTTATTACCCCACAAAATAATTCATGGAATCACATAGTTTACTAATTGTGAGACTCAACTTTTTCTTTTATAACTTTTACATATGACATTTAAGACATCTGAGAATATAATTTTAAATTAGTCTATTGTTTGTTTATGTGAGTGATTATTAATTTACTATATATTCATGCAATTATACTAATTTAGGATTATAGGAAAAGTTTGTAAAAAGTGTTTGTGCCAATTTCCTTTTTGCAGGGTATGGGGGACTGCTTTGCTGTTTATTTTCTACCTGTGTATACATAGTTCCCTAGACAAACCAATGTTACTTTATCAAACAACATATTGACAGAATCTTAAAATATTATGGAAATAGTATGTGTGCACTTTGTTACTCCTTTCTCATTAAATAATTGATCTTTTCTTTGAATTGTAGGCAGCCTGGATATCTGGGCCATAACTGTAGAGGAAAGAGCGAAACATGATCAACAGTTCCATAGTTTAAAGCCAATTTCTGGATTTATTACTGGTAATAAGTCAGAACATTTACATTTTTAATTATTAGTAGTGCAAATATTTGTGGGAAATGTATTAGGCAAAACAAAGGGGGACACATATGATCAAGGAGACATTGCCCATTTTGCCTTTCTTTGAGCCTGTATTTTTACAGCTACTTTTCCTATAATTTTCTCAAACCTTGTTTGTAGTTCTTCATAGATTCAAGCTACTTGTTTCAGGCATATCACTGATAGGAAATGATACATTCAAAGGGCTACATCCTTCAAGTAATCTAGGATTAGACCCTGGTCCTTGAGCTAAAACCTTCATCTAATTTTGACCTTGAACTGGTTTGAGAAATGAAACTAAATGAACAGACTTTGAAAATTAAAAAAGAATGATCTTATTACTGTGTCCCTGAAATTCCTTTTGTACTTTACCTTTCTTGTTATCTTTCCTGTCTGATTACTTTCAGGCAGTAGCTTTAGAAAAATGGGATCTAGATTTCCTGGAGACTTTTGTGTGTGTGTTTGTTATCTTTAATTATTAATTGTTAATCATTACTGTGATTCTTTTACTCTTTATTGTTCTCCATAAACAGAAATACTGCAAATTTAAATGTGAAAATATGACTCTTTCGTTTTCTGAGTATTCTTGCAGAAGTGCTTTGTCATAATGTGTAGCTATTACCATTGTAATAAATCAAAGTTTTCAGTCTACCCTTGCAAAATGATAGGTACTTTTTGAGATGACTTTTTAAGAGTGTTAAGTTTATGCTGATGGATTCATTTTATTGCTGCTTATAGATTTTCCATGTACTTTTATCTTCTATTCACTTCAGAATCTATTACCTTACCAGCCTCTTTCTTATTTTTATAATTTTGTCATAAGATGATTTCTGCCCACTCTTCTGAAACTTTTTCCATTAAATTTACAGGTGATCAAGCTAGAAATTTTTTTTTCCAATCTGGATTACCTCAACCTGTTTTAGCACAGATATGGTAAGTTGAACTTCATATAAGCCAAAGGTAACAAAATATTTCAGTAATGTAATTTCTTAAGATAAAGGGGACAACATACATTTCTAGTCTGAAATGCTCGTTATTTCTTACCAGAAGAATATACTTCTGAAAAGTATCTTTCTAATATAGAATTAAAAGTAAAGTTTACAAAATAACTGTCAAAAAGTTAATTTCCTGTTGAGAAATCTACATTTTGATTTTCATACCAATTTGTCTTAGTTTCGTCTGCATCACCCATTTATCTGATTGTCCCACATTTCTTGCCTTATCTTATAATGGTTCTGTATCTTTCTTTGAATAAAAGTCTTTATTTGAAAATATTTGCAAATTAGGAGTGAAATAGTGAAATAAACTGCTGTTATAATCCTGTACAAAGTTGAAGGCATAAAACATATTTGTAAATTCCTTGTCTTAACTGATAAGAACAAGCATTCAGTCTTATGAAATGCAGGAAAAGAAAGTAAATCAATGAAAATGGGTGATAAACATAGTTGTGTTGTTTTTCACTGTGGTCATCAGTTGTGAACCCAGGTCTGCGTGCCAGTATCTAGCAGTGTTGTTTATCTTTCCTAACCTCAGTTTTCTAATATCGAAATAGGAAGATTTGTATTTTCCTTACAGGGTTATTGAGAGGTTTAGTAGAGAAACTGTTAAAGAAATGAAGTGTGAGCCTAACATATAATAGGCCCTCAGAACAAAACCCCCCCAAAGTGGCTGCTGTCATCATTGGAACTAGATATTCCACATATTTAAATTGTCCAAATAATTGCTTGTTTCTTTAAATGATTAACCTTTTATATTTAGAGTTTATGAAAAGGAATAAAGAATGATTGTGCTACTTACTGTCTTCAAGTACATGCACATATATATTTGAATTGAAACTAAACTATATGAGACTCCCGTGCATTTTTGGGTGTCTTTCTTTCCCTAGGTTGTCCATATATCAACTATCAAACTCTCAGTGAGTGAGCCCCTCCTTCTATGATGCTCTTCTAATTCTAACTTCTGATCTACTTTGAGCTAGAAAAATAAAATAACCAAGTTTTTAAAAACTATTTTAAAATAAAGTGAATGGCTAAAAGAGGGGTAAGAGGAGAGATAGTGAATAAGAACAAGACTTTTGCACATGTGAACACAGGGCACTGACCTGTCAGTTTAGTGCCTTAATTTAAATGCAAGAGACTTGTGATGCTGTGTATTGTAACAAGCTTCTTTTGCTTTGTGTTCCTATATATAATTGTTTTCATACCATCAAGATTAGTCCCTTACTAGAAACCTTTTCCCAGGCTTAACTTCCTCCACTAAATTCTGCTGTTTTACTATAGTCCTAATTTTTGAAGGTTTATTTAAGAAGCAGTAGAATGATGAATACTCTACCACAAGAGAATCTCACTTTTATTCATTCAACAATGGAAAAATACTTATCAGACTTCTAAAATGGTTCAGTAACTTTCTTTTCTTAAAGAAAAGATACAGGAAGGAATGAAAGTGAGTAGGCAAGTAGACAGAATGAGAGAGGAGAAAGAAGCATTTTTATTTTATTTAGTTGTTTATCTGGGTTGTTTCCCTGGCTCTGGGATGTGAACCCAGGTCCTTGGTATATGTGTGAACTGCACTTGGTCAGAGGTGGTGGACCAAATTATTACTCTATCAGTTCAGTAACTGTCATAGGTGCTGGGGATATAATATTGAACAAAATAGACAAAAGTCAGTGCTTTCATGGAATTTGCAAACTAGTAGAAGGAGATAATAACAGTATAAAAAAGTCACATGGTGTTAAGTGTGAAAGAGGAATGTAAAATATTACCTAGTAAATTATGCTAATCATGCTAATCTGGTGTTCTCATATGGTTTTTCTTTTTGGTGGAGGTCACAGCAGAGGCCCATGTACTTTTTGGCTAGAGGAATGGGTTTGAATCTGAAGTTTTAAACATCCTTCTGTCACTCATCTAGGAACAGGAAATTTTAGTCAAGAATTTTGTTCCCTGAAACTATCTTCCAGTTAGTTAATTCATGAATTTTTGAAATATACCTATGAATACTTTGAGATTACCTATATATTCAATTGTATAATTCCAAATTATAGCAATTGGCCAAAAATGATACATCTTCCAAGAGACTGACTAATAAGGGACTGGAAGGAAATTGGTAAATATAATAAATCCTTTTGGCAACTTGCTGCTAAAATTGCTCCAACGTTGGCCTTGTGTGGAGAGGGAGGAGATAAAAAACGGGAATGGACAAGAACCATGAAGGTACAGGAAATAAATGGTTGAACGAGGTTTTGGAATCAAATAGTAGAGTCTACAGAAATGGAGATCAGAGGAGCAGTGAGGGGAAAGCAGAGACTAAATACCACCTGGAAACGAGCCCTGAGAGAAGAGACAGTCAGACATAAAGGAAAAGATTCGTACAACTTCAAGTCTGGCTCAAGAATGGGATATGAGGGTAGCACAGATAGCTGTATAATATATGTAGTATTTTAGGAGCTTCAGAGTATCTCAGAAGAGTCTTTAACCCTCAACAAGATCAATTTTTCAAACTCATTTGCCAAAAAAAGTCATCTTGGGGCACGCGGTGTATGTCAGTTGCCTCTGAAGGAGTGCAGGTGATATAACACTGAGTTCGGGTCACAGGTCCAGGGGAAACAACCCGTGTGAACAACAAACATAAAAGGCATAAAAACAAAAGCAAAAAAACATAAAATGTCCATTTATGTCTTCCAACCTGCTTACTTGCCTTCATTTCTTCCTGCACCTTTCCTTTATTTTTTTTTTAAAGTCATCTTGTACTCTTGTTCCCTTCTCTAACCCCAATACCTGAGATACCTGAATCCTTCCCACTCAGTTTTTGTCATTGAACCTTTCTCTGTCCAGCAGCTAGTAGCAGTATTAGATTTTTCTCTTTTTCTCACCTTACATCCAGTCCATCAGTGTACACTATGACTCCATTTACAGACTGCATCCCCAGTCTGGCTCCTTCTTTCTGCCTCCATGGCTACCATCCTAATGTGTCATTCACCAGAGCCCATTACTTGAGTATCCTCAGTGGAGTCTCTTTGTCATACTTGTCCCATTAGATACCATTCTCCAAATAGCAAACAGACCATCTTTAGAAAGTACGTTCATTTAAAAGGAGAAGAAAATTCAAAGTTATTACCAATAACACAAGGTCCAATATATGGCTCTTTTTTCTTCTTTTATTTTGTACCACTCTCTTTCTCAAGTTCTGCCCTCCAGTTTCATTTACCTTTCTGCTTTTTAAATGGGACAGGTTTCTTCATGCCTCTGTTAATGCTTCCATCCACGCAGGTCTTCTAGACCCTCCAGAGCTGGTTCATTGTCTTCAGGTTACAGGCCTTTGTCACCTCCCCCAGAAAAGTGCTTCCTGACCCCGAGTCTAAAGTAGTTCCCTCTCTTTAAATGGGGCAGGTTTCTTCATGCCTCTGTTAATGCTTCCATCCACGCAGGTCTTCTAGACCCTCCAGAGCTGGTTCATTGTCTTCAGGTTACAGGCCTTTGTCACCTCCTCCAGAAAAGTGCTTCCTGACCCCAAGTCTAAAGTAGTTCCCTCTGTTCCTACCCATCATTTCTCTTTCTCATTGCCTTGTTTTATTTCTTACTCTTCTTAACATCATGTGGAATAATCTGATTCGTTTTCTTGTTAACGTCTGCTTACACTAAAATATATACTCTGAGGGCAGGAACCTTGTCTTTTATACAGTTATAACCCCAATTCTTAGATGGTCCCAGATCTCAGTAGCTAACCCACTTCAAAATGTTTGTTGGATGAATAAAAAAATGAAGGCATGATTAGGCCTGGATTAACCTGCACAATGAGAGAAAAGCAGCCTGTGACAAGCTTTGGGAGTGGGCTCCAAAGACACTGAAGGCGTCAGCTCTGGCACAGTGAAAGAGATGGGCAGGGGATACTGGCCCTTTCCCATAATCCTGTAATACAAAAAAAGTAGCTTCAGAATTGCTACACCTATATCTGCTACAAATGCCAACTGTTAAGTGAACTTCAAGATTACTTCATAGTTCTTTTTGTTTCTAGACTGAGAATATATCAAGTACTGTGTTTAGAAGTTACTTGGATTAGTTTTTCTTTCTATGTGGCTATGTTATTTATTTTATATATTACTCGATGTATTTGTTTTTGTCTTTATTCAGTTGAAGGATCACTCATCTTTATGGACTTTGTTTTTTGAATTTTAAACATATTAACAAGGTTTAAAAAACCAAAACTATGTAAAAATGTCAGTTCAAAGGTGTGCTACTCCCTCTCCTAAACCTTTCATTCCTGTTTCTACTTTTTTATTAGTTTCTTACTATCCTCTGATCAATTTGAGCTTATGCCAGGGGTACAAAGTATGTTCAGAATTAAGACATTCTCTCAATATTACATTATCAGCAGATAAAAGGAAAATAAAAAATTGTGAGTAGATCAACAGCTGCTGACTAATCACTTGAGAAAAAACATAGTAACTTTTTTTAATAAGTAGAAAAGAAAATTGTTTTTCCTCAGTGCTTGTGTCCACAAAATAGGTGATCCCTAGTTGCTCTGTGGGGAGGCTGTAAGACTTGCTCCTACCAGGTTGCTGTCTTAACTAATCTCATAGGTTTATTTCTAGAATAGGTAAGTGATTTTAAAGTTCTTAAAAGAAATGTTCTTATATGCGCTAGGCAAATTGGGTAAAAGGGATCTAATATATAGCGGAGAGAATTAGACTTTCAATGGTGCTCTCATTTTAGTTTATACAGATATTGATATATAATGATGCATATCTGAAAAGCTTTTTGTTATTCTTTCAGTTCTAAATGATCATCTAGCAGAATAGAGTATCTTTGGTTGCAGATCCTTTTTTTCCCCCAGCACTTTGAATATATCATGCCATTCCCTTCTGGCATGTAGAGCTTCAGCTGAGAAATCTGCTGTTTTGTGGGGGCTCCTTTGTATATCATTTGTTTTTTCTCTAGTTGCTTTTAAGATTCTTTCTTTATATTGTATTTTTAGCATTTTAATGTAGATATGTTTTGGTATAGGTATGTTTAGGTTTCTTTTGTTTGGAACTCTTTGAGCTTCCTAGGTCTAGAGGTTTGCTTCCTTAGATTAGGGAACTTTTCAGCTACTATTTCTTCAAATATAGTTTCTACCTCCTTTTCTCCCTCTCTTCTCTTTCTGGAACCCCTCTGATGCAAATGTTGCTGCTTTTGATATTATCCCATAGTTCTCAGTATGCTGTCTTCATTTCTTTTAATTCTTTTTTTCTCATTGCTTGAGTATGCTCAGCTCACAGATTCTTTCGGAGGCTTCTTCCAGCCTACTTTTGAGCCCTTTATTGTGTTCTTTAGTTTAGCTATTCTGTTCTTTAGCTCCACAAATTCTGTTTTGAACTGCCTCATATCTTTTCTGTGTTGTAGCTCTTTTTGTTTCTCCATTGTTTTTTTAAATTCAGTAAGTATGATTATCACTATTACTTTAAAGTCTTCATCAGGTAGTTTGTTTAAGTCTGTTGCATTTAGATTTTCACCTGGGATTTTGTTTAGATCCACCATTTTGTGTCTGTTTCTGTGTGTCTTCAATCTGTTTTGCATTCTGTGTTTATTTCTATGGGTTAAGTTTCCCTCATGTAAAGCCCTTTATGTTAGGTGTCTAATTGCACAAAATACCTGGTTCTTGCTTTGACTACCAGACTTCCTTGTGTATATCAACACTGGTTGTATTTGTTGAAGCTTTAAGCTCAGTCTTGTCTTGAGGCCTGCAAGTTCAGCCTACCATGATGGAGTTGGTGTAGGGAATGCAGAGGTTTCCCCCCCAGAGTCACAGACTTGAACAATAAAGCCCATAGAGAGAGACCCAAGAGTTGTGCGTTCACAGTCAGCAAGCAGGCCACTGTCCCAATATAGTACACAGATTGGAGATAGCCGTTAGATGTTGTTAGACCCTCTCTTCTGAAAGTCCCGCAGTCCTCTTGAGGACTAACCTTACCCTTAGGTCTGGGGGTGGAATTTCAGGTGACCCCAAAACTTAGCACTAGGTAGAGAGGGTGGGGCTTTCCCTAATTGTGTCCTACAATGGTGACTCCTCTATTTACTGAGGTGCTAGTCAACTTTCTACCCAACACCAAACTTCCCCAACCCCTTCAGTGACTGCAAACCAGCTTGGCAGTTCTTGCTGTTGTGGAAAGTCCGGGGTGTATCAGTTTTGCTAGACTGTTCTTGTAGCCCAGAGTCTCACAATGGAGAGATATGGCCTTAAGAAAGATTATTCTCACCTACCTTTTATGGAGGCGTATGTTCCCTTGTCCTTTAGAGATGCTGGTCTCATTTCTTTTCACACATTGTGGTAGCCAAATAGATATTTTCTTCGTTGTTCTGTGTGGAGGAAGGATCCTGAGATGTTAACAGTCCAGTAGTTTCTAGTTGCAAATGAAAACACCTTTCTTCTTTCTACTTTGAGAGAAAATACTTTATTTATTTCTGTGAATTAGAGTCCCTTCGTGATATTGTTGTGTAGGGTATTGACTTGCACCAGGGAATCCTGGATCTTGGTTTGAACACTGGGAATTCTTGAGTTATGTGGCATCACCACTGGTTGAATTTGTTGACATTCTTAGGTGGATCCTGTGTTGGGACCTGAGAGTTTGGCCTATGAGATTGGAGTTTGTGTGGGGGATACAGAGCCTTCCCCCAGCGTCCCAGCTCTGAACCATAACAGCCACCTTTTTTCTGGCCCACAATCATCAATTGGTCTGCAGTTCTGCCTCCATTTACTGGGTGGTACTGTGGGCATCCTTGAAAGTTACTTCCTTCTGAGTCTGTCTTCTTTTAAGCCTGGAGGCCGGATTTCTAGAGTGCTGGTTCTGTGACTCTAGAGCAGTATGGTGGGAGGGATTGGAGAGATTTCCCTAGCTGCCTAGGTTATGGCGGCACCCTGTGTAATTTTTCTTTGGGGGAGGCGCAGGTGCTGGTCTTGCTTCTGCCTTGCACCAAGACCCTCTCCCCCTATTCTGTGTCCTGGTCTTGCTGTCCAGGCTTCCTTCTGCTCTCAGAACAACTCGTGGCAGCCTGGTTCTTCCAGTGGTTCCACCCACTCTGCTACTCACCTCCCCCACCCCGCTAGGCTGGGAGTCCCGAATCTGTGATGCAACTCTGAACTGCATCATTGTATCCTACTCTTGTGGTGGTGACCGTTGCCACTGTGGAGAGGGGATCTGACACATCCTACCAGGTTGCCATTTTGACCAAGATCTATCATCCACCACTATCTAATTTTAGAACATTTCATCACTCCGAAAGAAACCTCTTTGATTTTCAAACAACAAATCCTAACATTCAGACTGAAAATGACCTTATGCATCATATGTAAGGAGTAACACAATAACAAGTATTTTATATTTGTATAAAACCTTGTCTGCATTTCCAGATTGTTCCCTATAGCTTGGTAATCAAGTTTTCTTCTGTTCTCCCACTGAGTAAGGGACTGCTTACTTTGTTTTTGTGTGATTGGTAGTTGTGATTTGGGAATCTTTTTTTTGTGCTCCTAGTTGTTTGAGACCATACTCTTGGTTTGCAGGGCGCTGGCTGATATGAATAATGATGGTAGAATGGATCAAGTGGAGTTTTCTATTGCTATGAAACTTATCAAACTGAAACTACAAGGGTATCAACTTCCCTCTGTACTTCCTCCTGTCATGAAACAGCAACCAGTCGCTATTTCTAGTGCACCAGCATTTGGTAAGTCTGAAAAGGAATTGTTTCCTGTATTTCATTTTGAAAATAAAGATTTCCCTTTTTTCTCCTCTCCATTTTCAGTATTGAGAAAATCTAGGAGGTAATGCTGTCTGAAAAATGATAGTTCTGTATGGGAATATAGTACTGGAGGGTAGGGAGGGTGTTCACATTCACAGGAAACAAACTTGCACTCTGCTGCTACACTTTCTATTTATTCTCTTGGATTCTTCACCTTTCACATTGTTAAGAAAGCAGAAAATCAAAAGGAATCTTTATGTCTCCATGTTCATAAATAATTTCTTTGGATTATCATATCTAGAAATATATTTTTGATTCACTGTAGTGAGACAATTGGCTTCATTAAATTCTTTCTTAGAATGGATTTCAAAAAATTATTGTTATCCCTATTAAAAGCAATTCCATAAAAAATTATCTTTTATCTAGGTATTAACAAAAACAGTAATTGTTAGTTAGTTGATTTGGTTCACCAGCAGTTCTGATTTCTTCTTTGTTCTCACCCTAGACTTTAATTATTTAGTTTGATCTGAAGATTACAGTAATCAGATCTAATGTTTGATTCATGGGAATGTTCCTAGACAGTTTAAATAAAACATAAAAATTATGTGTAGAATTTCTTTCCCTCTCTTCATTCCAATATATCTGATATAGGTGATAAAATAAAGGAGATTTAGGAGGGGACAGTCAGTAGTAATCAGATTATTTCTGATACAGTTAATGATAAGCCTAGATGAATAAATGATCTGCTTTTAAATAACTGATTTACTATTAAAAAGAGACCAACTTTGCATTGCCTTTCTTTTGGTAAGTTTTATAAGGGTGAAGCTACAGATTTTCATTAGGCAAATAAATAGAACACATATGATCCAAGAGAAGAAGAAAAAACGCATAAGTGCCAAGGCTCAGAAGAGCTTTAGTGAACAGTACAGTAGGCTGCAAGTGAGCTGAGCAGGGCTCTCTTCATCTTGTTCATTATACCATTTTGTGTTCACTGTAACTGACCCTTAGTTAACCAGCTTATTGAAGTAGAAGTCCCTCTGAATCTCTGAAGGTCCCCAAGCCCCATGTTTGGTCAGGACTCCGTGTTAAACAGCTAAAGGCTGTTTGTTTTTCTTTTGGTGTCCTCTCTGATGGTGAAAGAAGAAACCTCAGAGTGGAGAAAGGGTCAGATTACCAGAGGCATCCCATTTCCTCTTTTTTCCTCAAACCTGGGTGTCAGTAATTCTTCCTGTAACATTTAATATGTCTTCTCATATTCCATTCTATTATAGGATTTTCAACTCTAGAGATACTGCTGATATATTTTCTGGAGCTTGTGGCTTCACTACACATAAGATTTTAATAGTCAGTTAAGTAACCTGCCATCCCACCAAGGGAGCCCTTGATTTCTGATCTTCATTTTGCTAGTCAGTGTGCCCTTCCCCTATGCTTCTCCACTGCCTTTGCTTGCCTCATCCTCCAGATATTAACATTTTCAGTAAGCAGTTTTCAAGAGGATAAATCAAGGTGAACTATCAGAACTAAGAGAAGTTAAAAAGTATGTAGGCCTAAGTGAGTTTACCAAAGTTTATTCAAATATCTGACCTTTGATAGTATTTCTGATTATATGACTCTGTTCAACCTAGTGTCATTTTTCTAGCAGTTCTGGTTACTTGTACATAAGATAATTTATTGCTATTATCATTTGTTTCTAATTAATAGTAAATATAATCTGAACACATATTTCCTAACTCTTACATAGTGTGCCTTCACCTATATAATATTTTATTTGGTCATTATGATAACTCAAAAGTATGCAGAAAATATTAGTCCTGTTATATATAAATGAGAGAACTGAGTTTCCAAGAAATGGAGCACTTTGCTTAAGCTCATATTTCTAAAAGGAGTGGTAGAGCCAGTCCAAACTCACAGTTTTTCTAAAGGTGCTTGGTTTCCTTAATACCTTCTCCATTATATCATCAAACCATGGGGTGGTGGTGGGATTATGGTGCATCACTCTCCAGGGTTTGTTTTTCTGTAAATGTGTTAATGTGAATGTTCACTCACTGTGAAATTAAGGCTATCTGGGAGCTGAGCAGTCATTTTGTTCCACTCCCCTGTGTTAAGAGAAAAGTGTGATTTACCTGAGGACACCCCATTGATGAGTATGACTGACACCTTCTTCATGGTATTTGCATACAGCATAATTCTTCTTGTATTCTAGACACAACTATTTCAAGGGGTGCTTGGTTTTCTTCTGTTTTTTTTTTTTTTTTTTTTTTTGGTCCGAGTCAGTGGTTTTATTAGATTAAACCAATAATTTTAAGGTACTTTCTGGGAAGATAATGGTGGGCATGATATTGTGTCTTCTACTGCTGTACAGTTTCCTGTCAAGTTTGGGGAAGCAAGCAAATAATTTCTGGCTGCGATAAGTGCAGTTTATTCTTTAGAAAAGGATAGAGACCCATGGGACTGGGTAGTCAGGAAACAGTTTTCTGAAGAGATGACTTTTGAATCAACTTAGATAATGACAGTGATGCGAAGACCCAGGGGAGATGCCTTTTAGGCCAAAGGAACAGCGCAAAGATCCTCAATCAGAAGGACCTAAGGCTGTGCATTAAGGAAATAATATAGGACCCAGATGGTTTAGGGCCTGATAGAAAACTATATAAGGAGTTAGATTTCTTTTTTAAGTACAATTGAAAGATACAGTGAACTCTTATACAGGGAAGTGACCTAATTGTTACATAGTTAGAAGAAATTATCTGTTATCTGAAGACTGGATTGTGATAAAACCTTAGAATCCAGAAATTAGTAAGGAGGCTTTTGCCCTGAGAAAAAAGATAATGGTGACTTACATCTAGATGTTGATAATCAATGTGGAAGATTGACTAGGATTAAATTCATGATATCCGATGTTTTAGAGGAACGTAAATCAGAGTTTGACCAGGTTAGGTTTGGGAGGCCTAGTTGATTTCCAAGTTGAAATGTTAAGGAGGCAGATGAATATCAATGTCTGGTACCAAAAAGGGGTTCTCTCAGTTCTGGGAGAATATGAATACGGATGACATTTAAAGCCCTGGACTGGATAAGATAGATATGTTCCAGAAAAAAGTGTAGCTGGAGAAGGCAGAAGACTTAGAACTAGACCTTGAATGTTGTGATATTTAACGGTCTGTTGAAAAGGTGCCAGAGGCAGTGACATGGAGGGAGGTTACTGTTCCAGCATCCAAGAACATGCTTTTTATAAAGGAAGGGGTGCCCCGTGGTTTCAGTGCTCCTGAGAGACTGAGTAAGACTAGAACATAAAAGTGATAGGATTTAACAAGATGAACTTGACAATTAATTGAAGACTTAGAGAGGGCAGAGCTTAATTGAAGGGGAGACAAAACTAGGAGTATGTCAGCTGAAGTGCTTACTTTGCCAAATATTCCTACATTTTATAGAGTAGAGAGGGAACAAGAGGAGATGGGAGAATTTCATGTATTAAAACAGCACAGTCAAGAGGGTTGACATCCAAAATATGCCTCTGGGAAATGAATATATTTGGAAATATTCGTTCATTCAAAAAAGATACTTAGTTGCTAAAAGGTGATTGTCTTTGCAGTAACTTTTTAAAAGCTGAGTAGGTCACTTAAAATGGAAAAAAATTATTATGTTACAGAATAATTGTAATGATCACATTTAGGATAAGAGGACCTGAAAGGTCTGAAACAATCTCTTAGAACTGACCCAGCAAGCCTCACATAAAAATGAGCAACGTGCAGTATCAAGGTAGGTCAAGTACCACACAGTTATTATTAAAAAAATAAAATAATACTCCTATGGACAGTAAGAGCACACTAGTAACCTTACTATTTCAAAACAATATGAAGTCACAAAAGGCCAACATACATCATTTTTAAAACCTATAAAGTGACAGAACTCAAGAGAATGTAAAATAAAGTCATGTCAGAAATGAGGACTAAATAGAAGTAAAATAAGAGATACTGTCTGAAGATAAACAGAAGGTGAAAAGAGGGAGATTTCAAAAATTAAAAGGAAATGAAAAAATAGATTAAAAGGACTTAAGAAAAGGAGGCTGTTGGCAAAGATATTGAATGTATGGTTAGTTGGAGTCCCTGAAGAAAACCAAAACAATGAATAGAACAAATGCTGAAAATTAGTTCAAGACAACTTTCTTGAAATAAGATATTTGAAATTATATTTGTATGAGTACATCATGTGCTTGAGAATATTTACCTGGAAAATCTAACACCTAGCTATATTCTAATAAAATTAAAAAGAAAATTAAATCATGTGACTTATAAAGGGAAAAATGGGAAAATTTTTAGACTTTTTACAGCAGTGCTTTAACCCAGGAGAAATGGAATAACTTATTTAGGATTTTCAAGGAAAGAAAGATCCAAGAATTTTATTTTAAGAAAAACCAATTTCCAACTCTCCAGACACTTAATGTCTTATTAAATTCAATTCTGACTCAAACTACCCATAGTTACCACCAAGTTCGACAGTTTTAATGACTAAGTCCACAAGGCTGCCTTCGCTTTAGGCTTGAATCACAAGTAATAGGTCCCAAGGGTCCCTATACTTTGGTTCGATTTGACTATGAAATCAGGGGTTCCCAGAAAGTCCCTGCTCCTGCCCCTCTTCATTATTTATTAGAACAGATTACAGAACTCAGGGAAACATTGACTTATGTTATGATAAAGGATACACATGAACAACCAGCCAAAAAGGCACGTAGTTGTGCGAGGCACAGAGGGGTCATGAGCACAGGAGCTTCTGTCCCTGTGGTGTGTGTCATCCTTTCAGCCTAGAAACTCCAAATCCCATACTTACTTTGGAGATTTCATCATGTAGGCATGATTGATTAAGTCTCCAGCCCCTCCTACCATTCTTTGAGGTCAGTGTGGAGGTGGGTGCACGGCCTGGTTGGAAGTTCCACCTTCTAATGGTACCTTGGTCTCTCCTATGACCAGCTTCTATTCTGAAGCTATTCAGGGGTCTCCAGCCACCAGTCACCTCATTAGCAAACAAAAAGATACTCTCAGACTCCAGAGATTCCTAGGGTACTATAAACTCTTATGTCAGGAACCAGGGACTGAGACCAAATAGCATAAAAGATATTCCCGTTACTCAGGAAATAATCAGAGGGCGTTAGGAGTTTGTGTCAGGAATCAGGAACCAGGGATGTAGACCAGATGAATATTGATGATATCACAGTACCTCAAGTTGAAACAGAGAAACAAAAACCAAAAAGGAAACATACCAGTTCTATCATTTCTTTATTAGTTAGACTATTTCTACACAGGAAAATTTCCCCATCAAATGTTTTGTTATTCTGAGGATCAGTGTGTAAAGAAAAGTAGGGAAAATGTCTATTTTTCAACTCTGTTTACTAGTTTTCCAAATAATGAATTGAATACTTTGGTGACCAATTAGAATTTTTTAATTTGTTTTTAAATATTCTGAATTTGTGAATTTAATTCTATTTACTGGTTTTAAGACTCTCGCAGTTAATCTTGTTGATCTTCATCTTTGGTCAGTCTTCAAGTTGGATCTTGAACCCTTTCACTGTGAACCTTGACATATTTTCTGGTACTCTTCAAAATGATTAATCTGAATTCTTATTTTAAATGGGAGTATATTACATCTGGAAAGTGATTTCTTCAAACATTCTGGATTCAAGGTGGATTTTTTTTAATGATTTTTGACACTTGGATAAGCAGGTTTATTTGTAAATTTTAATCAACATATGTAATTGAACTAACAACTTCAAATGGATAAATTTTAAAATCACTTAAGCTCCCGTTTCTATAAAGTGATTTTCAATGTGGATTTTGTTGCGATTTTTCCTTATTAGGGATAGGAGGTATCGCCAGCATGCCACCACTTACAGCTGTTGCTCCAGTGCCAATGGGATCCATTCCAGTTGTTGGAATGTCTCCACCCTTAGTATCTTCTGTTCCTACAGCAGCAGTGCCTCCCCTGGCTAATGGGGCACCCCCTGTTATACAACCTCTGCCTGCATTTGCTCATCCTGGTAGGTGGGCTATTGAAACTATATACTGAATTTTAATAACTTGTATTATGTTCTTCATCCTTGTTAAATCTTCTGTCTTCACTTGCTTATTGTATTTAAATGACATATGTTCTGGAGGAAAATAGCCTCATAATTTAATTTTATGTTTTCAACACATTAAATGTTATGTGCTACACTAGAGGTGGGAGGGGGAGTGGAATTATGGAAGGTTGGGTACCACTGTGTACAGAACTGGACTCAAAAGCCAAGAGGTTACTTTCTTTGGAGGGACTTAATAAGAGCAATTAATGTTTGAACAGTATTTGAACATTTTGTATTTCCATGTATCTGTTACTACTTTTCTTCAGCTGCTATGAATTACTAATAAATAAGCAGTCACTTAGGAGTAGAAGAATTATGTGGGGAAAATAAAAAGCGCTTAAAAATTTTTTTTTCAGACAGTAGAGTGAATCAGGCAGAAACTAAAGGAAGTTTATTAAATGACTAAATACGTTAAGGTTGTAGTATTATATGTTTGCTTAATTAAGAGGAAGGATTAAAAGTTTCCCTGATTTAATTTCCTTTTGAGACCTTATTCAAAATCTTTCCCCTTAATAAGCAGTATTTGTAGATTAGTAAATTAGTCCAACGAGTCTTGCTGAATTCTTACCAGTTTGGGGAGTATTTAATTTATTTTTTTAAAGGAAAAGTACAGGCAGGTATGAAAGCAAGCAGACTGGTAGGCAGGAAGAGAAAGAAGGAAGAAGCACTTTTTATTTAGTGGTTCATCGTGGTTATTTTCTCCAGCTTTGGGTCACCACCCAGGTCCTTAGGGTGTATGTAAAAACTGTGTCTGTTGGACTTAGCTGTTGTGCCACTAGGGTACACCTGGAAAGTATTTTAAAGAACTGTGTTGAGTGTGTTTGAGTAAATTCAAAAATGATGAGAGCATAAATTTTAGCATTGTATTTGAACCGTAATTTCTGTGCTTAGCCCTCTAAATTTATTACATATATCAGACTATGTCTCAAGTTATAGCCAAAGAATCTAAACATATCTCTTTTTTAAAGACTTTCTTGTCATCTTTCATGTGACAATGACTGCAGATGTCATGTCATCTGAGAAGTATTTGCAATTCTTTTTCAGTAGTATCAGTGAACTAGCACTCCGTCCTGTTTTTGTTTTTGTTGTTTGTTTTTTTTGTATGACAGGTGATGCAAGACAGCAGGCAAAGATGAGGGAGGGGAATGTGACTAAGGTTCAGTTTTTTTCTGACATACAGCCAAGCTGCCTGAATGGGAATTAGACATAAAAGCTGACCCTCCCTGGCATCACGTTATCTGGCCATGACTGCAGTCTCCGACTTCCTGGCTCTTACATCTGGAATTAATATGCTTGCTTCTTCAGTACAGTTAAGAAAATGCTGTGTATATAGTTAAACTGTTGGAACATATCCTCTAACATGTGCCACTAAATGTTTAATGAGGGTAAAACTTGATGATGTAACACGACTCATTAAAGGGATTTTTAGTAGAAACAAATAAATCATGATAAGCATTTTTTGATGAAAGGGCAGGGAGCAAGGAAGGAATAACTCCAGGGTAGTAAGAAGGGAGGAATAATTTCTGCCTTTGGTTTGATGGTTATGCATTTTAACTTTTTTATATAGGGAAAAGTTATATTTGTAGAACTAAAATTATTCAACAGTTCACTTATTTTTACAGCAGCCACATTGCCAAAGAGTTCCTCCTTTAGTAGACCTGGCCCAGGGTCACAATTGAGCACTAAATTACAGAAGGCACAGTCGTTTGACGTGGCTAGGTAAGTTTGCTTGTTTCTAAATAGGCGGTTTGGTTAAAGATGTTATCTGATTAACTCATGCATTTGAAAATGAACTAGCTATGTTTTTTAATGATTAATTTTGTAGAATGCCAGTTTTCATAATTTTGGATAGTGCTAATAGGTTTTATCATTTATTTGTTGCAGAGATGATAGAAATCAAGAATATCACATTTCCTTGAAAGCTTTTGCATGTTTTATAAGATAGTACGTAGGTAGTAGTGAAATGTTTAAAATTAATAAAATAGAACTTCAGGTAGGAGGAGAAAATTACTTAATTATTTTGTGTTAGTCTTTAAAAGTTTATGTATAGAAATTTTTATGTGAAGATTAGAGTCATAGTTGGTGTTATTTTGAAATTTATTCAGATAATCTCAGAGTCTGTATTGTTTAAGATCAATTTAATATCAATATTAATGAAGTGAATTATTCTGGTTAGTAGGCAATTGTTAATGATCAAATATGTGACTCAATTTGACAGAAGTCAATTGATCTTATTGCTTTTACTTTGGCCACTCTTGGTTTCATAGTATCTTTCATATTTTTATTTTCTTTTACTCCTATTTTTTCTCCCTGGCCTGCTGTACTAAAATGAAAAATTGCATCTCTTTGTAAGCCATTCTGAAGCTTTTGGAATGAAAAGGGGATACAAATGAAGATCATCCCATCTTGCTTCAATCCTCATTAGAAAAGTTTCCTAAGTGAATTGAGTCATTTACTCACTTACAGAGAAGTACATGTTGAATATAATTCATTATCTTTTTAAGAAGTGATCTAGGGAAACTCCATATGATGAAAAACACTGTGCCAAATGCTTTATTAGCTTTTTTAATGCTTATTAACTCATTTGATGCTCACCTTTCTCATAAGATTACTGTTCTCTAGAACTGAGTTCATTCTGATTTTAAGGCATGTGTTCTTAACCATGGAAGTTTGCTCTAAAAACTTCAGTTAAATTTGGTATTTATGATTCACTAATTTATGATTTTACTTCTCTAAGTTGTAGGAATGTTTATTGGTCATCTTCTTTGCCACACACCACATTCATCCTATTCAAGCTCCACAAGCACTATGCAGTGGATGCTGTCTCAGAATTGTGAATGAGGAAATAAATGCAGAGAGTTATATTCCTACTAAATAGGGCAGAACTGAGCTTTAGATAATCTTAAATTCCATGTATTTTATTTCTCATATACCATGCTATTTTCATTTTCTTCTGTTTTTTAAATTGTTTCCTGACTCTCTCTGAGGAATTTTGAAATCTCTCTTAATGTTGATTTGTGACATTAGAAGGACTAAATAAGATTAGCAAGCATTAATGCTAGTAAGACGACTTTTTTTTAAGAAGTCATCTTTTCAAATAATTTAAATTTCTTGCAAATTTTTATAATGTGATATGTATCATTAGTTACCATTAGTGAGTTTTTAGTCCCTTTAGATTCTCAGGAATTTGGTAGAAAACTATGACTTGATAAGTGTAATCTCAGACACCTTATGTGCATAACACCCTACATTCCTAGGGTGCAAGAGAAAGATAGCTTCTTGATAAATAAGCAGGGGTTGGAATCAGCAAAATTAGTTTAAAATGAGAGAATTGTTTCAGAAGTACTCACAGCAGGATAGATCTTGGTAAGTGTTTTTTATTAATAAATTTATGAAAATCGAGGTGAATTTATATATGTACTTTTTATATATATGGTAGCCTTTTCCTACCCTTGATGATGATGTATTTATAGTAAGTACAAGTATATAGATAACATATAAATGATGACTGAGAGATTCAGTTTAAGATTACAATTTTGCTTTGACATGTGAGAAATAGATATTTTTGCTGAAGTGAAAGGAAACAGCAAGTGGGAACATGAAATGTAATTTTCTCTTGAGAGTCCCATTTTTACTACCAGGTCATGCCTACCTAGTGTAGACAAGCCACAAGTACCAGTGCTGCTTGCATGGGAACTGATCTGAGGAACTTAATACCCAAGGAGGTCTAGACCCAAACTGCTGACAGGGGTTTCCTCAGGTCAGGGTGACTATGCATTGGCAAGGAACGGATGGTACTGAATTGTAGTCAAGAAAGGGGAGCTCACTCCATTATGGCCTTGCTCATTTGGCATGACCCTGGAAATATTCAGTTCTCACTGGGAAACTCTCCATTTGTGGGGATTTAAACTTCCCAGAATGGATCAATTTCCCTTCATTAAGAAACATATCTTGTATTTGGTGTATAGAATTAAATATTTTAAAGATTTATTAATATTAAGGGAAGTTATTTATATTATTAGCATTGCTTTTTAATCCAGCGGAGAACTGTTCTATGGTTTAGAAAAGCCTGTGTATGAAATCCATGCTAGGGAAATTTTTTTTTCATAATTTGTAGAACTTTTAATTTTTAAAGGAAATGTACAGGTAGGAATTAAGGGGAGTAAGCAGGCAGGCTGGAAGACAAAGGAGGAAGAAGCACTTTTTAATTTTATTAGCTGTTCATCTTGATTGCTTCCCCCAGCCCCAGGTTGAATCTGGCTCCCTGGGATTTTGTGGACTACATCCAGTGGCCCTATCCGCTAGGCCACCAGGGCGCATCAAGCCTTTAAATTATTAGATTGTATTTATAATTTGAAGTAGTCACTTGTATGTTGTGTTTATCCCTGATTAGGAAAAAATAATGAGCTGTATCTACTTTTAGAGAAATATTTTTTACCTTAAAAATTTGAGTAATAATGATTAGAAAGTGAATAAAATGTTAAGGTTAATTTTTTAGAGAAGTTCTTAATTGGCTGTTCTTAAAGAACTTTAACAAGTTCTTCCTTCCTTTTAACTCTTTGTTCCTCTTCCTCTTTTCCCTGCAGTGTCCCCCCAGTGGCAGAATGGGCTGTTCCTCAGTCATCCAGACTGAAGTACCGACAGTTATTCAACAGCCATGACAAAACTATGAGCGGACATTTAACAGGTATTCACAAATATGAAGTCATTTATTGAGCTATGATCTTTGTTCTAAATGCAAATTGTTTTCTACATGTTTGACCAAAGGTATTTTGAAATGTCTTCCTCTACTTTTTTGAAAGTTAGGGTTTTCATTGTCCATCTTAACTTGAGTTTTTAATCTACTGATAAAGTCATAGTTACTTCATTTTCTTGTATCAGGCTTTTGCCCCATTGCTTCTTGATAAAATGGAACATAGACCAAAGATGCTCCTGCACCCTTAAAGTCACTGCTATAAACAGTGAGTGGTTCAAGTTCTAAAGTCCAGTTTTGTTGGTAGACTTAAAGCTGCATGCTTGCATCATGTTTAAGGCAGTGTGGTTGAGGACTTTGGAACCAGTCTCTGCCACTCACTAGCTGGCCATCACTTACCCTATTTGGATCTTGTTTCTTCATGTATAAAAGGTCAGGGTTAAGTTATATGATCTCAGTGGGTTATCTATACCAGAAAGGTAGAAAGAATTTTAGGAAACTACCCAGGATCCTTTGAAATGATGGTTAAATACTTCAAATGGGTTAGCGTTATTTAAAAAATAATAGCAATCATAATTTTGATAAAGGAAAATAGAGACTTCTTATAAATATAAACTGTAAAAGGGGAAAATATATCTCTCCTTCAATAAACATGAAAGGAAGGGAGGAAGGGTTAATTTTCCTGGTGTGGAAAAACACTGGTCTATAACATAAAACACTTGTAATTTTCTATTCTACTCCCCCTTTTTTTGGGGGGCTTTCAAAAAATAATTCATTCAAAAGAAAAATTCATCTTTATTTAAAAATGTCAGAGCTGGTGCCCTCTATTGGAGTATCTGTTGGTCCATTGCCTCTGGCCCATGTAGTCCACATACATTCCAAGGATCCAGGTTTGGTCCCAGGGTTAGGGTAACAACCAGGATGAAGAACTAAATAAAATAAGTAAAAATGCTTCTACCTCCTTGCTTTTCTTGCCTGCTTGCCTAAGCCTGCATTCCTGCCTGTACCTTTTCTTTAAAATAAATAAATAAATAAAAGGATTGAATAGTGATACTCTAAAGGTTTCTCATCTAATTTTGAAGCCTGTCCCCGTAAGGGATCCCATCATCTCAAATAATGTTTCTAAAGGGACAAATTATTAAGTATGCACATATTTTCTGTAGTCATGCTCACTTTCTTCTAAAATAGTAACTCATTTTTATACCTAACGTGAAATATCAATCAAGTTAATGGAGGCACTGAAGGAATATTCAATAGCATAGTTTTAGGTACTTTTTGAAATGGTTGATTTGGCATCAGTACTCCACAGAGACCCAGAACGACATTGCTATTGAATTTGAAGATATTTCATCAAAGCATTGTTGGAGTTTTCTGTGAGTTAATTAAGTAGTTTCAAATGATAGATGAACATTTGAGGACTGAAGTCTAGTATTTACAACCCAGAGATAATGGCTCAGGTACTTAAATATTGAGAATTTTTAATATCTGAGGCAGAAGGCAAAAATTGAAATATATTGGAAAGAGCAGATTTCACCAATGCTTATCTGCATACTTAATACTATTTTGTCCTGGCAAGAATTTA
The DNA here is from genome assembly GCA_004363575.1 of Solenodon paradoxus. NCBI lineage: Eukaryota > Metazoa > Chordata > Mammalia > Eulipotyphla > Solenodontidae > Solenodon > Solenodon paradoxus. The sequence goes on along the minus strand of RJWH01000806.1, from coordinate 360,342 downwards.
AGGTGAGAAATTTATTTTCAAACCAGATTTTGTAAAGTCATGTCAAATAAGTAATTTAATCCAATACATCTAAACATAAGGATAGTTTGTTTTCCCTTGATGAGGACTCAGTAGAAGGGTATTTTAGTCTTAATAAGATCATTGATGGGAACAGCTGTTTATTTGAGATGGATAAAATACAAAGATGATTTTCATAATCACAACTTTGAAATTATCTGAATCCTGAGTCCTAAAATCAGTTACTCAGTTTGATAAGAGGAATATAAAAAAAAAAAGTTGAGGAGTGGTTTCAGAATATAAAGAGGCCCAGGTGAGATATTTAAACATCTTTATTTCTTGCTTGCTTCTTTTATTGTGGGGGTGAGTTCTTGTTTTAAAGACACTAAAATACATTTTAAAAACTGGCACAAAATTGTAATTTCTTAATTTGATGCACTAACTCTTAATCTTGGAGTTGTATTTCCTAGTTTTATGACTACTTGTTAAAATATAGGAGCCAGGAATATTTATGAGTTTCCACGCCCCCCCCCCCGCCCCCGCGCCAGCTTTTCTTTACAGCTTTAATGAAGTCTAGTTGTCATTCAAAAATTTTTTTAAAATTTTGTTGTTTTGTTTAATTTTGTTCAATTAGAGAAGACTCTAGGGTCTCCTTGTACTGCTCTGTTCACTGTTTGCATTCACTTGTGTTTGAGGGAAGAGTGTGGAATTATAGTTAGCATTTCAAGACTTGCATATATTCTGTACTCTGGCTGATAGGTGTGTAGCCTGTGCAGCCTTGTTAATGTACTGTTCATGGTTTGAGGATTTCAGACTACCATTGTGTTATACTTTTGACTACATCTGTTTGTTCTCCCCCTCAAGTCCTAGAGCTTTATCTGGCCTGTAACCCTGCTGCCTTAGCTACAAGGGAGTATCAAATTTTGGTTACCTCTGTAAAAATATGTTGAGGGCATTAAAATGCCATTGATTAATCCCAAGCAGAAGGAGCGAGACTCTGAGCTTGTGATCATGAGTTTATTCACTGTGAGAAGGGAAACTAGTCCACTAATGGCACAATTAACTCAGTTGATTCCCTGGGTTGATTTAACTGATACTTCTTGCTAGTTTGGCTCCCCATTGTTTTACAACCAGATAGGTATGCTATTACATTTTCTTAAACATCTTATTAAATAGAGGGTTCTAGTCTTAAATCAAGATTATATTGTTCCAGAATGATGGTGCTTGTATTAATGTTAACTCTGTTCCCAAAGAGATAATCAGTGAAATTTCCTAATTCCAACATACCACAAAACCTTTAGAATTTTCATGTTAATTCAATAAAGATTGTTAATCTTTCTTAGATTATCCCCAAAACACATGGCAATGTACATGCACATCTGCCCCATGTCACTCAGAAATCCTAGAATGACGTGGGCTGGGAACCTAAGCCCCGGATTTTTCTCTGCTGACCTCTGGCATTTTGTGCTGGAACCTTGGGGGTGATTCTTAGATCCCTAGCTGTTTGTGCTTGCATGTGCAAAAACATACACATTTTTATGTATGATCAGGTGCCATCTGGAAAATAAATAGCAAAGTGTAAAGGTTTATACGCGGGAATCTTCTCATTATCATTGCTGCCGCTTTCTATTCATCTTGGTCCATTCATCTTCCTGGAAGCACACCTCAAGAGGCAGTGCTGGAAATAAGACTTATTTGTTTACCATTCTAACTTTAGCTTATGTAAGCACTCAGAAACTCCCAACTCTTGTCTGATATCTAAGACTAGTTTAATGCCAGAATTGAAGATATTTATAAGGATTTAAGAAAAGAGAGCTGAATTATAGAGGAGAGTTGAAATTCCAAGAATTCTTTTTAATTACTAACAGAGAAAATGCACTGTAGTCCTGACTGTGCTATCAGCCATTTGTGCAACCTTCAGCAAGTCACATTTTTTAAAGACTGTATCATGAAATGGTTGGAAGAGTCCCCTCTAAGCTCCCTTCCTCTAAAATTCTCAGACTATTCCCTAAATGTGTCTGATAACATTGAGGCAGCAGACACTGACAGAAAGATGTAGAATAGATACAGGTTTCATCTTTGTAAATAAAACCTTATACAAATAAAGATGGTAATCTGGACCAAAGAACAGGTTTATTTTGAAACTCTTCTTTTACGTACTCATTCCTCACAAATTATTTTATCAAAATATATTGACTAAGTGCCAGATAAGTGTGCCATGCTTTGTGTTTTTCCCCATTTTCATTTGGGGCTAATTTCCTAAAAAACCACTTGGGTAATAGCAAATATTGTTTAAAGCCCTGTGATTACAGGAGATTGTATGGTATATAAGTGCAGAACCCTGGTTTTCCTGCATAGTGAAGCTTTGCTGGTTCATCTTTGCATTTTTTCCCTGGTTTTCTTTAGGTCCTCAGGCAAGAACTATCCTTATGCAATCAAGTTTACCACAGGCTCAACTGGCTTCAATATGGTAAGGAAATTGTTCCTTGGTTTGTGTAAAGTAAAAACTGTTTCTTAGATTGATAAGGCCTCATGAATTTTTACATTGATACCATTATTTATAGGAATATATGTGGAATTATATATGGAGTTAACTCTACTTTTTCCTTTTATTTTGAAAAATTCAAAAGCAGAGTTTACTGTAATGACATAATTTTTATTAAAAAAAAGTATAACATAGCTAATACATTTCTCAACTCATGACCAGTCTTAATTCTTCCCACCTTCCCAATTATTTAAAATCAAATCAAAGTCCTATATAATTTTCATCTGCAATATTTCAGCTTCAAAGTAGATAGGAACTCTTTCAATATCACTATAACAGCAATTATTCCACTTAAAAATTTTGATAATTTTGATAGTAATCCATATCATTTAGTTTATTATCATATTAAGATAGCATTCAAATTCTTTAGATTGCCTCAACTATGGTTGATTTTTTTCAAATCAGAAGTAAAATAAATCTATGCTTTGTAACTATTGGTGATACAGTTTCAAAGTTCCTTTTATTATACAAACTTCCTTTGTCTTGTTCTCTATTCTTCCTTCACTCACCAAAAACTAGATTTTTTATCCTGTATTTCTTATAGTCTAAAAACTTAATAACTTTTGATGGTTGCTTTCCTGCAGTATCATTTTGTTTCTGTATTTCTATAAATTGGTCAGTTAATCTAGAGCAAGGTTTCTCAACCAGCATTATTTACATTTGAGCCTGGTAATTCTTTTTTTTCTTTTCTTTTAGTGGCATTTTATTTAGATAACTGAAAACAATTAGGTTTTCAGAAGCAGTGTTCAATGAAAGATATATCAAACCAAATACTTTGTCATATATTCCCTCTTCTTTACAACTAAAGCAAAAAAAAAAAAAAAAAGGCATTCTGTTTTAAGGAAAGTCAGAAAAATAGACCAATATGCTCTTCTCCATAAAAACAAGCACGTATAAGAAATCTAATTATAATAAGAGAAATTGGATGTTGCCTTGTCACATATTCAGTAAAATAACAACAAACCATCATACTACATGAACTTAATTTTACCTGCCTTCATTGTGGGCCTGGTAATTCTTTGTGTGGGGACTGTCTTGTGCATTGTAGGATTGTTTGTAGTACCTTTGACCTCTTCTGACGGTACCATGACCCCTTCTCCCTGTCGTGACAATCAAAAATATCTCCAGACATTGGCAAATAATGCTTGGGGTACAAATCAGTCAACTCTGGTTGAGAACAACTCAGATTTTGAGATATATATATATATAAATATGTGTATATATATATATAATACTTACATTTGTATATACTTTTGTCCATATTTATATGTACATATAATAAATATTTTTTCAATTTTCAATACTACATAAAAATATTGTAACAAGAAATAAGAAAACCAAAGAAAAGAAAAAGTGATATTATGTACTTCATCAAAAGGCATGCAAATTTCTCTTTGTTCTATAATGATTATTAATAGCTATTGATGAGAATTGCTAGATCTCACAGGATTCCCTACATGTAATTGTTAACCAGAATGTTTCCTTAAGAAGCATGTATCTCAGTTATGCTTTGTCCATTGATTCTGCCTAGAAGATATACTTGCTCTATACTGCTCACTCACTGGGTTTAAGATTTTGCAGCACAGCACATTGATATGGTTACTTCTTAAGTGGTCAAGTTCTAGACCTACTCCCTTCACCCATTCTGCTCCCTACTGCTTTATATTAAATGGCCTACTTGTTCCAATGGAATAATAATAATAAACTTGTATTAGACATCTTTTTGTCTATAACAAACCCAGACCTATTTAAGTCTGGGTACGTATTAGTATCCTAGAGCCCTCTGAAGTATAAACTTTTTTAAGATCTAACATTTATGGAGGTTGATTTGTAGCTTATTAGGTTGTTCTCATGACACTAGAATATATTGAAATGTTTATTTTATCAACTGTTAAGAATGAGAGAGAGGGCTTCAGGTCAAGATCATGAGTGAGTAGGAGCGGACCAGTGGGAGAAACCAGCCTTCCCAGCAGTCGTGAAAACAGCGGAGAGCCTGCCCAGTGGGACTAGGACGTGGAGTCAGGGAAGACTATCTAGGTGCAGGATGGAATTGGTGCCAGTGCCCCAGTTGTTTGAATAGAAGGCCCGGAGAGAAAATTATGCTGGGCACTGCCATAACCAGAAGGCAGCTAGGAGAAACCTCCAGTAGAGGTGAGCTAGAAGATGGAATCCACTCAAGGAGACCAGCAAAGAGACAGAAGATGCAAATAAATGAAGACAGCATCTGAGACCTATGGGATAATATCAAAAGAAAAAGTATTCACATTATAGCAGTCCCAGAAGGAGAAGAGAGAGAAAAGGGGGCAGAAACTGTATTGGAAGAAATAATAGCTTAGAACTTCCCTAACTTGAAGAATTAAGCAAGCCTCCAGACCCAGGAAGCTAAAATAAATGAAACCCAACCATACCTATAAGACACATTGTCATTAAAATGTCAACAATATAAGATAATGAAAAAATCTTGAAAGTGTCTAGAGAAAAATGATTCACATACAAAGGAGTTCCCATACGACTGTCAGTGAATTTCTCAACTGAGACTCTAGAAGCCAGGAGGGAATGGCATGATACAGTCAAAAGGCTGAAAGAACAGGATTTTCAACCTAGGATACTATATGCTGCGATATTATCATTCAGAATTGAAGGAATGATAAAAAGCAAAAGTTAAAGGAATTTATCACCAAAAAACCAGTTCTATAAAAATTACTATATAAATTGCTATATAAAGTGTAAAGAAACCCCACTTCAAAACAGATCTGTTAAGACCTAGTCATTAATATTCACTGGAGAAACTGTTCTGTGGTTTTCTGTCTTGGCGATGTCTTTGTCAACTTTTCCTGTCAGTGTGATGACCTCATGAAGAGTGCTTGGAAGTGTTATTTGTTCTTCAATTGGAAGAATTTGAGTAGAACAGATATTGATTCTTCTCTGAAGATTTGGTGAAACTCATTGGAAAGGCCATCTGGTCCTGGGCTTTTGTTTTTAGGGAGACTTTTGATTACCTCTTGAATTTCCTTGCTTGTGATTGTTCTGTGGGGCCTATTCAAGAACTTGGCCTATATTATCTTATTTAAGAAAAGCTAATAATGTAGATTTTATTATTCCCATTTTATACATGAGAAAACCGAAGCTTAGAATTGCCTAAGGTTATATAGTGTACAAGTGTCAGAGCCAAGGTTGAAATTTTATCTTTTATGCCCATATCCTGTCTGCTTAATATTTTATCCGGTTTAGTTTTATTGTTATTGATGTTTTGTTTGGAAAGATAACACTATCCAAAATTTTTGAATTTTACTTTCACCATGCTGACTTTTTTCTTTTTAGTTACCTTATTCTTCTTGATAATTCCAATTTTTAACTTTTCTAAATTAAGGAATTGTGACTCAAGCTAGCGTAATAAATTTTTATATACTCTACTATATTCATTTTAAAGTTTAATTGTTTTGAAAATATCCAATTTTCAAAAGAAACTCAGGAGAGTATTATGATATAAGTATTTTGAAATTTTGAAATAAGTATTTAATGTGATGAATTATGTTCTTTTCTTGATCTGAAAAAAAATCAAAACAAAAAAATAAGGAATGATAAAGGAAACTAGAACTCTGGTGGTAGGTGTGATGTGAAATGTACACACACTGAGGTGTGAATTCAATATCATACAAAGCATACAGTGATGTGAAATAATAAAACAAATGTATATAGTATATAATATATAATCATAGATACATAACAATAATATAATGAATATCCATATATATCCACTATATTGTTCAATTTTACCTGTTTTAAAGTGTATGTAAATTTTAAGATAGCATATGAAGAAATAATTTTGAAATGTTTATTTTAAATTTCTCAATTATAAACTGTGCTCCTTAAATAAAATTTTCCTGAGGTTTCTCCTATTAGAATGTCATGTTCTCCTTCTACACATTAGAAAATTATTTTAATTAAATTTTCACAATGCCATAATTTAGGCAAGAATGTGTATAAAACAAGCATTATTCCTGCTTTCTGATCTAAGAAAGGTTAAAAAGAGCCTGGAGAGGAGGAAAGGGCAAAGAACTGCAGGTAGGGTTTTGTTTATGTCTTTGTTCTGTTTAGAAACGGGAGTCTAACTTTTGGAAAAGGGACAGAATAGAGTTTCCTGATCACCAGAAGCTAGAGGCAAAGGAAGGGGTTTTCTAAAGAGACATGGGTGAATTTTGGTTGATGATGAAAGTATACTATTTATTGTGCTTGTGTATGTGTGTATATCTATCTATCTATCTATATGTATGTATATGTATATATACACAGAGAATACATTTTGTGTGTTAAAACTTGCTGAGCTGTACTCTACAGGGATGAATATTACTGTAGGAAAATACCTCAAAATACTTTTGAAAAGATTTCCTGTCACTTGAGGAAATTTCAGATTTTAAGGGGAAAGTTTAATGATTTATGCATCAGCAGAGCCAGTTTCCCAATGTGCCATCTGTTCTATTGGCATTCTAGTGAACAACTTTGTGTCCAGAGTTATTAGGAAAATCACATTCTTGGATCTGCTGACTGTAACTAGCTACTTGGGCAAGTTCATTATGAAGAAGTGTGGTAATAAATCCTGAGATTAAGGAGGAGAAAACACTTTGACTCTGGCTAGAGGTCTAAAAGATCCAACCTTGCAGGCTTATACCAGGGTCTAACCAGCTAAGCCCATTGAGCTAAATCTGGTCTTCACCTGTTTTTGTAAGTAAATTTTATTATCTAAAACAACCACTGTCCTTCATTTATGTATTTTCTATGACTGCTTTCCTGCTGCAACACCAGAATTTGGTGTGATAGGCACTATATATTCTATAAAATTTTGAATATTTGCTATGTGACCGTATAGTATTCAAAGACACAAAGAGTGTGAATCTGATACATTTTAATTGGGCTTGTAAGGCTTGAGAAGACTATATAATTATAATCATGTAACATGTATTGAATACTGAACAGCATCCCAATGATATGGATTATCTCATTTCTTTGCGAAGGTAGGCACAGAGAGATTCAGATGACCTAGAGTTGGAATAAGAAAATAGGACATTTAGATTATTCATGAATAGTAACAAACGTGCACTTTTATGAAACCAGATTATCATGAGCTTTTTGTTGAATAGGAATCTTTCTGACATTGATCAAGATGGAAAACTCACAGCAGAAGAATTTATCCTGGCTATGCACCTAATTGATGTAGCTATGTCTGGTCAGCCACTGCCACCTGTCTTGCCCCCAGAATACATTCCACCTTCCTTTAGGTAAGTGCTGCCTGGCTTGGCTCTTCTAAGAAATCTTGTGCTTGACTTCGTTGGCTATATTTCTATTATCATTTTTATGCCTGTTAAGTAAATATAAAATCTGTGAATTCAAAGAATCTTTTTATCTAGGTTGCATTATTTATTTATTTTTTATTGAGGTAACTTGGATTTAAAAGAATAATTTAAGTTTAGATGCTATGATATCACTATTTCTCAAATAAATAACACTCCATGCCTGCTAGCAAATTTCCAATAGTCTTCCATCACAGTCAAATTAGACCTGTTACCCTCTGCCTATTTTGTACTTGAAAGGATTTATAATATATTTGCAAAACAATCAAGTAAAACAGTAAAAGTTTGGTGAATTTTGTACTAATCTATCAATGAAGCACACCAGGAATTTTAGCAATTAAGATGAAGCTGTTTCAAACTTTACAGAGAAAATAAAGCAGAGATTCCACCTGTGAATTCTACCAAATGCTGGCAATGTAGAAATTATAATAAGGAAGATACTAAAGAAAATTATCCTGGACTGAAACATTCTCAGAGGAGATGTTGCGAGAGTAGATCAGGGTGCAGTTGAAAGAAATCTGCATGATGGACTCTTCCATCTCCAGCCACATCCCCACATACAATTACATCTCAAGGCCTTAACTTAAAAAGCATTATGGGCACACTCTGGTGGCTCAAGCCTTAAATCTGGGGCTCTGGTGTAGTCCATGTGAAGCCCAAGGACCGGGTTCAACAACCTGGAATGGGGAACAACCAACATGAATAAGTAAATGCTGCTTCTTTCTCTCTCTTTCTGCCTGTCAGACTGCTTACTTGATTTCATTCCTGCCTGCTTCCTTCCCCTTTAACAATGACAACAAAAAAAACTATTATAGATCTTACAAGTACAAGGAAGAATGAACGAAACAGAGATAAGAATTCATGTACTAATTCCTCAAACAAGAGTAAAGTCTGAGGTGGGGATGGGGGTCTCTGTAGAAGTAAGAACAATAACCATCCTTGTCATCATATACATGGCTCAGGAGCAAACTAAGAAAAATCATGGGTGTATAGAAAGAAAATGGTGCTTGACCAGTTTATCTATAAAATTACACAACTGCAGATGACACATAACACTGGAAGCTGATAAGAAAGTATTAAAAGTCATGCCCTGGTGGAGTGGCAGTTATGTCATTCACATCCAAAGGAGCAAGCTGTACTCCTGGGTTTGAATCCTTGGCCCAGAGGGTAGCAACCAGTGTGAACAACTAAATAAAAATAAAATAAAGATGCTTCTGTCTTCTCTCTGTTTCTTCCTGTCTTCCTCTGCTCACCGTCATTCCTATCTGCCTCTTTCCGTTTTTTTTTTTTTTTTTTAAAGCAAGCATTGCAAAAAGATGAATCAGTTAACTAGTGAACCAGTGAATGAAGTGATTTGTTTCTAGAACTGAAAAGTGTAGGCATTTCATGTCTTTATTAAGAGATAAAATAGATTTTTTCATAAAAGAGAAAGTGATGTTCCTGGTGTGCTGAGCTGTTAATGTTACTTTAGAGGAATTTAACATTTCTAAGAGGATAGTGATAATAGCAGCTGACATTTATTATGTCCCTAGGTACTGTTGTATCCATTTTATAATTATTAATAATCCTTTGGGCTTTCTCTAATTTTGGTGTTGGTTCTAAACATTTGAACATCTTGGCACTTGGAATCTGATGACATTCAGATAGTCATTTAAAACTCTAAATAGAGAGGACCAAATCCTTGTCTTTTGCTTGCTATAGATGACATTTGGTTCATGATATGGCATAGTTTTTAAGTATCCTTGCCGTAATTTATTCAATTCTCCCTTTATGTATATTTCTTTCTCCCTTCCACCCACCGCACTCATAGAAGAGTTCGATCGGGCAGTGGCATATCTGTTGTAAGTGCAGCATCTGTAGATCAGAGGTTACCTGAGGAGCCTGTTTTAGAAGAGGAGCAGCAACAGCTAGAAAAGAAATTACCTGGTAAGGCAGTTTTTTAAAAATTTATTTAAAAATCAGGCTAATCACCACTTTATTGTTTTGATTTTTTACTTTTTATTCCTCCTCAAACCTGGGTCCTTAGGCAATAAACTAGCTTGCACCTTGTTCAGTGAATCTTGGTGGCGACTAAGGCAATCTTTATGTTTGCGTTCTATTATACTAGAGATTTTTCATCTCTAAGGCAGATGGAGGTAAAAATAAAGTTCACTTTTAACATTCTTACCATATTTCTTTATGTAACCTTGGAAAGGAGGAGACACTTTGAATATGTATTCAGATTTGGATGTATGTAGACAGATAAGAATATTTGTATTTTGCTAGTGCACCCTTGTTTTAACTTTTGAACTGAAATCTTCTTATATACTACTAAACAAAAATTTTATAAGTATTATCTATAAAATACTCAAAATCAATAAGCTTTTAAAGTTGTTGCTTAATACCACGCTTGTAGAAATAGAATGCAAAATCAGTTATTTTCTCCAGTTGTTATAGGAGAGTTGCAAACTCTTTAATAACAGGAAGCTATGTTCAGTTTAATAATAGTTTAGTAATATACTATTTTAAACATCTCTTTGTACAGTGATACAATGATACATCATACTATTATTCTAATATGGCTATGAATTATTCTGATGAAATGACAATTGATAGTAAGTAATGTTTAATACTTTCTTGGTGTCATTTTGTTGCATGTAAGTGCTCTTTGGTTAATTGACCTGCTCAGGACACTAGTTTTCTCATTAAACTTAGTGACTTTTTATTCACTTATAAACTACCTGCTGAACATGTTCTTTCTACAAGCTATTGAGTACTGTTAGGAATCTCAATATTAATAATACATGGTCTATATTTCTAGAAGGTTATAATATAGCTGGGAATTTAAGACTTCCATATAAACGGTCATCAAAGCAGAGCATACATGTGCAAAATTCTGAAGATAATATTACAGTAATGTATCGCTTAACAATGGAGATGAGAAATGTGTCATTAGGTGCTTTCATTGTATGACTTTCACAGAGTGTACTTACACAAACCTAAGTGGTATCACTGACTACACATCTAGGCCGTGTAGGTACATGTATGTCATATCTGCAGTCTGTCTATCATTGACCAAAACCTTGTTATGAAGCCCATGTCTGTACAGATGTACAGAAGAGCTTATTTATGGCTGATTGGTATACACTGGGAAAGATACAAGGAATTAAATCTCTTTGGAAGAAGTCACATTTGTGTTGAGACTTGAAATGAATAGAGTCATTACAAGTATGAAGGAGGAATATTTCAGGTTGATAATAATGGGAATGAACTTTCAAAGGCAAATAAGGACACAGTTCTTAATTTTTAGAATTTTCTTTTCTATTCATGGAGACATTCAAGTTTCAAAGAGGAAATGACATTATCAAATATTTTGTTCAGGCATTCATCCTTTCAGGAGTCATTTATTATGTGTTGCCTGTATACCAGAAATAAGGCCAGATATTAGAATTAAAAAGATATATAATGGCTTCAGTTTTGTTTTTAATTGATGTAAAATTGGTCCTTTAAAAGTATGTAATTCTCTGGTTATTTTCATCAGTTTGGGATACCAAAATAAGATACCATAGACTGAGGCACTTAGACACAGGAATTTATTTCTCACAGTTCTTGAGTCCAAGAACAGGATGCCATCCATTTTGATTAATGGTAAGGGCTCTCTTCCTGGCTTGTAGATGACTGCCTTCTTGCTATGCTCTTATATGACCTTTTCTCGGTTCTACACATGGGAAGAAAGGTCTTGCTTCCTCTTCTTTGAAGACTACTAATTTTCTTCTGATGATCCCACACTCATGACTTTATTTTACCCCTAATTAGAAAGATTCCATCTCCAAATACCATTGTGTTGTGGTTAGGACTTCAGCATATGATTTTGGGGGTATACATGCAGTCTAGCAATGGCATTCAGTACCTCCATAGTATTCTGCATCTACCCCCTCTACTTCTGAAATGTTTTTTATCACTACAAAAGAAAACTCCATACCTACTCACTTCCCCATCTTCCCTTCTCTCTGCCCCTGGCAACCACCAGTTTGTTTTCTGTCTTTTGGATTTATTTGTTCTGTATATTTCATATATGGTATTATGTAATAGGTGGTATTTTATGTCTGACTTCTTTCACTTAGCATTTTTTTGAGATTCATATGAATGTATGTATCATTACTTCACTCCTTTTTCTGACTGGGAGGCCTTTCATTTTTACGGTAGCAGAGTAAAAGGGATGTTGCCTTCTCTGAAATCACTAAAGGAGCAAGAATAATAAGAAAATTGAAAGATGCTTGCCATCTTTGATTTCTATTCCCTCTAACAGTGTGTGAGGAAAGTCTATCTAAAGCAATGAAGGCCAAACAAGAATGTGGGAAGAAGTCAAGAAAGGATGCTGACAGCTACAGTTCTTAAGACAGAGTGTGAAGTGAAAGTTCTTGAAATAGATTTGGAACAACGGGAATGGCATGTTTACACACTAGCAGTGAGAACTCCCCTTGTCTGGGGTTGGCTCCATGGAGAAGCGTGTGAGGCAAACACAAAATTGAATAGACACTGCTGAAAACATAGTGGAGAACATGGAGGATGGGATTTTAGGAAAGGTGAAATGAAGGGGATATAAGCAAAGTTAGCAAAGGTTAGAGAAAGAAAATGGTTAACCTGGAAAATATGTCTAGAATTCATAATTGATATTCTCAGTGAAGGTAAAGTAGATTAGAAAACAATAATGAATGTGATCTACATCATGATTAGGACACAGCTTATTCTTTAATGTGAAACACAGGATACTCACCTTCCTACCTGTGTTTTCAGAAATTATCTTGTTAGAATAGAGGACACATCACAGAGTTATAGGCTAAGTGGAGAGAGAAGAGATATGGGGTTGATTGCTGAATCAAGGTCATGAGAAAGAAGAGAATAGAATAACTGGGAAAGAATAGAGATCAGTGAGAACTCCTATGGAAGGATTGTTCTAGAAATGATGTTCAGTATTTTCAATACCGCGATATACCATTCATCACAGAGGGGAGAGTTTGAAAGCAAATCTCCCCTCTGTGATGAATGCTATATCGCGGTATTGAAAATACTGAGACAGTAGGCAAAAGGCATTCTCATAGTGCTGCTTAGCAAGGGCACAGGCTGGTGGGAAGCTGCGGGCATCTGAGTTTGCGTTTATACTACACTTTTAACATTTACACATATATTACAATGATAACAGTAATATACATGTAGAAAATCTGAAAAAAAGGTATAAAGAGATAATTAAAAAGTCACCTCTAATCTCACCAGAAAGAGATCATTGAATTTTGCATATGTATGCAACTGTTTATGCCCAAGTCATCAGAAATAGAACTGTCAAAAGAAATAAGAGTCCTAAATAACACTCTTTGATTTCCAACCATGTGTGTCTCTTAGCATTGCTAAGAGACCCCCCCTTCCAGCACTGAATTTACCTTGTCCTAAAGTAATCCTAGAGTTGAGAGATGGTGTGAATTCTGAAAGTTAAAGAAAGTAGCTCAATAGTTATATTGAAAGTTTGAATATAAGCTAATGAAAGCTATCCAGGACCATAAACTGGTCTCCATGTCTTTTCTAACAACACACAGGCAGATGTCAGTCCCAGGCATAGAGGACCACAGGCCTGAGAGAGCTTCAGGCATTCATGCATGCGTGCATCCTAGTACACGGTCAAGGGACTATAAGGTTAGAAGTTGGGCACAGACATGGGCATGTTTTTTTCTTTTAATTTATTTTAAACAACAGTTTTATGATTTCTTTTGTCTGCAATGCTATATTCATTTTAGGATATTGAAATTGCATCTCAGTCTATGAGTATTTCACACCTCACAAGAGTTCTAATGCTTATTCTCTTTCTCATCCTCATTTCTAATGTTCATTATTCTCTTTTTCTTCTTAGGTGGGTTGGGTATAGTTAGGTTTGGACTGGTTTCTCTTTTTGTTTTCTTCTTTGCTTTTCCCCTGGAGATATATTTTGGGGTTAACATGATGTTAGCATAAGAATTCTATGTTTACTTCCTAGTTCTGTTTGAAAGCAGATTAGTCTTCTACTCATTCTAGCATCTATATTTTTATTGTCCTCTCCACCTCCCCACTTTTTATATTTGCTGTCTTACTATTTTATGTGCGATTTCTTTACACTTGAAAGAGCATCCTCTAGTATTTTTTGTAGAGTATTTTTGGTGATAAATTCTTTCAGTTCTGAATGATAACCTCTCAGGGTATATAAATAGTATCTTAGGTTGAAAATCCTTTTCTCTCGGCACTTTGAAAATCTCATGCCATTCCCTTTTGGCCTGTAGAGTTTTAGTGAGAAATCCACTGACAATCTTTTAGGGGCTCTTTTGTATGTGACTCATTTTTCTCTAGCTGCATTTAAGATTCTTTATCTTGTATTTTTGACATTTTTGAAGACAATGTGTTTAGGTGTAGGTCTGTCTGGGTTCCCTCTATTAGGAACTCTTTGAGTTTCTTGGGTCTGGAGACTTGCTTCATTCCTCAGGTTAGGGAAGTTCTCAGCTATTATTTCTTCAGATACAGTTTCTGCCCCCTTTTCTCTATCCTGTCCTTCTGGGAGCCCTATGCTGCAAATGTTGTTTCTTTTGATGTTATCCCATAGGTTGTGAATGCTTTCTTCATTTCTTTTCTTTCTTTTCTCTCTTTGTTGGTCTGCCTGAGTGAATTTCCCTGCCCTATCCCCTAGCTCACTGATTCTGCTGGAGTCTTCACCTATCTTATTTGTGAGTCTCTTTATTGAGTTCTTTGTGTCAGCTATCATGTTCTTCATTTCTTTGATATCTTACTTCATTTTTTCTCTTTTTTGTTGTTTTCTTTCTCTTCCTCTTGTTTTCTTGATTTCCATGAGTATTTATCATTGTTGTCCTAAATTACCCTAGGTAGTTTACACATGGTTATTGTATTCAGATTTTCCTCTGGGGTTTTAATCAGATCTATCATTTCATGAATATTTTTCTGTCTTCATTCCATTTGGTGTTCTTTTTATGTTTCGGTAGGTTAGATTTCCCTGAAGTGATGGTGTTGTGTAGGTTATCAACTTGCTCCAGGGAAGCCTGGGTCTTGGTTTGATTCAAGAATTTGGGAATTCTTGAATTATGTGTCATCACCACTGGTGGATTTGTTGACATGGATCCTGTGTTGGGACCTGAGAGTTCAGCTTATGGGGTTGGAGTTTGTGAGGGAGATGCAGAGCCTTTGCCCAGCGTCCCAGCTCTGAACCATAACAACCACCTTTTTTCTGGCCCACAATCATCAATCGGTCTGCAGTTCCGCCTCCATCCACTGGGTGGTACTCTGGGCAGCCTTAAAGGTTTCTTCATTCTGGGACTTTCTTCCTCCTTCAACCCTGGCAGGATTTCTGGTATGCTCGTCCTGTGGCTCCAGACCAAAATGGTCAGAGGGGTTAGGGATGTGGGAATTCCCCTAGCTGCCTTCTGGTTATGGCAGCACCCTGTGTAACTTCCTTTGTGTGTAGTGGGTGTGCCTGCTTAGACCACCAGGGCTCTGGTCCTCCTCCTGCCTTAGCCTAAGACCCTACCCTCCCGCCTCCACTCCATATTCTGGTCCTACTGGGTGAGCTCCCTACTGCCCTCAGCAACTCCTGGGAATTTTGGTTCTTCCTGTGATTCTACCCCTCGGGTCTTTTTTCCTCCAAGGCTGGAAGTCCTAAATCTGTGGTGTAACACTGAACCCAGATGCCTTCTCCTAACCTTGTGGTGGTGATCGCTTCTATTGTGTCTTAAGTCCCCAGGCCAGCCCTTCCACACAGTGTGTTTGAAGAATAGGTGACTTCTAGTTCTGTAGAGAGAGGATCTGACATGTCCTGTCAGGTCGCCATCTTGACCGACTCTCCCCATACAACTCCTTTTAAATATGCCACTGAGTTTTCCCTTAGCATTTGAAAATCATGAATTAATTTTGACTCATCACTGTTTTTTGTTTAAAAGTAACATTTGAAGACAAGAAGCGTGAGAATTTTGAACGTGGCAATCTGGAACTAGAGAAGAGAAGGCAAGCTCTTTTGGAGCAGCAGCGCAAAGAGCAAGAGCGCTTGGCACAGCTGGAGCGGGCAGAGCAGGAAAGGAAAGAGCGAGAGCGCCAGGAGCAAGAGCGTAAAAGACAGCTGGAACTGGAGAAGCAGCTGGAAAAGCAGCGGGAACTGGAACGTCAAAGAGAAGAGGAGAGGAGGAAAGAAATTGAGAGGCGTGAGGTAAGCAGCTATGGAGCAACCCCATAATTAGTGTATGTACTTTGGGACTCCTCTATCAGAATTTTCAAGTAATACATTAACACAGTTTTTTTGTTTTTCTCCTTTTACAATTCAGTACATTTTAGTATATTCACAAATTTGTTCAGCCATCACCAGTAATCCAGAACATTTTCATTTCCCCAAAAAGGAAATCTTACCTGTTAAACAGTTCCTCCCTATTTTTTTCTCTCCTTCCCATCCCTTAAAACTACTAATTTATTTTCTATCTCTGTAGGTTTGCCTTTTCTGGACATTTTGTATAAATGAAATCATGCAACATGTGAACTTCTGTATCTGGTTTTCATTGAGCATAATGTTTTTGAGGTTCATTCAAGTTGTATCATGAATTAATACTTTATTCATTTTGATTAATATTCCATTACATAGATATACCACTTTTATTCATCAATTGATGAACATTGTTCGGTTTATACTTTTGGCTATAATGAATAATGTTTCTGTGAACATTTGCGTACAGGATTTTGATCATACAGTCTAATAACAAACGTCTGGTATCATTAAGTATTTTTTGAGATGTTTTTCTCTGTGTTTATATTCATGTGTCACTTAACACTGGGTTAACCACAGACAACTTATACAATGGTTGTCCCAGTAGGCTGTATTATATATTCTAGTTTGTGACAGCTACACCGTCTAGCTTTGTATAATTATACTCTGTGACTTCAGAAAAATGACATCACCTAGTGATGCCTTTCTCAGAATATATCTCCATCATTAAGCAATACATAACTATATAAACATGTATAAATATAAAGGCTTATATTTAGGTAGAGGGATTGGAGGTTTCATCTAATTTTTGTAAACCCTCATAATATTATACTAATTATATTGTCTTGCACTTTTTTTTTATTTTACTTAGGGAATCTTCACTATATTTTGCAGTCATAAATTTGGTGCCAGGCCTGGGTGGAGGTCAAAACAATCTTTTGGTGCCGGGCCTGGGTGGAGGTCAAAACGATCTTTTTTCTAGCTTTCTAGTTTTCAAATATTGCTACAGAAGCATTGCCATGATTCTCTACGCACATGAGATATATTTTAAATGTGTAATTTTTCTTTGTGAAAAATGATACTTTGTTCTCATTTCCTGATGATAGTTTTAGAAAACTTGTAACAGTAAGCTTCCTATTATTCAGGTGGACACACATTGCAGTTCTAACAGGATTTTAGTTTCCAGAGTGGTAAACCATAACATCTTTCTTTTTGTTTCATGTTTTAATAAACATTTCAGAAAATTTACTCAGAATTATTTAATAATTTGCCACGTGCCAGGCATATCTAGTTCCTGGAGATTCAGTAGTGAGTAGGTATTGATCTTACCTTCCAGTGTAGTTGGAGGACAGGTATTAAAGATGCAATTGCAATTCATTCGTGTCAGATGCTCATACAGGTATGTTACCTAGCTGTCATTAGAGTCAGCTTTGAAAAGAGCTGATATCGCCAGGGAAATTACAGAGCATTCTGTGTTAAAGAAGGAAATGAGTGGTTAGGGAGAATAGTGGTCACAAACCTTTAAAACTTGAGCTAAACAGTCATTTCCCTTTTGATGGAAATAATAACTACTAATTTGATGGAAGAAAGTTTTGTTACCATTGTTTATTTTGTTATTTAAAATTTTTTTCTCCCTGCGCCCTGAGTCTCAAACCTGGATCCTTGGGCTTTTCTACTGCCTACATGTAACCACGTCAGCCACCTCAGCCACAGGGTGTGCCAGTTTTTTTGTTTTTATTCTGGAGTTTTGGCTTGCTTTAACTAGAGTAAGGAAATTTTCCTTTTTTTTGAGAGTCAGTGATAAAGGAAGAACAATTTTATTTAGCACGTTAATCTTACTGGAAAGCATAAATAATCATATTCCAATGGTGAAACAATCCTGTCTGTTTTCATTTTATGTAAATTTAATAGCCCTACTAAATATTTTTTTTTCCCCATCAAGGAATACTATGTGTATATCAAAACATCTTTGCTGTTTGGTAATATGTCTTATAATGTTTAAAATTTCTTACCTAAGAGAAAAGCCTTACTAGATGTTACGTTTATTAAGAGACACTGTATAGTGAAAGAACTGAAGAATTAATAAATCATCTCTTTGTGGCACGCCATGGTGTGCTAGCAGTTTAATCCACTGGGCTTATTTTTCTTACATATGAAGGTCCCAGGTTTAAGACCCACAACTGCGGGAACAACCCAGATAAACAACTAAATAAAATAAAGTTTTTCTTCCTCCTTGCTCTTCCTGCTTGCCTGTCTCCTTACTCTTGTCCTACTTATTCCTGCCTGTACCTTTCCTTAGAAATAAAAATCATCCCTTTGTATGTGTAACAGGCTGCAAAACGAGAACTGGAAAGGCAGCGGCAACTTGAATGGGAACGGAATCGAAGACAAGAACTACTAAATCAAAGAAACAAAGAACAAGAGGACATAGTTGTACTGAAAGCAAAGAAAAAGACTTTGGAATTTGAATTAGAAGCTCTAGTGAGTAAAGTTTTATTATTGTTTGGGAAGATACTAACACTGAACCATTAAAATGGTAATAACTTATTTTTTACTTGTTAAAGAATGATAAAAAGCATCAACTAGAAGGAAAACTTCAGGATATCAGATGTCGGTTGAATACTCAAAGGCAAGAAATTGAGAGTACAAACAAATCTAGAGAGTTGAGAATTGCTGAAATCACCCATTTACAGCAACAATTACAGGTGAGTAAATATGTCTCTTAAAATCTTTTAGGCCTGCATGCTTTTTGCTTGTATTATTCATTTTTTTCATTCATTAAGCATATCTTGTACTAGGCATGTAAATAACAGCTTGCAGCAAAGATAAAATAGGCAAGGGTCCTTTCCTGGAAAGTAGATTGTCAAGTAAACAAACACTGTATTTGCTGAGCTCTGCTGTATACCAGGCCAGCTGTTCTTATAGGCACTGAGAATCCGGATTGGCCATGAATAGCAAAGACATAAAGTCCAGCTTTTTGGAGGGAGCTCACCTTTTATTTGCAATGGAGACAGACACTAATGTAACAGGTCTATTAGAAGATAAGTACTCTGGAGAGTGAGTAGGGGAGAGACATAGTGTTAGGCGTAGGCAGTACTGAAATTTTAAATAAGTTGGGCAAGATAGGAATTTGAGCAAAGACTTGAAAGAGATGAATGTCTAAGCCATGTGGATTTTTGGCAGAAAGAGCTCTCAGTTTTAACACAGCAGTGTGAAAAATTTCTGAGGCTGTATCCAGTCTCGGATGCAGTTTGCAGCAAGGAAGCCACAGTAGTTGGAGTAGGTCAAGGCTGGATCACATAGGCCCTGTAACCACTATGGAACTTCCACTTTACTGTGAGAATCACAATAAAGAAATGCTAGTATTTTAGGGGCATTTATATATATATATATATATAGAGAGAGAGAGAGAGAGAGAGAGAGAGAGAGAGAGAGAGAGAGAGAGAGAGAGAGAGAGAGAAATAGTTGGAGACACAATGGGATTCTACTTTTATTTTATTAGCTATGTTATATTAACCACTGCTGTATCTGCTGGTTTGGTTTCAAGCATTGAGCTAGGGTGGGCATCAAATTCTTGCAAGTACTGTTTTGCATACCGTCATGAAAGATGAGAACTTTTGAACTTTGTGACTTTTATTATGGCATGATGATTTGTCTTTTTCTCAGTATAATGGTTTATCCACATTGTTGAGTCAGTCAGTAGTTTGTTCCTTTTCATTACTAAGTAGTATTTCCCTTAGGTATCTAAGATGTCTGTTGATTAACTTCTAGGTTTTTCCATTTGGGGCATTCATGAATAAAACTGCAACAAGCATTTATTTGCAAGCTGTTATTTTGAAATGTTTCATTTCTCTTGATTAAATTTTAGGAAATGGCATAAAAGTACATGTAAGAAGATATCCAAACTATTTCCAAAATAGTTATGCCATTTTACATTCTCACCAGCAGTGTATGAATGTTTCAGTTTGTTTTTCATACTTGCCAACACTTATTGTCATTGTTTTTAATGTTAACATTTCCAGTGGGTGTCATTTCCCTGAAGATTAATGATGCTGGGCATTATTTCATTACCTGTATTCGCATATCTCTTCTTGTGTGTGATCTTTTGTGAACAGATCTTTTCCCCATTTTTTATTGAGTTCTTTATCTTATAATGGAGTTGTAAGAGTTCAGAATGTATTCTTGTAACAAATCCTTTGTCAGATATATGTTTTGCAAGTTTTTTCTTAGTCTGTGGCTTGCATTTTCGTTTTTGTAATTTTTTTAAGGGCAAATGTTTAAAATTTGATGTCCAATTAATTTTTTATATTATGATTCACTCTTTTGTGTTTCATCTAAGAAATCTTTGACCATCCCAGGTTTGCAGGTGTTTTCTCTTATGCTGTGTTCTGGAAGTTTCATGGTTTTGTATTTAGGTCTTTGAGCCATTTCAAGCTGATTTTTACAAAGGTATAAGGTAAGGAGTGAGGTTTATTATTTTTCATATCAATTCCCAGTTGTTTTAGCAACATTTATTTAAAACACCTTCCTATTCCCCATTGAATTTTTGTAGTAAAATTGTTGAAAATCACTTGACTATGTTTGTAAAGGTCTTTTCTGTATTCTTCTGTTGATCTGTCTTTCCTTTCACCAGTACTGTATTCTGTTCTTCAGTAGTTTTCCATTTAAAATTATTTTGGCTATTTTAGGTTCTTTATTTTTCCACATAAGTTTTAGAATCAGCTTATCACTTTTTACCAAAATACTTAGAATTTGATTGGGAGTTTTTAGATCAATTTGAGATGAATTTATTTCTTAGCAATACTGAATGTTATGGTGTATCTCTCAGTTTTGAGTTATATTATAAATGTCTCTCAGCAGTGTTTTGTAGTTTTCAGTGTACAAGTCATACACATTTTGTAAAGTTTATCCCTAAAAATTATATGCCTTTTGGTGCTATTATATTTACATATGTTATTTAATTTCTAATTGTTTGAGGTCATTATATAAAATTAGAATTTATTTTTGTGTATTGACCATATATCTTTGTATTGCTTAACTCATTTTTTAGTTCTAAGAGCTTTTTAAGTAGCTTGCTTGCAGTTAATATATAAACATACTCTGCGAGTAGAAATTTATTTATTTTTTGTTTTAATATTATTGATTATGACTTCTGTTAATTGTTGAACCAGAGCAGTAAGTCTTGTTTTTGATTCTTAGGGAAAAGTATTCAGTCTCTCACCATTAAATAAGATGGTAACTTGAAGGGATTTTTTTGTAATGCCCTTTATCAGGTTGAGGGACTGTTTCTTATTCGCTGAGAGTTTTTATTGCTAGCAGATGTAATATTGAGTCATATTTTTTCTTTGCACCTATTGAGACATTTACATATTTTTCCCCTTTATTTGCTGATGTGATTTCTATTAATTGAAATTTGAATGTCTTGGTTGTGTTTTTTAATCATTTGAAAACTTGGTTATAAGATTCAATTTGACATTTTTAAGGAATTTTAAAATTTAAATTCAAAAGAGGTTTAGTTTTTTATTTTCATGTAATGTCTTTGTCTGGTTTTGGTATCAGGACTATAAGTAGAAAATAAATTGGAGATTATTCTTTTCTTCTCTGCTTTCTAAAATGTTTATGTTGAAATTACTTCTTTCAAATCTTGGTAGCATTAACCAGTGAAACTTTTCTGGTCCTGGAGCTTTTATTGTGGTTGGATTCCTTGTTCTTTTTTTATTGTTAAGGTAAGGTGCAGGAGGCAGGAAGAGAGAGGCAAGAGAAATACTCCACTTATTTTTATTTAGTTGTTCACATTGGTTGTTTTCCCCTGACTCCAGGTCTTGAACCTGGGACCTTGAGATGTATGTTGAACTGCTTCTAGGGTTACTAGACTAGTAGGCCAACAGAGTGCTCTGGTGTAGAATTTTTAATGACAAAATTTTAAATACAAAATTCAATAATATAGGGCCATTAAGATCTTCTATTTCTTTTTGAGTCTGTTTTGATCATTTGTATATTTCAGTGGATTTGTCCATTTTCATCTAGATGCCAAATTTATTTGTATAAAGTTGTTTACAATATTTTCATATTATTCTTTGCAAGTCTGTAGTACCTTTGGTGTCTTTTTTTCCATTTCTGATAATGGTAGTTCATGTTTTCTCTGCCCATCATCTCTTCCTTCTGTCTTTCCTGCTTCCCCTTCTATACCAGTTTTTACTCTCTTATCTAGAAGTTTACAGGATTTCTTGATTTTTCTCTGTGGTATATCCCTTTTCTATTTCATGTCTATATCATTTCCTTCCCTGTACTTACTTTGCTTTTTCTGAGCTTTATAAGGAGGAAGCGTAGATCATTGAATTTGGACCTTCATTTTGATATAAGCATTTTATACTATAAATTTCCAAACATTGTTGTTGCTATATTGACACATTTTTAATAAATTCTATTTTCATATCATTCAATTTGAAATCTTGTTTTCTTCATCATTTTTCCTTTGGTGGATAATATTTAGAATTGTGCTGTTTAATTTCCAAATGTTTGGATTTTTTACAAATAGCTTATTTGTGTCTGTGAGTATGTGCTATGATTTCTGTCCTTTTAAATCTTTTAGGTTTATTGAGATTTTAGGCCCAGCATATTATTTGTCTTGGTTGAGTATTCCTAATGCACTCATAAAGACCGTATGCTCAGTTTAGCTGGGTATAGTGTCCTGTAAGTATCAGTCAGATCAAATTTGATTCATGGTGTT
Source organism: Solenodon paradoxus (assembly GCA_004363575.1). Lineage (NCBI taxonomy): Eukaryota > Metazoa > Chordata > Mammalia > Eulipotyphla > Solenodontidae > Solenodon > Solenodon paradoxus. The sequence goes on along the minus strand of RJWH01000806.1, from coordinate 337,465 downwards.
TGTTGTTCATATCTTCTGTGTCCTTACTTCATGTATATACGGTAAGCTTCATTTCAACTCTGTCAAATATCAAACTGGAATAGTTTCTATTTAAACTACTGAGTCAGTTTGCAGACAACAGGGTCACTGCGCTGGCTCTTGATCAGACCATTAATTTTAGTTTCCTCTCCTGAGTTATACTTAAAATACCATTTTTAAAGCTAATAAAGGCAGTGAGTAAACAAAAATACAAGAAATACCAAGGTGACTATAACTGTGTTAACTTTAGTGAGAAGCAGTTGGCAAACAGCTAATTCTTTGGCAAGAAAGCTAGAACTGTTCTGATTAGTGGTTAAATGTAATTTTACTGTGCTTAGATTTGGGATGAGATTAGAAGAGTCTGTAAGGACAGAAAACTGACTTATGTCTGCCTGGATATTGAATCTCGCTGTGGTTGTTTTCCCTGTATTCATGGTAGTTTTCTCCTTTTTTTCCCTAGGAGTCTCAGCAAATGCTTGGAAGACTTATTCCAGAAAAACAAATACTCAATGACCAACTGAAACAAGTTCAGCAAAACAGTTTGCACAGTAGGTGTTTTATTTTTAACCTTTTCCTTTTTCCATGGCAGGAATATTTTTAAATGAAGTGAGAACATTAAAAACCATTTTCCTCATTGCCAGTTTTTCTTATCTTGTAATTTTTTTTGTTTTAAATAGGAGATTCACTTCTTACACTCAAAAGAGCCTTAGAAGCAAAAGAACTAGCTCGGCAGCAGCTGCGAGACCAACTGGATGATGTTGAGAAAGAAACTAGATCAAAACTACAGGAGATTGATATTTTCAATAATCAGCTGAAGGTAATCTTCTCTGTGTGCTTAGATGTATGCCCTACCCTTTAATTTTTCTAACTCTCTGGATGAGTTAATATTTTATCCCAGAAAGAAAAATGTGCTGTGCTGGTTTATTAGCCCTTGTGAAAACCTTCACACTTGTAGATGAACATTATCAACCTGAATTTTATTTTTCTCCTTTACTATATGACAATGAATTTGTTATCTATTAAATCAGGGCTGAGTGAGTGGCTCCAATATGATCTCTCTCTTTGTATTTCAGTCTTTTTGTCTTTTGATAACTGCATCAAGTTGAGTTCCAAAAGGAGGTCTCCAAAAGCTTCATCTTTCACATGTTCTTTGAAAACTACTGAAGAGAAAATGTTTTCTCTTTTAAAACTAAGAATTTTTCTGCCACTTCTTACCTTTAAGACTTTATTTGCCGATAGGTTTTTATTTTTTTTACCTCACATTACAAAATTTTTTTGTTTAATAGAATAATTTCTTTTGTTTTGTGTGGGAGAAGTGGTGTGTGGTTTTATCTCTTTGACCCACTCACTAAAACTCAAGAGTGCCAGTGCTTCTGGGTACTGTGATTAGATTAAAGCTTCTTCTGACTTGGAACTTTTGATTTAATATTACAATATTTTTAAGAAAGTTAACTTTTACCTTGTAATAAAACCAAAATGTAGACAATTCATTTTCTTGTTAACAGTGGTCATAAACTTTGTATTAAGTAGATACCGAAATTTGTCTCTTATATTCTTTCTTATAAGAAATGAAATTTTATACTTTTTCCCTCAAATGCTTGTTTTCCTTTTTTTGACTTAGAATTCTTTCTGATTATGGCCAATCTAGCTTTTAACACTAGGGGAAAAAAATCCTATTCTTTATTATTAAACATAGGAAAAAATAGCAAACATATTTGAGACTTTTAGTTGATTTTTCAATTGAGATTCTAGACCAAATTGTCTAGATGTCTGAGTTTGAGGTATTTGTGCTGTTTTTTCAGAGTAATATATAATAAACTTCTCAGTTATACAACTCCAAGAGTGTGTGTTTTGGGGAAATAGCTGAACCAACTTAGTGTTATTCTTCACTTTGTTTTCATATTAACATAGTATGTCCATTCACATGTATATGTTTACATATACATGTTTCTATATTTGTACTTATGTGATTATATATGATATGTAAATGTAGCTGTAAGTTCTTCATCTGGAATAAGTACAATAAAATTGCTCAATTAATTCTCATCGTGACTTGTCACTATTACAAGCAAAACTAATTTGATACTCTTGCAAATTTTCCCAGCTCTTTAATAGTCTTTCCATATATAAACTGTTCAGTGATCAGTTATCCTCTGAACCTAGTATAGTCCAGATTTTTGCTTTAATCATAAGATTCCTTTTCTAGAAATCTTCCTCCCCAAACAAACTTACTAGAAACAAGCTCACATACTAGAAAATTATACTCTAGTGGGTGATTTTTGACAATTGCCTAGGCAATTTATGGATTATTTTTGCTATGAAATTGCTTTTGCTGTTGCTAAAGAAAATACCCTTAAAGTGTGATGTGAGTCACTCTTAACTGGGTTTAATTCACTAATTAAACTGCGTTTAATTTACCGCCTTCAGTGGATTAAGTTGCTTATACAAAAGTTAATTTTAGCCCATTATACAACAGCCCTTTTTACAAATATATTTATTTTTAAGTTAAAATATTTTTTTGTGTTAATATTTATTTTGGTTTTCACTGTTAACTTTAAGTTAGCATAGAGAGTAACAAATGTCACAAGCAACTAAAGATATATTGTTAATTAACAATCCTTTTGAATAAACATGTCATATTACCTTATGGCTATTTTAGTATTTCTCTGAAACCTGATAAAACCAAAAGTAATAGTGAAATTGAAGCATAAAAGGATTTATGATTTTATTGTGACATCTCGGAGGCTTTTTTTTTTTCTGGCTTCAGAGCATTTATTCAGTAGCAACTGTAATTTGTTGTATGATGATACAGGCCAGAAAAGCCAGGATTCTAATCCTTGGGATTTCTTGAATGCCTCTTTTGATATAGCAGTGCCTTTCCTTCCTCCACAAAAATTATTTCTGTCTTGTATAGAGTGGAACATTGAAAAAATACTGATGTAGTACATAATTGAAATTAGTTGACCAGAATATTAAATTTATATTCAGTAGCTAACTCCATAAATGAGAATGACATTTAGCTTAGCAAAAACCAGCTCTCATGTTTCTTTGGTACAAAACTACTTTAAATAAGTCCTTCACTTATTAAAAGTATATTTTGTTTTGAAATAAAGTTTGGAGAATAGGTATGTTTTATCTTTTTTTCTTTAAATATACAATCTGTTTGCGCTTTTCTACCAGATGGCTATTTTAGATTCATTCTTTTGAAGGTCTCCTTTTTTAATTCAGTTCAGGAAATAATTAAAGTCCTGCCTCTTTACCGAAGATCTGATAGCCAGTAATAGAAATTATCAAGTCACTAATTAAACAGGAAAAGAATTGCTTAGTCAGGTTAGTAGGCATGGTTTCATACAGGTAGCCAAACTTAAAAGAATATTTACAGTTATGGTCAAGTATTACTTTATGGATCCAGATTCAAAGCTTTGGAGCATACCATCTAGAGTTTTGAAACTTCACACTTCTCTCTCCTCTCATAAAAAGGGAGGGCTTATTCCTTCCTTTTATAAAAGGCTATTTTCCATTCATTTTAATAGGCATATGCCTCAGAGATGTGATATTTTCATATTCCAAAAATGATTCCAAGATGTGTGTCTTTTTCTAATTTATTACCCCAGACCAAGAGAGACTTGAAAAAGGAAATAGAAATCTCATCTTACTCTAGTGAATAGCCTGTTTCTGTAAGTTTACAGAAATGAGGAGGATGGGAGAAGGGAGAATATCTCATCCGGAGACACTGAAGGTCTGTGGTAGAGAATCCCTGATTGTCAGCCTTTGCATTTAAGTTGCCTTTTACGTAAATAGTAAATTTCAATTTAACCAGGAATAATGGATTTTTGTTAGTAATTATTACTAACATGAATTAATGCTTCTTAAATTAGTTTTAGTTCAGTAAATAGAACCTATCTACCATAATTTCCTGATTTTAAAATATAGTCTGTATTCAACATATTTTATTTTACCATGCTAAGAAGTCAATCTCATGTTCTAGAAAAATAATTTTAAATTATTATTTATTTATTTTTGTCTCACTTTACAGGAATATCAAAACTTAACATTTTGGGGGCTATCTTTGTCTCTAAGGACACATAGAGTCATTCTAATCACCATTTTTCTTATATTCCATGCTTGCCTATAGGTATAGTTATGGTTTTAACAAGTGACAAAATAGCATTACTGATAAGGACTTTTGGACAGTAGCATTTGACTTCTCCTTATACTTGGCAATATTTTTAGTTACTGTCACCGTTTTCTTTAGCATTGATAGCCTAATTTTCTATTTTTTCATATCTTAATTATGATTCAGAGCAGCAACATAAAGTATAGCTTAAAGTTTTCAAGACCTCTGGTTCTTTACATGTTAGATTTTCTTTATTTGCCATATGATGAAGAGAATCCCACATGCAAAGAGCTAGTAAAGAAAATCCAGCATGCAGAAAATCTAGGTGTTGCATTTCATGTTGAAAGCGTGAGTCCTCTTGGGTGCCAGTCTAGTCACTGTGTTCTGTACAAGTCCTAAGCAAATGGCCTTCACATTTGAGCATTTCTTTCTTCCAGTCAGTGGCAATAGAGGAGGTAGTGCTGTAGTACTTGGCAGTTCTCCTAGTCTGTGTCATGCACTAGACTTCTTTCTGAAGGCCTCTTTGCCTGACAGGCAGTGCATGTCTTAGAATGATGAACCATCTTCAGTACTGTACCTCAGTGTTCCCTACAAACATGAGTGCTCATTGCCTAAGATAGCATTCACCATGATATGCTAGGCCTTCTTTGTAAACGTTAATAATGATCAGTTATTATAAATTGTCGAATATGAGTGAATCTTTCCTCTTGCCAAATTGTGTGTGATGGAAGCACTGAGCTCCAAGCTGGATAACGTGCTATTTACTGTAATCATGTCTTTATAACAAGTATTTTGTATCTGAATTTGCTTGCCATTTGGCTGCAAAAATTTGAAAGACAATATTCACTGATTATTGGGGTCTATATGCATATTTCCATTATACGGGAGGCAGTATTATAGTCAGTATGCTATTCCAAAAGGGGACAATGTTTTATTTTTTAGCAGCATGAGTATTTAGACCCAAAACAGAATTTTACTCCTAATGTGCTTAGGAAATTGAAGCTTCTTACATTAGACACAAGAGACTATTAGAAATATAACATCTGCCTATAATGATACCTGTCCTAAAAATTGTTCCTACGAACTGAATTGTTGAAATGAGAATGCCAGTTATAGGAAATAAGACTTTCTTAACTAAGGCTTTTATGCTCTTGGTTTCAGACACTTGCTTTCATGGCAGGCTCATTCATTATGAAGGCAGTGAAAGGCAAAATGTTTAGCAACCAGGGGAAAAAAGAAAAGAGCTGGAGAAAGAACTGCAGAACAGAATGAGAAGTCAGGAAAAATACTCATATGAAGGAAAGAAAAAGATCCAGGAAGAGGAGATGCAGAGACAGCAAAAGAAATCAGTGTGAATTCAAATAACAACATTGTTTTCTCACATTAGCAGAATAATGTTTGACTCTTTCATTGTTTGCTCTCTTATTTTGTTCAAGATTAAATTTTACTTTTACCTGTATGATCCCTTTGGAAAGATTCTTCTGCACAGGTGTAATAAAATTCTCACTCATTCAATGTGTTGTGATTATGGTAACTTTATACAGATTTCCTGAATATAGAAAAATAATTTGAACACTCCTAAGAGTCAAAATAGTTAACAGATGCTATTTATTAGAGTCATATCAGTAAGCTAATTGGTTGGTTGGTTGCTTGAGTTTTTTAATGTGCAATTTTTTTAGCAGTTTAGAATATAAAAGAATTTAGAAGGTGATTTGGTAAAGGGGAAAAGCAGAGTTCAATCTTTTGAAAAAATAATTTGAACAAAATTTTTCTTTCTTAAATTTTTTTATTTAACCAAACCCCTTGACAATTTTATCCTTTAGAATGGCATATCTCTAAGAACAAGAGGATATTGCTTTGTAAATAAAGCTGGGGCATATGGGGAAAACTCAGATTTTCAGAACAAAATGGAGTCAGTGTTACTCATAATACAATGGAAACATGGGGGGAAGATTCATAATTAAGTATTCCTGTTTCAGAAAGATCATAATTTTCTAGCTCTTTCCTGTCCACTTACTCATTCTTCTCTCCGATCCAATTCCCACCCTTCCCCTCCTCTCCACTTCCTTTCTTTCCCCTTCCCTCTTCTCCTTCTTCTGATCCTTGGCTCTCCCATAGCACATATGATTTATTGACCACCAATTTGTGCCATGAATATTTTTGATGTGACATTTAGAGGTAATATTTAATCGTTTTTTTCCTATGACCCAGAGTCTTGAACTCAGACCGTTGGGTTTGCACCTTTTCACAAGTGTGCACCATATTTAAGCATGTTTTAAACATTATTGTATCCTTTCTCAGAACTTAAATAGCTCATCAGTGTATTTTTATACTCCTCCCATTTGAAATGTATCAAGAATGAGTACATTTTATAATTTTGTGATAAACACTATTTACCCTCATTTGAGTACAATTTCTGTATTTTGTTATACTTAATTTTCAGATTTTCCACATAATACATGTTTCCCTGTGTTCAGTGGGTTTGTTGACTGACTTTATTTAATATCTTTTAATTTGTTTTATAGTCACTTAATTGGTGTAAGTTAGTATATTTTAAGATTTAAAGATCTTTTACAATTCTGATAATTGTGGCCTATATAATATCCCTGGGTAAGAAAATAATATTTGTTTTTATAAAACCACTTCTATTTTTGACTTTCTATGGGTATTAGGTTTAGACAAAATAAAAACTTGAAATTTCTGATGACTGACAATTTCCTGTGAGATCAATTTAATATCAACAGTATGAAGATTGTTGTAAATATAAGTGATGTGTCCTAAATGATCTTACTTTGATTTATAGTATTGAGTTCATGAATCTTCAAGGTATGCTTGTTTTTGTTTCTATTTTCCAAGATACAGCTTGAATCAAAAACTAAGAGCCCAAGTAATCCTTTGAAAAAGTTAATGACTAAATGAGTTTCTACCAGGTCAGACTCTTGATATAGCTGTTAGTGAACCTGTGTTGGTCCTCAGAAATCTTAATGGTCCATGAGATGACAATTACAAGATTTAGAATTTAATAATAAATAAATGGTCTTGTAGTAACAGAAAAAGTTAATGACCAATCTTAGCATAAATTTCTATGTAGTGTTAGTCTTTCATAGGCCCTCTTTTGCTAGTTAATTTTTTTCTCGCCACAAGAATTTATACAAAGTAATGTTTATAAAAAAAAACAAAACTACATACGCAGTGTCCAGGAGCTACTTTAGAATTCAAATAATAGCTCTTCACATAATAAATCTATCTTTTGAGTGTCTCTAAGATCAAATGAAGAGAAACAATCACAGTTTTCAAAGTAAGTGATTTTGTGTCTCTGATAATGGAAAAACAATCATTAATAAACTTCAAAGTGAGCCATATTTCTCAGGGCAACAAAAATAGTTGAACTGGATATGTCCTGTTGGTCTAGCATTCTAGTACACCTGGGTGCATTCCCACATACAACCCATGGTCCTGGATTCAAGACCCCAGGTCAGAGGAACAACCATTGTGAGCAATTAAAAAACTTAAAGTACTTCTTCCTCCTCTCAAAAAATGAAAGGTTGACTACTCTTGGGTATTTAATTTGTCAAGCATATTGCTTTTGAAATACTTTGGCTGTGTGCCATAGATATCCAAAAATGATATATTGTGCAAATATCTTTATTCATTAGGGGAAATAAGTTACTGTCTATTTTGGGGAAGCAAGAAAGTTAAAAGCAAGCTGATTTTCATTTATCTTAACTAATACAAGGCAGAATCTTTATTTGCCAGCTATTTCCTTATTGTGGTTCATAATCTGTGTTTGATCCAAAGACCCCTTTGGGAATCAGATAAAGGGTATGAGACTTCCTCAAGATAATGACCGTATGTCTCAGGTTGCATGCAGTTTCATACTATTCACAGAGACAGAGTTTATTCATAGACCCTGTTTTAGAAACTCTGTTCTACTGTAGATACTGTTGGTGAGGAAAAATGTTAATTTATATATGCTGCACATTTTATAGGAGTTTTAGTTTCCCATATATTTATTTATAACCTGTAACTAGAATTTTTGAATACATGTTTAATAATTTCTTATTTATTAAAAACATTAGTATGCTTTATTAGGAGATAATATTAAATGATTATATACTATACCTAGTGTAAAACATACCCTACACTTGAATAGAACTCACAAAAGAAAAATATTAAAAATGTGTACATTTGATACTGTATTGCTGGATAAAATTGACTGGATAAATGTCCAGCCAATAAATATGTAACTTATGGAAGTACTGATTTTAGGGGGAAGATCAGTTAATTTTAGGAAAGCCACATGTGAAATGCTGGATTTTCATTCTTAGTTATTTCTTATTTGTTTTGTTTTTATCATAGTTATAATAGACATAGCTTTGAGAAAGTTTATAGAATTTACAGGCTCACTTTTATCAGGTCGATCACCAGATAATACCATTTGTGTGATGAAATTTTTCTTAGTTCCTCCTCACATGTTTCTCTAATTTCCTAAGCAAAGAATTTACAAATTTATTTGTTGTCTTAAAAATGGCTTCAGTACTTTTTAAGTAATTTAATTGTACTTGAGTTTCTTAAACAGTATAGAGACTAATCCCCTGTAAAAAACGTGGGTCTCAACAAGCTTCTGTTATGCACAGGAAGGCAAGTTGTTAACTCCTTTTTAGGATGTAGAGCTTCACTTTATACATCGTCTTCTTGGACTTTCCATCTTAGAAAATGATCATTGTACCCAGCCACCTTTTGCTGAGAGTGCAGTCCACATACACCCCAAAAACCCGCTTGGCATCCCAGAGCTCGAGTGAACAACCCAGATGAACAAACAAATAAAATACGTGAAATGCTTCTTCCTCTTTTCCCTGCCTGCCTTTCTCTCCTTGTCTTCGTTCCTGCCTGCACCTTTGCACTAAAAAAATAAATGATCACCTTACAAATCACATTTATTTTTTTTTTGTATTTTGGTTCATACCATCTTAAACTCCCAAGTTCAAGGAAAGAGAGGACTACCCAAATACCTGCTTATTTACAACATCTTGATTTTTTTAAATTGTTTTTCACAGCAGTATTTAACTTGGATAAAGGAAAAGAGAGGAAAACTTTGCAATGTTACTTCAATAAAAATATAAATTCAATAAATTAAAAAATAGATACCCCAATAACTTTGCAGCCTTTACATCTGTATCACAAGATGGCAGAGCTTCTTTTACCTTATTTGCCATCTTTTTTTTTTTTTTTTTTTTTATTACTCTTGCAAGCTCTGTTTCCTTGGAGGTATATGAAGCTGCAACTTACCTCAAATTCCAAAAACGTGTTTAGCGTCCTCTATAATGCTGTTATACTCAAGAATGAATATGCCTTAAATCTTTTCATGTATCTTTATTCAAATATTTGATGCAATTGAAAATTGTTTTTGAAACTGATTAGCATGACGTTTTTCTGTAGATTGTTTTAGTTCATTTATTTTTCATTTTATAATGCATCTTTTTAAAATTGAAGCTTAAAATTTTTATTTTATGTACTAAGGGCTAGCATTGGTTCCATTGTAAGGTACTTACCTTGGATGAGCAATTCAAAGAAGTTCACTTAGTCCAACTTAATAAAATATTTATCCTTCACGTAGAGTGGAACTGCAGGAGGCGCGTTTTGAGGCCTTATTTCTGGGTCAGTTTATGCTGGTGTGTGGTTTGAGCAGGCACAACAAGAACGAGAACCTGGGCTGAATTTTCTCTGATGGCTCCAGTAGAGCTGCTAGTGACCCATCCTGCTTTTTGGATACAGCCAGGCAAAAGTGACTCCTAGTATGTTACTAGCTTTACTTCTCTCTATCGTGTATCTGGTAATCATTTTGATCTATAAATCAGCATCAAATAACTAGAAGCCCATTATAGAAAAAAAAAAAAAAAAAAAAACCTGTGGTGTAGTGCTGTGTGAAATGAAAAGTATTCATTTGTGCCCATGGTTGACTTGGTTCATTGGTACATCACAGCCCATGTCCATTCTAATTGGCTAGTGCTAGTGTAATACCTGGTTGGTGACTTATTTTGAATGTCACCCTGCCTGTAAATATGTTTTTTCCTGGATTGAGTAAGAACTTCTCATTTTTAATATACAAATTCCTGAGCATCTACTAAAATTTTATGCTTCTGTCATTATGTACTCCTTTGTACTTAATTTCAACACAGAATTATTTCGCTTACTAGCCATACATTTTTGGTTTGTTCCTACAAGAAGAATAAAACTCTAATGAGTGAAATAAAGAATATATTAGTATTAAATGAGGAAGTCTAATCCAAAGTGGTGATCAAATTATAGTGTTTTCTTTCAACCTAACTTCTGGTTTAGTTTGGAGCCAACAACTTCACATGTGGATCTAGTGGAGAAGGTGTTCTGGGAAAGGTGTGATTCAGACAAAAATAGATCATGTGGTTGTGATGGGGAGAGTCAAGATGGTGGGGCAGAGGAATGTTTGTGTGTTCTAAGGCAACAAATTATAAGAAGGAAGTAAAGTTTTAGTGGAGGTAATGTGTGTATTTGCAAAGCCAGTAGAGCATTGGTGTTGATTGATTATCAGAAGGACCTTAAGGTTTTATTCGTTATCATTGTTATATGTTAAAACTGGTGAAGTGCCATTATTATTGCTGATTCTTGAGCGATATTACTTCCTGAATGCCTTTCTATAGCAAGTTCCTCCTAAAATATGTCGGGGCTAATGGTATTAAATGTTATGACTCATTAAAATATCATGTTGATAGCTTTTGAAGATCATTAAAATGTAATTTTATTTTTCCAATGTAATGTTTTTTCAATCTGAAATGATCTCTCCCTAGTGCCTAGGCTTCCTCACTATGAAATGTCGCATGCCAATAAACGGTGGGAGAGCCTGTCAGCGCACATGGTTACATGAACCATTTCTTGATTCTTCATAGGAACTAAGAGAAATACATAATAAGCAGCAACTCCAGAAACAAAAGTCCATAGAGGCTGAACGACTGAAACAAAAAGAACAAGAACGAAAGATCATAGAATTAGAAAAGCAAAAAGAAGAAGCCCAAAGGTGAGTCTTTTCAGTGGGTGGTTGACCTATCTGTAAGGAAGTTTGAGTGTTTTCTATTCTTTGCCTGGCATATCCAAATACTTTTCTTCACTAGAAAGAGTCTTAAGAGAGAAACATGTATATATACATCTTTGTATATATATAAGTATTATATATACATACTCCCCAAAGTTTGGGTTAGTTCCCAGAGCTCTCCAAGCTGCTACTATGTAGATAAATGGAATTATACAAGGAAATTGGGACACTTGGTATGCTCATTTGCATGCCAATGACCAAAATGTGTTTCCAGTTCACAGCCTTTTAATAACGATAGTTCAGTGCTAGGTTTGAAATCAGAGGCCCTGAGCTTGCCACAGACTTTCTCCAGCAGGATGGGCAGTGGGCCTCTCTGTCTTCTTTCTTGTTTTCAACTGCAAATTAAACTTGACTACAAAAGGAGAAAATTTGCTGCTGCTGCTGCTTAGAATACAGACAAAGTTTTGTTTGTTTTTGTTTGATTGTGTTTGTGCTTTATTATTACTTTTTTTTTACTGGTAACTTTTTGTAGTGAATCGTCAATTTAATTTTTAATAAATACGGTATGTCTGATTTTCTTACTACCCATTTGTTTTAAATTTTCAATGCATTTTAAAGACTAAGAAACAAAAGTGACCAAATATCCCAAGAACATATGCTATAAAAATTACTTATTGATAATTTATGAGAAAGATTAAGAAGCAAATACTCGAGGCAAGTCATTTTCTCTAGGGACTGAGCTCATTTTAACCACGGTGCACGTTTTGTTACAGGCATATGTAGTGTTCTGAGTCTAGTGGGGTTTTCTGGGGTTTTTTGTCTTTGTTTTTGTTTTTTCATGCTTGTAGGTAGGTGGATAGTCACAAACCAGTTTTTAACTTCAGAAATTACATGGTTATTCACTGTAAATGGTGGCCTTCATTAATAGAATGTGTTAAACAAATTTTTTTGTGTTTCTGTTGTTATAAATAATAACATCCTACCCTACAAAATTTTTATGCTTTCTTGAAAGATGTCTTAACAATTGTAAGTAAAATGTTTGAAACTTAGACTTACGTTAAAAATAATCCTTACTGCACTAAATTTTCAAGTTCATACAGAGTAGAAATAAATACGATACTTGTTTAAATAGAAAAATTTTACTTGTTTATGTTAATGCTCCCTTGGCAGTTTTCTAATTTCAGGAGATGAACTTTGCATTCTCCATGTTACAGGATAGTAGTTCAGCTTGTAGGTTCCAGGACCAGACTGCCTGGGATTGAACTCCAGGCAGGCGTCACATGTAACCTCAGACTAGTTATTTACTGTATCTGCCCTTTTTTCCTCATCTGTAAAATAGGAGTAATAGGACTTACCTACCTGGTGTGAGGGTTAAAGTAGTTAATATATATGGAGAACTTGTTATAATTAAATCATTACTATTGTACGTTAGTTTTATTTAAAGTGTGGTCATTTACAGTGTTTCCTGATTTTGTAAGTGTATGAAATGAGAGAAAAATCCTTCCCAGTTTTTTCCTCCAAGTTTCAGACTGAAGCCTAGGTTTAATTACAGTTATCTTTTCATCAGCTACTTTGGAAAACAAACACAAAGTAATCAAATTCAGTGTGTATCTATCTATATAGATAGATACATGCATATACATGTATATAAAGGGTTAAAAATCTATTTCAGCTTCAGTTTGGGGGAGCAATGTATGTGCGTGTTAAAATGGCATACTGTTAATGATCTGATTGATCATGGACTTGCTTAAGCAATATTTCATTTGCAGTGTTCACTGTACTTTCTCTTCATAGAAGTGATATTTATGTGAGTTGTATGGCTTTTATTCTGCACTTAAATACCAGCTTTAAAATCAAGAAATATTTTTGTTCTTCTTCTAAGAACTGTATAAAATACATCAGAAACGTATTTCAGTATATTTCTAAAGCACATGCTTTCCTCTCAGTCATAATGGGAGTTCAGAGCTTTTGTTTCATTGATTGCAATTGTTCCAGCTGATAGCCCTTCATGATTAGCATCCTATTGACTAGATGGGACTCTCTTATGGAAAGAGAGCCGCACTATTAAACTGGGATTGCTTCCTTGCTGTGATCAAGCCCTTTGTTGACAGACGCGCCCAGGAAAGAGACAAGCAGTGGCTTGAGCACATGCAGCAGGACGACGAGGCCTCGCGACCAAGAAAACTTCATGATGAGGAGAAACTCAAAAGGGAAGAGAGTGTCAAAAAGAAAGACAGTGAGGAAAAAGGCAAACAGGAGATTCAAGACAGGCTGAGTCGGCTTTCTCATCAGCATCATGAGCCAGCTAAGTCAGCTGTCCAAGTGCCCTGGCCCACCACAGGTAGGCATGGTCCCCAATAACTGTCGGTGTGTCGTCACTCACCTGAGTCCTCTTGAGAAGTTTCCATTTCTAATCAGGTGCTATTTTGGTGGTATTAACAGAGATGAGAATGTTTGTCTCCTTTTTCTGGATGTGCTGCTGTTACTTCTCTGGGATCGTTAACTCTGTTTATTCTTTTCACTGCCATGATAACCTTTGGCCACCATTACACTGGCATCCAGAAGTTAACAAAAGTGGCGTAAAGTTGTTGAATTGACAACCATCCAAAGCCTATTCTGTATACATTTTCTGCAAAAAAGAACCTATGGCTTCTCCACTTTACTGTTTTTCCAGTTAATTTCTGATCTCTTTCTGCAGCGGGAAGTAGCTTCTCTTCCCCGTGCCTGTTCTGAAGTGATAGTCACTGCTCTGCACTGCATAAAACTACACATTTTAATTTTTAAAAAGTGTAACTGTTCTTTGCCCTTTATCATAAATTACATTCTTAAATAGTGATAAAGACTTTGAATAGCTTTTTTAAAAATTTACCTTTTATGTAAAGGTATTTTTAAATTCTTTTAGGCCTATATAATGTTATGTAGCTTTGCAAATAATACTCCAATGAAGAAAGTGAGTTTTTTTTTTCCTTTTTATGGCAAATGATCCTGGTCTTACTTGTTTGATCATCAGTGTACTTTTGACCTGAAAATAATTTCACCTATTTAGTTTAAGTCAGTTAATGCTTCCTCCTGGTAATGGCATGAGGATAATTTTTCCTTTTGTCAGTGGTCAGTTTTGCATACCATGTAGTATAAGACTACATGAAGAGAATACCTTCTCCTCACTGCTTTTCAGAGAAAATAGATGTGTGTCTAAATACTTGTAGCTCTTGAGTACACAGTTCAGAGGACTTGAATAGTTACAGTTAGCAGAATCTAAAATATTCTCTGCCCCTGTGCATTTTTAAAAATTTATTTCATTTAAAAGCTAAATTCTTTTCATCCAGGTTCTATCCTTAGGTTCTTTTCTTTTCTTTCTTTTTTTTTTTAGGAAGTTTAGTGGAAGATTTACTTTACCGGGGATTATCAGTAATAACCTTTTATGGTGAAATCAACACTTAGGTTTTATATGACTGCATTAAGAACCTAGAACATCCTCATTTCCCTGTCTTTTAATTGTGATGTTATGCTTCTTTGCTCCTCCTAAACAAGTTTCTTCTTAGCTGATTCAGATTTGGGTAATATTCTACTACCATATTGCACTTGACACCCTGCATGGATGGGGGAGAGGGGTCTTGATGCTTCACCTGTGGGTGCTGCCAAGGCCTGCACCAGAAAACTGAGAATTGGGTCCTGAGACAGCCCCCTCTCAGCACTGTGATGGTCTCGTTTAGAGCTTCCACCAGTGAACTCCTGGTGTGCCTCAGTTGCTGGCATCAGATTGAGCTCCCTTTTGGCATTCATTGGTTATTAGTTTCAGAAATTCCTTGAGTAGATGGAAACAGTTCAGATGGGAAGCAGTAGAGGAGATGTGGCCGTTGTTTGGCTTGCTGTGCATTTGTGTTCTGTGTTTTGTTTTTATAGAAGTATTTTATTTTTAATAGAAGCATTTATCCATGTTTCAGTTTGACTCCCTTCTTCCCATTTTTATAAACAGAAAAAGGCCCACTTACAATTTCTGCACAGGAGAATGTGAAAGTCGTGTATTACCGAGCGCTGTATCCGTTTGAATCCAGAAGTCATGATGAGATCACCATCCAGCCAGGAGACATAGTAATGGTAAGAAAGACTCTAGTAGCAGTATAATTTCTCTTGATTAGTAGCATTGTCCTCTTTTTGTACTTCGTTCGACTATTATACATACCAGATAAACCAATAATCTAGCATCTAGGTTTTTGAAGTATAGGTTTAATCTCCTTGTCTAGTTATTAAGACTAAGAGTCTTAGAAGTGGTTGAACTTTACATTACTGTAATTTTTTTGAATATTGGAATGCTTCCAAAATTTAAAATGACTATGAAATTGCAGAGTTGACGCAAACCTGTGTCTTGACTGAGGGGCTATCTTTGATGTACAAAAGGGTCTTGTACAAGTCATTGTACTTCCCTGTACGCTCATCTTGCATGCAAGCATTACGTCTTCCCTGGGCCAAAATACATAGCTCAAACAGTGTATTTGGCACTCAGAGAACTCAATCCCCTCTCCTTTTTTTCACAGCTTCTTCTCTATTGTGGGCTAGAAATTAGGGAATCGAGACCAAAGGTCCAGAATCTTTAAAAGTAAACAATATTCTCAAAAATAATGAAATCCTCTTCAAATAATCTCCCTGCCTTTATTCAGGAAGCAATTTTTGAATGCCTGAAGCATGCTGTTGCCAGCCCTGCTCATTTCTTTATAGAAGAACTTCTCTCTTAAGTTTGGGCACACCACTTTATATACATGAGAGAAACAAGGGATGGGCTGTTTGCCAGCCTCTTCAGAGGCTTCTGGCCTGAAAATGACCTGAAACCCCATCCTTCATACCACTCATCTTTGAAATACAGTTCCATACAATGCCTTTTAAAGCATATTAATTGTAAAATAACTAAATGTCATATAATCACAATAACAATTATGGAAATACAATGTAACATCAGATAGGTACTCATTGCAAAGTTTTTTATTTACAGTTAAAAGAAAAACAGTCTTTGACATCTGCCTTTGTTACCACACAACCTGGAAAAAAAGTAATGTTTTCTTAAAATAAAGAAATGTTAACAAAATGTTACCATAAGGAATGTTACAGATGATCTCTTTTAATGAGAAAATATTGCTGTATTTTGGAAACTTTTGTTGCAATGATATTGAGTCCTTGTCTTTAAATTGGCTAGTTAATTATCAGTTAGGCTAGATGAATAGTTGAGATATACTGTAAGAATACAACATTTCATTAAACATATATTTTGCCTTGCTTTCAAACCTTTGCTTTCCTGGTGGAGGTTAAAGGGGAATGGGTAAGTGCTATGTAATTGTCAGGAAGTCTGCCTCTTATTACATGTTTCGTTCTTTTCAGTCATTTTAATTCTGTGTAAGTACACACATCTTTGGATGTTATAGTTGCCCGAAAAATATGTATGGGGTTATAGAGTAGGTTGTTCTTTAAAAAAAGATGTAAAGGTTTGGGTACTAGGTTTCTCTTTGGTAACATTCCATTTAGGGGCAAACTTGCGCAAGTTAAGTCAGATCTATCTTAGCCTATTGACAAAAATAAGTTCAAAGAAGGTTAAACTTAAAAGATAAAATTCTAAAAACATTTTTAAATCGGGACATTGGAATAAGTTTTTGGCTTAAAAATGCCTTTCTATGTAACCAGAGGCCGTAAATGACAAAAATGGACAGATTTGATAATAAAAAAATAATGTTTCTATATCACAAAATGTATGAGACCAAGGGTTACTCTCCATGTGACATAAAGTTAACATAGAAGACTTCTTAAAGAGTTGACTGAGATTATGAAGAGAAAGTAAATGATTTCTAAAGTGAAATAAAGGATAAAAGTAAATTATTTTTAAAATATACCAAAAAGTACTTACTTTCATTGATGTTTAGGAAAATAGGGTTTTCCATCTCTAAGCTGAGCAAGTTTAAAGCTTTGATATTGTCCTGCTTTTATCAAGAGTGTGGTGGAGAAGATGCATATGTTATACATGTCAGCATGGTTATATGATTGACTAAACCATTTGGAAGTCTGTTTGGCAGTACCTATTCAGATTTTAAAATCTCATTCTGCTAGACCCAGAAATTCTGTTATTCTCTTCTCTTTAGGCTGTCTTTTTGGCTTATGAACAAATATATGTGTATACATGGGAGTTCACTGCTGGTGCAAGCACAGAAAGTAACAGTCCAAAGACCACTAGAAGGGAATAATTTAAGTAAAAGTTGATATAGATAAAGAATAAACGTAATGAAGATGTTTTTACAATGTACATAGATCTACATATACAAAAAAGTTCTCCGGTAAAAAGCAGAAATAATATGTAGAGGATAATTGCATTTTGGTTAAATATAAAACAATATAGGTATATGTGAATGCTTATATATATTTAGTTAAAAGTTTTGAAAGATAGACATCAAGCTGTTAACAGTGGTCGTCTTTGGACAATAACAAGGGAGATGTCATGTTTAATTTCTTCTGTAATAATATTTATATATTATTTCAGATTTGCAGTGTATTAATATTTCACATTTTTAGTAGAATACAAATCCAGTTTGACCATTATTCCATCTACCCAGAACTGGATTGGTGTTTGCTTTATCTCAGATATCCCCAACATGTAATAAAACATGGAATGTACTACGAAACGTAATTTACTGGCTTGTTGGAGGCACAGCAGCAATGTCTTCATTTGATACTACAAAATGCAATGTGGTATTACAAATGGCAGTCCAGCTGGATTACATTCATGAGGTTAACATGCAGTTTTAAAAACTGATAAATAATAGCAATGTCTTTTTTAAAGTTTATGAAATTGGCAGGTAAGAAACATGAGCATGAAAATATGTAGTAGAACATTACTGTCAATCAGATTCTCAGACCTCAAATTTATTTGGAAAATACCTAACTATTCCTGTTAGGTTTTAGAAGACTAACATTATTTCCTTTTTCAGTAGACTGTCTTGGATGGGGATTTAAAATGTATTTTGCTTTTGAAAAAAAAAATCATCAACCCAGTTTTCTCCAAAATTTTTCATGATTGACAAAAGTTCTAGTGATGTCTTGTATGAAGTCCTGTTTTAAATGTTGTTACTGCATAGAAATAGAAGATTTCTGCTATTCGTGTATTTAAAAATATTTTAGAAAAAAATAGTTCATGAAAAGCTAATATTTGAAGTTCTCAATGAATGCTCACTAATTCTGCTAAGAATTTTAGAGAAAAAGAGTGAGAGTGGGCATGCCCTGGTGGACTAGTGGTTGGTTGGGTTAGTTGCCTCCAAAGTAGCAAGCCACGTACCCCTGAGTCTGAGTCCTACACCCTGGGAGAAGCTGTGTGAACAACTAAAATAAAATTGAGATGCTTATTCCTCCTCTCTTTCTCTGCCTGCTCTGTTCACCTTCATTCCTGCCCATACCTTTCCTTTGAAAAAAAAAACCCGGTGTGCTCACGGAAGTCTTCTGAATGGAAGCTCTTGAGTTAAGTTTGACTTTGACAACTAAAACTTAGATGCTTTGAAAATCTATGACGTGTCTTCTGATCTAGGGGTTCCAATACTTGAGGGCAAATAAAAAAAATAACTTAACATCTATAATGAATTAGAATAACAAGAAACTGGAATGATTTGGCTCACTTTTGTTTTATTGAGGTTTTTCGTAAGAACAGAGGCTTATTTTAACAGGTTCTTTAGGTACAGGACTATATACATCCTAACTGTTCAGGGAACTTAAAAAAATAAAATCTCCATTCCAGGGCACATCCCCAGAAACTAGGGAACTTTTTTTTCTTAGAAAAAAAGCTTTATTTTTTTTACTTCCTCTTATGCCTGGTTTCCTTAGAACCTGAAATTTTTTAAATTAATTAATTTTTATTGTAATTATTCTACACATTAAAATAATTTCATGTGTATAGGTTCCCCATTTTTAGATATAGTTAAACACACCATGCCCTCCACCAAATCCTTTCCCACCAAGTTCTTTCCCACTGCTCAGTGGGCTCCACCACCATTTGTCCCTGTGTTTCCATTCCCTATTAGTAATCTCAGTTCTGATACAAATATTTCAGAGTTGGTTTTATTTCATCTGTTCCTTCGTTTTGTCTATTCACATTCCACCTATGAGTGAGGTAATCTGGTATCTATCTTTCTTCTTTTGACTTGCTTCACTTAGCATAATCCCCTCTGGTTCCATCCATGTTGACTCAAATGACAGGGTTTCATCTAAGGGCTGTGTAGTAGTATTCCAGTGTGTGTGTGTGTGTGTGTGTGTGTGTGTGTGTGTGTGTGTGTGTGTGTGTGTGTGTGTGTATACCACATCTTCTTTCTCCATTCATCTGGATGTTGGGCACTTAGGTAATTTCCAATTCTTAGCTATTGTGAATAGGGCTACAATAAACATGGCGATGCATACATCTCTGCAGATGGATGCCTTTGTAGCTTTTGGGTAGATGCCCAGAAGTGGAATGGCAGTATCATATGGGATTTCCATCTTTGGTATTTTAAGAAATCTCCAAACTGTTTTCCACAGGGATTGTACCAACTTGCAGTCCCACCAACAGTGCAAAAATATTCCCTTTTCTCCACATCCTCACCAGCATTTGTTGTTTCCAGACTTTTGGATAATAGCTAGTCTTTCAGGTGTAAGGTGACATCTCATTGTTGTTTTAATTTGCATTTCCCTGATAGCCAGCAAGTAGGAACATAATTTCATGTGCCTGTTGGCCATCTGTATATCCTCTTCAGAAAAGTATCTCTCCAATTCCTCCTCCCATTTTTTTATTGGATTGCCTATTCTTCTGTTGTTGAGTTTTATGAGTTCTTTATATGTTTTAGATATTAAGACTTTGTCAGAAATATCAAATGCATATATCTTCTCCTAGTTAGTAGGTTTCCTTTTGGTTTTGGTAATGTTTTCTTTTGTTGTGAAGAAGTTCCTTAGTTTGATGTAGTCCCAGTTGTTTATTTTTCTTTTTGTTTCCCTTGATTGTGGAGTTGAGTCCTCAAAGGCTTCTCTGTGACTGATCATAGAAAGTGTTTCATATGTTGTCTTCTAAGAGCTTTATGGTTTCTGGTCTTCGTCCAAGTCTCTTGTCCATTTTGAGGTAAGTTTTGTGAATGGTATTAGAGAGTGGTCTAGCATCATTCTTTTGCATGTGACTGTTCAGTTTTCCCAACACCATTTGTTGAAGAGACTTTCCTTTTTCCATCGTATGATGATGGCTCCTTTATAGTGGATTAACTGACTTTATGTGAGTGGGTCAGTTTCTGGTGATTCAGTTCTATTCTACTGACCTGTGCCTTTGTTATTATTCCAGTACCATACCATTTTGATCACTATTGTTTTGTAATATAGTTCAAAGCCTGGAAGTGTAATTCCCTCCAGATTCATTCTTTTTTCTAATGATTGCATTGGCTTTTTGGAGTCTTTAGTTGTTCCATACAAATTTTAAGATTTTTTTGTTCTAGTTCCTGGAAATAAGTCCATGGGATTTTAATGAGGATTACATTAACCTATATATTGCTTTGGGTAAGATGACCATTTTAAGGATATTGATTCTTAGACTGGGGAACTTTTAATCCATGTATAGAATTTAGAATCTCCAGGTGGCTCTATCAGGCATGTGTACTTAAACCTAGCAGTTGCTGTGACATTTTCCTGTTGCATCTACCTTACAGTATGCAATGTGATTATCAACATTTGTAGACTCTGTCTGTAACATTCCCAAATCTGGATTTCATGCTTCCTGTCAATTTTTAGGAACTACTGATGTAACTTAATGTCTTTTTCCTGTCAGAACTAATCCTAAATAATTCTTGGAAAATGCCCTCTTAGAAATAGCCAAAAAAGGAGGCTTACTTAGCAATTGTCAGCAATCAACAATCAACTTATTCTAGAAGTTATCCTCTAAGTTTTATCATTGCTTTTTGTAAGCATTTAGTCATTTTTTAATCCTTTTCTTCTCTTAATGGGAAAACTTTTTTTTTTTTTTTTAACATGATTACCCTTTCTTTCCTTCCATTCTGAGATTTCCATAACCTTAACATCTGAGCTCAGCGTGTTTCATGATAGGATTCCAGTGGTGGGTCAAATTCAGCCCACTGTCGATTTTGTTGTGATGTTTATGGGCATAGCCAGGTTTGTTCCGCACATAGTGTCTGCAGCTGCCCTCTACCGCAACGGTTGCAGTCGGCTTGTCTGGCAGTGAAAGGAGATTTGCCTATCTCTAGATTTGAGGTTTAATAATAATTTCAGTGTCCTCCTCCAGGATTTGGAACAAATCCTTCTATTTCCAAACCGGCAGATGCATGAAATGTGTGCTGCTCACCATGCTTCCTACCCTGGGGCAGCACTGTCTCCCTTCTAAGTGCACACGAGCACCTGCAGTGTGAGGCTGCTTCCTGTCACATCAAGGCATGGGACTGAGTGTGAGCAGTTAACTAGAGGGTGAGCTAGTTTTGAGTCAGCACATAGTTTAAACCTGTACGCAGTTCATCTTCGTTGTCATGCTTACAAGGGGAGAGGGCAATTCTGTTCCTTCTTTGTGACAAGATCAGTGGTTCTAGAAATATTAATGCCACCTAGTGAAGGTGGCAACCATGAAACATGAACAAGGAGAGTATAGTAGCGGCCTTCAGTCATGTGTACTTGAACCTGGTAATTGGTGTGACATTTGCCTTTTGCATCTACCTTACAGTGTGCAATATGATTACCAACGTTTGTAGACTCTGTCTGTAATATTCCCAAACATACAGGCTGTATCTGGAGTTCATGCTTCCTGCTATGATGATATTCCCTAGAATGGCCTCAGATACTTTGAGATACCGCAGCAGAGCTGGTTAAAATTAAAATCGTATTAAGACCAATATTGTTAAAGCAAATCCTTTGACTTACAGCCACCAGTAGATGAGTCTATATTTAGGTGAGTTCATATTTATAACTAGTCACATTATTAAGAAATTTATATACCTAACTTTTTTGTTCTATCCTAATCTTATACAGTGTTTTTCCACAATTAGTTTGGCATTTGGGGTAAACTCCTACAAATCCATGAAGAAATATTTCTCATTTTCATATGAAAATGTTTATGTTTTTCCTGAGTGGTTAATTTAATTTCATTTTAAGGATGAATTTTTATTATATCTGAATCTTAGCATTAAAATGTAATAATTAAAATTGATAGGTTCCTATAATGAAACTAATTGAGGCTATTGCTTGGTCAAGAGTTGATCAGTGAATCTCCTTGATTAGAAGTGAAATGGTAATTTCACTATTGCCTGGAAGGGTGGGAGAAACTCTTGTTTGCACAAACAAGAAACTGAGGTGGCACCCTCTCCCTACTAAGTATACACCAGCACCTTGCAGTAGCGAAGCTGCTCCCTGTAGTATCTGGGGACAGGACCAGGTGTGAGCTAAATGGTGAGCTAGATCTGCCTTTCCTTGGACTTTGGATCCATTTCTAAATGTCAACTGGTTTTGCTAACCATGTAAGACCCTGTATCTCAAGGGAATGACAGATTCTAGGACATAAGGAAAGCAGCTGACATTTGAGGAGCTCCAACTTACACTAACAGGAGTTTTAACTGGACAGGCCATTAGGGATTGAACTCTCCAGCACCTGTATGTAGGATTACCACTGACAAGAAGGCAAACCCAGAGGACCCAGGTACCAGAGAATTTTCAAGAGTAGGGAATTCCTCATACAGAGAACCAGACATTAAGAGTGAAGGTAAAGTGGAGACCAGACAAGAACATATACCAGAATTGGAGCTGAACAGAGGAGGAGAGATGGCTTTAAATAAGCATTCTATTGTTGGAAGGTTCTAGATCTTGACTGGGCTCTTGATTACAGAACTGTCTACATTTGTCAATACTTATCCAACTGTACATTTAAAATTGGTGAATTTTTCTGTATGTAAATTACATCTCATTAAAACTAATTTTGAAGAAAAAGATATTCCCCTTAGAGGAAGGGAGTAACTTTATTTACTTGTATAAAACTCTTTAGCTTTTCCTTAAAACAGACAAAAATTGTTATTAAATATTTTTCATCTGCTAGGACGTGTTCCAGATATTGACCAGTCTTCACGACAACTGTTAATAAGGCATGTATTGTTACAGTCACACTCTTTATCTGTCAGCAACAAACTGTATATGCAGTAGTGGCCCTCAAATACAGCCTAGTGTGTAGTGGGCTATATCATCCTAATTTTCATTCTGTGGTTACATAATGGTGAAATCATATAACAACAAAATTCTCAGAACAAATTTCTGTCATTAAGCATCAAAGATTATTATCTCCAATTTGCAAAGGAAGAAGCTAAGATGTTAGGTGATTGAACTTGCCCAAAGTCAACCAGTTAAATGTAGTAATGTAGTGCAAAGCCTTTTTTTTGCCATTACACTTTGTAGTTTCAAGGCTAGGATTATTGTGTGTTTGACTCAAGCTTCTAACTCACTCCTGCCTAGCATCACTGTTAGTCCAAGAATGAATGGAAGAGGACAGGAGCTTGACTTTTGAATCTACTGATATGTTGGGGAGATTCTGGTATAACCTAGCCTAAAAGCGGCTGTGTTTCCATGGCAAAGCAACTGTAAAGCTAAAATGTGCCATAATTTCACCAGGAAGTATAAACAAGAAAGGAAAGTCATCTAACCATTTGAGTTTAGCATAAAATAAGATACACAGGGGGGAAAAAAAAAATCTGTCATCTTAAATCTTCATCTGGGGGTGAGCTCTTATGGTTCAGGTGGCTGGAATGGTGACCTGCGGACCATATTAAAAAACCCCAAAGCCTGAGTTTGAGTTCTGGCCAGAGTGAAGAAGCAAAATAAATAAGTATCCTCCCTCCCTCCAAAAATGCTTCTTCTTCCACTCCTTTTCCTCCTTTAAAGAAAAAAAAGCAAATCTTCACTTGGAGTAATTGTTGGGTGGGTCTGCCAGAAAAAGCAAAGTAACAATGAAACAAAGTGGGAGAGATGAATGAAAAGTGGCTAATGTATTCACATCTGAGACTTATTAGCAAGAATAACAGAATTGTAAAGCAAAAAATAGAACCTTTGAATGCAGTGTTGCACTTTATCTCAGGAAACTCCTTTTTGAAGTGTAAGAATTGCTTTTACCCGGGGAGATAAGGGTTCCATAGTGGGAACAAGCAAGGACATGTCCTCTACTTACTGAACATTTTGTAAATTGCATGTAGGTAGAATTAAACTGTAAACTGTATATTCTGCTTTCTCCACCCCTTCCCCAAGCACTTTTTTATTTAAATGAACTAATGCACATTATACCCTATTTTTATTCTGCAGTGAATCTAGATGTTTAGTTTAATTGATTTTTGCTTTTTTTAACTGGATATTTGAATGGATTAGAAAACTGATAAATTTACCAATTTTTCCAAAATAATTGTTAAGATCCTACCTACTCTTTTCTGTGATTTCTAAAAAGAAACAAACTATGCACTGAATGTTTAATGTTGTATGACTTTAGGCAGTTATATTAAGGAATAAAAATTATAAAGTCTCTGATAGACCCTTCATTAATAATGAAAGCAATTTTCTGGCAGTGAGTGTCATTGTCCTCTAAAATTGTTCTCCTATTGTCCATAAAACAGTGGGCTAGCATGGAAAGATAGAGTCATCTGGTAACTTTGGATGATCTTTTTGAGTCAGAATTTTTAAAAAATGTAAACATTAAAAGCACTTGGTATCATAAATAGCCTCCGAAATTTTTAAACAACAGAATTCTAAATTTTCATGTGCGCTTGTGTGAATGTTAAAGGTAAAATTTGTATAGAAGAAAACTGTAGAACCTTAATAAATTTGTTTCTATAAATGATCACTACCTTAATTTTCTCATCATGTAATCTGTAGCACTTTTAAATAGCTAAATACAGCATTCAACTTTGCTTTATGTAGAAGCCATCTAATGCTGTGCTTTTTAATCTTTCTTGTTCTCGTGCTAAATAAATACTAAATAATTAATTGTTGGTGATTAAAACTCTGATAGTGCTAAATTTGTATTGATTGTGCCCTTTGCTTTCAACTTTAATCAAGCCAAGTCAATTTTTTTTTATTATTTTATGACTTTTTAAAGCTCCAGGCACTTTATCTTAACTGCCAGTATTAGAAAAGGGTGAGAGGGACTATTCCCCAAAATACAAAGAGTTTAAGAACTTGAATTCTAGTACTTAGTGTTTTTTCAGAGCTAACATTTAGATACTGGTTTTTCAGACACACAACCCAAGAATAAAGTGGAGAAATGTCTGTGTAGCATGTCAGTCCGTCAGAGTCCGAGGTTGGGGACTTTGTTCTGGTCAAGTGTTTGATGTCTTTCTGGGTTGACCTAGTTCCACTTAAACTAAGCTCTGTGACTTTCCTGCAGGTGGATGAAAGCCAAACTGGAGAACCAGGATGGCTTGGAGGAGAATTAAAAGGAAAGACAGGGTGGTTCCCTGCAAACTACGCAGAGAAAATCCCAGAAAACGAAGTTCCTGCTCCAGCCAAACCAGTGGCTGACCTGACTTCCACCACTGTACCCAAACTGGCTTTGCGTGAAACCCCCGCTCCTCCAGCAGTGACCTCCTTAGAGCCATCCTCGGCCCCCAACAACTGGGCCGACTTCAGTTCTACGTACGTGTAAGCATGTTATTTCATGCTTACTATTCTTCTTTCTTTGTTTCATAATTAGGGGTTGAACCTCTTTAAAGGATCTAGTTATCTTCCAATACCAATTCCTATGGCTGGTCTCCTGGCTAATTGTGGGTCATCTTCTCTGACCTGAATTTAACTATATACCATTACTCAACAATGATTTGCCTGGTCCAGAATAAAGTCTATTACCTGATTTCCTTCAATAATTTGTGGCTTTCGCTCTTGTGGAAGAAATGGAGAAATATGATTTTTTAATAATCTTTTTAAAACCATGTCAGTCAGCAAGTATTAGTCACTTCCTGTAAATAGCAAATTTTTGTTGGGTGGAAGGAGAACTTGAATTTAGACATGTGGTTTTCAATAAGATAGAAAGCTGTTTCCTTTAAAGCGTTCCTCTTTTATCAGTCTTGTACGAAGTTCAGTTGAGTGAAGAATTGTGTGAGATTGTCTGCCCTCTGTACTGTGTCCTTGGTCATCAGGAAATGGCATTCAAAACTGTGTAAGCAAAGGTTTGAAATGATAAATATCCACACTGCCAACAGTTGTCTAAAATAGCCTTTAAATAAAAGTGATTTGAGTAAGAATTGCTAAAAACCTTTTCCAAGTCTAATCACCTTTCAGAAAAAACAAATTGAAGAAAGAATTTAAGGCATAATGCTTAGAGAGATACCAGGTAGAACAAATAGAATAAAGAATAAAGAAAGTGGTATAATGACCAAGGGCAGGAGGAAGTGGAGGGAATAATATAAGGAATAGCTAGTTTTTCATACTTACATATTCACTTAAAACATTGAGGGTATTATAGAAACTCCTCCCTATCAAACTCTGCTAAAAAGTAGACTTCCATCATCATGATTCCAAGTTGAACCTCCCCCTTCCTCTCTTTGTCTTGATTGTAAAGTTTTGGCTTTTTAAACTAAAGCATAGGCTACAATGGGAGACATCTTACAAGATCAAATCAGTGTGATTTTCTTCCTCCATAAATGTCTGGTATTCAGCTGTTCAGCTGTAATTATGGGCATCTTATTTTCCAACCCCCAAAGCAGGATGTAAAGTCTAACAAATGATTCTTTTAAACTTATTTATGTTTTGAAGCGATGTAAAAAATAAATTGCATTTAGATCTGTACTCACACAGATGTGTTGATTTAAAAATTATAAGATCACAAAATTAAAAACACCCTTGAGAGCCAGGACACTTGTAGTTCCTGTGTTGTCTAGCATATGTTCAGTGCTTTTGGGGGGGAAGGTGGGACAGAGAAGTGGTGTTAAGGTGTACTAGCTGCCATACTGGAGTGTCTTTATATGTAGTGGATAGCATCTTATTTGTCGTTTTAGCTTTTGTTACAACAAACCATGATGATCATGTGAGGGCATCTCCAGTGCCCTTTTGAGTTACAAAGAATTTCTGGTCTTTTACTGACCCTCACAGCTAACCCAAAATGACAAAACATTATTTCCAGTTTATCAATGAGGAAATCAAGTTTCAGAGAAACTGTTAAATTTACCTTTGACTCCTCACTTCTATATGAAGCTCAAATTTAAGCCCAGGTCCTTTGCTCTTTCTTCCCCATCTTGTTCTTTAATTTTAGAAAGCCAAACCCTATAAATGCACATAAATGTTTGTGCTTACTGCAAGCAAAAAGCTGGTGCCTTAGGAAATACTTACGTAGCATTCTTTCCTTCTAGGTGGCCTACTAGCATGAATGAGAAACCAGAAACAGATAACTGGGATGCCTGGGCAGCCCAGCCCTCTCTTACCGTTCCAAGTGCCGGCCAGTTAAGGCAGAGATCAGCCTTTACTCCAGCCACGGTCACGGGCTCGTCTCCTTCTCCTGTGCTAGGCCAGGTAAAAGCTGTCATGAGAGTATGGAGAACCTAGCATGCTAAACCCTACCAACCAACTTACTGAATGCTTGCTGACATCATTTAGATGTAAACCTGTGTCTGTGGCCAGGCCAGATGGCAGTCCAGGATCCACTTCACATTTTTCCCGGGAACCTTGAAGAGGCCTAGAATCCTGTTGTGAACAGTGAGAGTTGGGAAGAGGGTTAGCTCTGCCTGGGTTATCCGAGAAACTTAACTAGAGAAGTTGCGTTTGAACTGCACTGTGAACAGCGGGTAAGACCTAAATAGGAAATGGACTGGGCTAGCATATCAGACAGAAAATACCACAAGAGGCTTTAAGATAGTGTGTTTGGGAGAAATGGGTCATCCGCGTGGCTTACCAACAGCGTGTCAGAAAAGATAGACTGATTGCAGGTGAATGGGATAGTCTTAAATGCCCAACTAAGAAAGTAATTTCTAGAAAGGTAAAGGTGGTTATTCTGGATATTTCTATTTTTCTTTAATATAATAAGGATAAAGGAATGAAATTTCTATAAATAATCAAACCAAACAAGAACAAATGCCTGCCTGGTAGGGAATAAAGGGCCAGGGACGTTTTCTGATCTGAGAACAGCCAGATTGATTGTGGGCTCTGGGCAGATTCATGTGAGGTGGTGTGCAGGGAGATAAGAGTGGAAGATAACAGAGCAGCGACACCAGAATATGAACTGCGAGTTTGAACTCCAGATCTATCACGTGCTACCTTTGTGGCACTGGGCATTTGTTTAATCTCTTTATATCTCAGTTTATGCAGCTATAAGACACTACGTCCTTCAAAAAATTAAATTCAGGTTAAATTCGGCCAAGCACCTTTGTATTCTTGGCTAAATTCTTATTGTAGCTACTCCTCTGGCCCTCAGATCCCTTTCTGAGAATGTTGCTATGAAGCCCAACCTGAACTTTGCTCTCCCCTTTTTCTTTCTCCCTCCATTATCTCTAACAACAGACCGCCCCAGGGCTAGCCCTTTCTACTTTATTCATATTGGTATTTCAGAATCTCTCAATTGAGAACTCTTCCCTCATCAGTCTCTCTGCATGGTTATTCCTATATAACCCAGCCTGGGGTCAGAGGAAGAAACAATTGTCCGAGGTCACACAATTAGCAGGTAACAGACTTGGGTTCCAATCCAGAATCCACTTTCTACTGGCAAGGACTGAGAAGATTAGACAGTGTAGAGAGCTATGAAATCCATGGCATGAAAGTAGATTACCTTTGTGTGCTGAGTAGGAAATAGAAGGTAAAGACCATAAAAATGGTCCTGACTGGTGTTTGAAATCCAGAGAAACTGCTTCTGTTCTGAGGAGTTGAAGGAATAGATGTGCAATTTGAACAGAAGAATATAGTGATGTAGGTTTAAGAAGGTGAGAGCCATGTAAACTAGGATTAGAAGTTATCAACATGGGTGCTGAAACTATTTGACCTCTCATAGATGCTCCGTTTATCAGACATCATCATTATTAATTAAATATAGAACTTATATGAAGATAACTTCTATAGGCAAGTGCAAATGGTTCGTGAACTAACCTTTGTTCTCGTCCATGTACGTGTGTGATTGCAAGTTCGCATTGTTGTGTATTTTAGGATTGTTTTAAGATATTGTAATGGTTTCGTTGTTACGGTTTTCAAAAAGATAATACATGCCTTACCCTGCCTTTCCAGCCTCATCTCCTACTACACCCCTCCATGAAACTAGGCTGCACTCACCCCCAGATTGGGCTCCTCTTCCTGGACCCTTTGCCTGTGCAGTACCCTCGGCCTGGAGCACCCTTCCTCCGAAGACTTAGCTACCAAAATTCTTCTCATCCTTCAAGGCCCAACTCAAATGCCGCCTCCTCAGTGAATTTTTCGCTGTTGTCCTTAGGCAGGGCTAATCCCTCTTTTCTCTCTGTTCCCACATTGAACAGTAGGAGCCTTCATTTTAGTACATTTCATTTTATCAGGTGGTATATATAGTGATTTGCGTCTCTTTCTTCCCCATTAATTGTGAGTTCTTTGCTACCAATATCTAACTCCTCCTTTTGAATAGTGCTTTATGGTTAATAAAGTGTTTTAACTTGAATTACTTGGGGGTGACAGACATGGCATTTTGTTCCCCTTTGCAATACCACGGTACCTTGCATGTAGATATATAATAAATGTTGATTACAACAGGTTTATCCTAACCAAACTCACTTCTCTAAAATGATCTAAAGCAAGCACAATCCAGTACAGGGCATATTTCCCCAGGTTTGCTTAGGCATTCAGTTCATTGCTGAGATTTAATAAGATTTCTACTCCACTATCAGTCTTCCTTGAAACATCTGAATCAAGCTGGGAAATGGGCAACCTGAGCGTTAGAAGAGTCTGGTGTGACAGAATCAACATGACCTCCTGTCTTGTTTATGGCCAGACAATGACTTTGTGCATATGCTGGTGGACTTTCACCTCACTTTTGGAAATAAACAATTCTGGAGAAGCATCTAATACATAAGCTATATTGAAAAGGGTCCTTTGCGGATGTGTGCGCACCCTGTGAGCTTGGGGCGGGGGGTGTGGGGGCGTGGGGGCAGTATTTGTGTCACCTGCATTGCTAACAGCCACCAAGTAATGAGAGGTCCTTTATGTTATTCTATACAAGGGTGAAAAGGTGGAGGGGCTGCAAGCACAAGCCCTGTATCCTTGGAGAGCCAAAAAAGACAACCATTTAAATTTTAACAAAAATGATGTCATCACTGTGTTGGAACAGCAAGACATGTGGTGGTTTGGCGAAGTGCAAGGTCAGAAGGGTTGGTTCCCCAAGTCTTACGTGAAACTCATTTCAGGGCCTGTAAGGAAATCTACAAGGTATTTTTATATTTTTCTACTTCTGTTTAATGAAAACTATGCTGGGCACTAAGTTATTGTTTGCATTAGTTAGGATTCACAGATGGGAATTGCAAGAGTGTTTTGTTTTCTGGGTCTTTTAACTGCAAAAGATGATGTGTCAACAAGAATGGAATCTCCTACAGATAAATGACCATTTTTTTCTTCCTCATAGAGATTTACCTTTTTTTTTCCCCCCATTGACCAGAGGGAATTCTGTTCTGAGACCTCTGACATTTTTGTGTGTTTGTTGGAAAGTATGTCTCTGTTTATGCTTGGTACCCCTACTGTGTCAGATTATACATGAATGCTTTGAAGCCCAAAGCCTTTGGGAAAACAACTGGAAGAATGAATTATCTTTTTATTAGGGCCTAGAACCTTAACAATGCTGTTTAGTTATTCTAATTATATAGATGTTCAAAATAAATTTGTGAGTCTCAGAGGATCAAAAATATTAGATGAGCTTCTACTAGTCATACATCGAAATAGACTAGTACTTTAGCTATGTATCCGGCAATACAAAGTGCTAAAAAATAAGAATATGATCTTAGAATCATGCCTATTAATACCTTATTATATGTTTTAACGTAGCAAAGTGCAATTATTTTGGCTGTAGATTGTTCAAATTTTTTAATGTTAAGCCGTTTTAAAAGAAAACCGACGTCATTTGTCCTGTTTTTAAGATAAAAATTAAAATATTTTCCCCCTCCCCCTTCTTTCAGCATGGATTCTGGTTCTTCAGAAAGTCCTGCCAGTCTAAAGAGAGTAGCTTCCCCAGCAGCCAAGCCGGCCATTTCAGGAGAAGGTGAGAAGCTGATCAAATGGTGCTCTGTAGAAGGGCTGAGGGAATTGCATAATACAAACAGCACATGTTTGAAATAGGACTGCGTTTCATCCTAGAAGAGATATAAATTTATGTTCAGTGTATTAAACTCTAAGATGAAAGGAAAGTTTAGCTCCTCACAAAATCAAAGTACTTTATGGGGACTTTCAAAATACTATCAGAGATATTGATTATAAAAACTTAAACTGTCCAATTATATTTTATTCTATTCCCTTTGACTTTTGAAAGAGGCTCATTAAAGTCGCTAAGAATCAAATTTTCTCAGCAGCTTGGTAGCTTTTTGTGGTATTGTAGCTACACAGTCTAATAAAGCTATAACAGTAACAGTGCCATATGTACTACCTCAAATGAAACAGAAATGTAGTTTCTAGATTCCATGTAAATATCCAAACCAGAGTATTTAGACTTAAAACATTCATTTTGAGTATTTGTTACACATATAATTAGTAGCTTTACTCTCTGATCTTTGTGACATAATCCTAAGGATTATATATGTCATTATAGGGTAGGGGTTTAAAAATGAACTAAGCCTACGTCATTCAGGCCCTAATTGTGAAAAATGTCTTACCTCTTCTGCATTTACTATAGTTACTTCATAGTACTTAGAGAATAGTACTACCTGAATCAGATAGGTGTTCAGTGTTAGAAGTTTGGACAGTGTTTGTAACTAACAGAAATCTACCCAATTGTATAGTAACTTTTCATGGGTTCTTTGAATAAATTATATGAAGATAGGATGTTTTAGTTTGCCATTATGAGATTGTTGCATTCTTTAGAAACCTTGCCTTGTAAAAAATAGTATTAAAATAGTTATTTTAATGGAGAAAGCAAGGATTAAGATTTAGTGATTTTAGACAGTAAAAGAGTCACTTTTTCAAGGAGAATTTTAGAATTAAAAGTATGGTTTAGTTTAAGATTTAGCTATAAAACCTCATCAATGTTAAACAAATCCAGCTTTTTTTTAGATCAGTTTTTGCTATTGTCACCATATCATCAGCATAATGCACTTTATAAGTCTTATCATTTCAATGGCTTTTGTAATCTACTGTTTGGAGAACATGACATGTAGTCAGTAGTGTAAAAAGCAAAATATAGCACAAAGATTGTGTCTCATTGGAGAGCCAGACTGTCTCTATATCTTTACTCTCACCTATTACCCATATGATTTTGATTATACTTTAACTTCCTTATATGTAAAGTGGGTATAAAACCACCCCTTGAGGTAGGAAGTTATGACGATTTTCAGATTTGTCTTTTAAGAACAAAGGTCAGTAAACATCTGCTACTTTTATTTTTTGATTTCCTGGATTTTTGATAGAACCACTCAACAGTGAGTATTCTCATCTAACAGAAGTGTTGATGAATGTTGATTTGTTCTGAAATGTGTGCACAGAGGCCTTGAGATTTGAGACTTAAACAGATTTAAGATGAACCACACACATACATAAAGTTGGGCAAATAGAAGAGAGATAATTCTAATCTTAGTTGACAACTGTTACAGCCATTTTGAAATGATTTAGATATTAGTTGAGATTGCTGGCATTCTGGAGGGTTATGGGAAGACATTGACATTTGCAATTCTGAGAAAAGTGATTTATATATATATATGTATATATATATATATTGAGCTGCTTATTGATACTGCACTCACTATTTTCAAATTTTTAAAAACTGTAAACCAGATTAAATAGATTGTCAGTCTGGAGAGCCCTTAAAATACTAGCTTGGGGATGGCCAGTGCCATGTGTTAAACGACCCCAGTGTGGCCCCCCAGGGACAGGGAGGCTCTGTGCACCCATCCTACGTCTCCTCGTTTTGATAGCCCTGCAGATGACTGTGTGCACAACCGAGCAAGGAATGTCACCATCTTTCTAGTCTCTGCTATGTTATACTGCAACTTTTAGTTCAGCCAGAGTTCATGCTTCTGAAATTTCTTAAGCATTTTGAAAGTTACTTCAAACTTTGGATCCCTTTTTTAAGAAGGCGGCTTTTAAGTGCAGGGATCACGGGGAAAGTTTTGACTGCCAAGGAACCTATCTTCAATAGCCAAACATGAGCTAAGGAACAAGTAATGGAGCAAAATGAAAAAGGGAAGGGTCAGAATATTGAGCAATCAGAAAAAGAATATATTGATGGGAAAAAAAAAGAAAAAGAAGAATGTCTTTATTAAGGCTGCCAAACTTTGGTTTCCTTGTGTGGGAACTCATTTTTCCAGTTTTAACTGTGGAGGTGTGTGTTACCAGTGCTGGAGAGCTAAAGACAGAGAGTCTTCTGTTCTCCCTCGCCATTTGGGTGAGCTGTGTCTACCCTGGGTTTGAGTGCTCCCCCCAGCAGTCACTGTGGCCTCAGTCTGCAGGTCAGCACTGCTAGAAGGAAAGTGGCCCCTTGGAGGAGAGTCTCCCACGATGTCGAGCCGCCTGCATTAGCACAAGTGTTAGAAGGTTTTGTTTTTTGTAAGCTTTAGCTTTCCTTAGTTTTTCCTGCAGAGGCTCCGATAATTAGCCAAAGGATTCCTCCATTCTCAGTTTCTGCCTCTTAACATTAGCCTCTGCATTTAGGGTATCTTCTGAAATTTTAATGAGCAACTATAAGAAAAATTAACGTTCTAGGTAGATGGAATTTTTTATTGCTTTTTGAAAAATAAAGACTGAGGAGAAAATGGAGAAAAAGTAGAAACTTAAAGATGGTTATATTTCTGTTAATCTTTTATTCTGTACCTAAGTGTAAAGTCTAACATGTTGTGTCTAGTGATCTTTCTCAGAATATGCTTGGTTCTAAGACTTAGTAAAATCTGCTGTTACAATTAAAAAGAAAAATTTACTCTGGAATGCACACCTTTCGCGTCAAGACAGTAAAGAGCATCAATTCTTATCCTTTAAGACTAATTTACATGAAATATAAAATGTGAGAAACTGATTTGTCTTTTCAATTTGATTATATTCACTGATTGGGTATATCTGCTTTTATCATCTGTCTACTCTGCACTCGAATGTTGAATAGTTGCCCACTTTTAACTAAATAGTGTAGAGTTTTACTAGATGTTCGAATAGTTTCTTTCCCCTGATGTACATGGCACATTAGGGCATAAGTTTTCACTTGGGCACTTGAATAATGAAAAATATGTCTGTTTTTAAAAAAGGGTAAATTGTATCTAAGATGTTTCTAAAATTGTGACTTGGTACCTCAGAACTGAAATACATATCTTTAATGTGCATACCAGGAGCTTGCATGTGAATGTATTTAACCAGTACTCAGTCAATATGAGTTAAAAGTAAAGATTCTAAAAAGTCGTTCTCATTTAGAGAATGTTAAATCATAAATATCATTCTTGGTACTCAGCATTGGTAGTCCTACAGTTGTTTTGTTTTTTTCGGTTGGGCTTTTTTTTTTTGTTCCTATGGCTGGGTCTTTCCAGGAATTGTTTCCTTGTCTGCAGTTACTGAATTTTTATGCGCAATTGAGAAATTTGGAGGTGTTGTGCAACTCTGTATTTTATCTATGACTATAGCCTTTCTCTTGAATGGATCTTATCCTAACTTCCTTATTCATAAACTTGCTTTTGCAAAGCTGTCTGGGATTTCTGTAAACAATCAAGCTCTCTCCGTATCTCAATATTTCTCCCCACCAGAATTTATTGCCATGTACACTTACGAGAGTTCTGAGCAAGGAGATTTAACCTTTCAGCAAGGGGATGTGATTTTGGTTACCAAGAAAGATGGTGACTGGTGGACAGGAACAGTGGGCGACAAGTCCGGAGTCTTCCCTTCTAACTATGTGAGGCTTAAAGATTCAGAGGTAAACCCACATTAACTGTCTCCTCTCCCTTTCTGTGCAGTGATTCTCTTGACGGGGAGTCACGATGTTTGATGATGGAACACTGTTGGGTTTTGCTAAATTCTGGAATGTGACAGCAAATACAGAGTGACCTATAATTATTTGAACTTGTTATTTGGTGGTGCAGGGTAAGCCTTGGCTTCCCATGAGCAGAAGAATCCCCTGGCCCTGGTGGAGCTACATGTAATAATGTTTCATATTCATCTCTATTCTTGTATGTAAGTGGCTCAGGATTTGGAATAAACTTTCTTGATAAGGTGTCTTCATGTTCGACTGCTTTGGGATACCCCAGGAAAGATACAGAGCAATATTTTGCCCATATAAACAAATGTATTTTGATAATACAGGCCCCAGAATATTGGGTAGGAGAGATTTTCTAAAATTTATATATTTTGCCTACACAGTAGGAAGATCCAAGATGTAAGAGATTGGTACATTTTGGCTGAATCTTAATGTCTCCATTGATCAGGGACTGAATGTATCTTAAATGCTATTGTTCTT
This sequence comes from Solenodon paradoxus, assembly GCA_004363575.1. Taxonomy (NCBI): domain Eukaryota; kingdom Metazoa; phylum Chordata; class Mammalia; order Eulipotyphla; family Solenodontidae; genus Solenodon; species Solenodon paradoxus. The sequence goes on along the minus strand of RJWH01000806.1, from coordinate 301,699 downwards.
ATAAATCAGAAGTGGCTCCCATTGTTGTTAGTTGGGGCCCTAAAATTCAGTTGCCTAAAATGTGTGGGAGTGTGAAAGCCCACCTCACAGTTTCAAGTTAGGGGATGGCTTCAGGCCATAGTTATAGTCAGTTAACAGACACCGTTACACAAAAATAAACCAGCAGAATTGGCTCTCTTATATTTTTTTTTCCTGCATAGGCAGTCAATTCAGTTACTTTCTCTTCTCCTCCTGGTTCCTAGGCACCCAGAAAAGAGGCTGGTAAGACTTCAAGATACTTTGTTCACTGGAGGCAAGTGGACACAGCTTGCTCGTTCATTGAAATACCAGGACAAGGACATACCCTGGGGTGTTCCACAGACGCCTGCATAGACCCCTGTCCCCCTACCACACACACATGCACACCTGTGCGCAGTACCATAACTGCTGGCAGTGAGGCTGGCCTGCGGCGTGCTTGTAGTCCAATACTGGCCCTCCTACCACCCCTGCACTTCCCAGAAGGAGTTTTGTTGGCTTGTTTTTTTGCTTTGTTTTTAGGGACTGTCATTTTTGTTCTTGTTTTTCCTTGCTGAGGTCTTGACAGCAGCTTGCTAAAACTCCCCTGGAGATTTGCATAAATCTGCCTTGGAGCATTTGGCAGAAGCAAGGAAAAAAAATAGTTCTCCCATAAAGGGCGACTGGTGTATTATTCTCTGTAGACCTGGAGAGGGAAAATTAAACTTCCCTCAGTAAGCCAGTTGGATGCCAATCATATAGATGATATTACAGGAGTTAAAGAGAAGACACTAAAACTAAACTTAATTTCTACTACAATGCAGGAAAATGCTTAGAAGTGACTACCTTTTGGATCAGTTAAAACCCAAAAGCTGTTGCTTATATTATGTTTAAATTATAGTTTTCTATTTAAAAAAGCCAATAAGTTAAAAAATATGCTCTGGCCTATTTTAAAGGTAAGCTGTGTGATTATTTAGTCACAGTCTTAAATTATTTGCCACAAAAGAACCAACAGTGCTAAAGATTTTGGGCTAGCATTTAGCTACATTATTTAATAATAATGAAAAAAATCTTCACCTCTTTCTTCCTAGTTGGCCATACAATTCAGAGTCTAAGGAAAAGATCCTTCCAGACTTAAATACCGGATCCAATCACATTACCAGATTTGCCTTGTGGTCTGGGAGAGCCTGCCCAACCTTGCTTCCTTCTCTCTGAGAAGGGTTAGGGCACACAGCCTGGGACAGTTATCCCACTACATTCCTGAGGGGCCTCAGAACCTGGCCTGCCCAGTGTATCTTAGCCTATGGAGCTGGCTGTGATCATGAAAAGGAAGCATATTGAAGCTGCTTGAACGTTCATTGGTATTGCCAATTGTTTTGGTCTTTTTATGGAATATAGTCATAGGGAGTATAGAAATATTCCCACTCTGTATTGGGAAAGTAGCTAGTGTTCTGGAATCTTGTTTCATTGGTATTCTTTTATTTTGATCCACAAACTGTGAAAGTAGCAAGGGTGATTTGCATTGCGTAATTTGTTAATAAAGAAAGCAGAAGCAGAGTAAAAGTTTTAACTCAAACTTTTCCTGGTAACTGGTTATTAAATTTCAGTAAGCAAAATAAAGACCCTATTGTTGTGTTCATAGTAAATTACATATTTTTTTCCTCACTGTGACTCTCATTTAGTTTATTAAGTCATGTTTTAGCAGGAATTCTTAATTTACTGCAGGAACTCAAGGGTGAAAACCCATTCAGAATAGAGCACTTAGTAATGACAGATTACTGTCTGGCCCCTGTCCTAACTTGAGGTCTCTGTTGGCTTATTCCGATGGTTTAAAATTCCATGAGTATCCAGGAGAGGAATTCCACTCCAGAGCGCTTTTGGAATGCCGACTGGTTGGAAAGAAATATGGTCTGCTTCTATGGAGTGTACTTGCAACCCTGATAGTGGCATTTCTGTTTTTCAAACAGTGGAACATACACTAGAGAAGGGCTGCCTCTTTTGATAGAGGTGTAGAGGAATGGGGTAGGAGGTTTTGAATCATCACTGTACTGTTTTAGTCTTTGGAAAAAAGAAAACTCTTATCAATATAGCAAAAATTAATATTTTAATTAATTAAACCTGGGTGTTAGACTAATGGATGTCCGTTATGGTGTCTGTACTTTTATGTGTGAAATAGTTCATCGTTAACCATTTGATATAAAGCCTGGGCTTAGTATTTAGGACACAGACCAAGAGTCTTTCTAGTGTGGCATATGTCTGATGTGGCTCAGGGACAGACACACCTATGCCTTATGCAGTAAGTAACTGAGCCCTCTGGGACCCCACAGCACCACATACTTTGCTGATTTTTCTCTAAAGAAGAGACTAAAAGCTGCATGTTTAAAGTGCTGCTTTTCTCTCTTGCCTTCCTGATATACATCTTGGGTGTCAGGAGATACAGTGCTACTGTGTTTCCCCAGAATCAAAAAGGGGGAGTTAAGGGCTCAAGCAAGTTTGTGTCATCATTAATCGTTTTTAAGTTGCATGACCAAAACTCTTCAGTATACAAATGAGACCTTTTGCTCTGTTTTAAGGGCTCTGGAACTGCTGGGAAAACAGGGAGTTTAGGAAAAAAACCTGGTAAGTTACAAACCCTGATGCTTTTTTTTTTTTTTTTTTTTTATGTTTTGAATGTCATTAAGACTTGCTCTGGATCTGTGTTTATTAGAGTCAGGATCCTAAAAGAAAAAACAAGAGAATCTTTCCTAGGAGTAGTTGGTGTTAGATCCTTTTCTTGGAATCTATTCATAGTGTGTAAATGGTTGTGAAATACGGCTGTTGCTTCACACATGGGGACGTTACAGACAGAGCGTTCTCCTGGGTGGTGAAGAAGTCATTCAGGCAAGATGGTGGGAAGTTGTGATCATGGAGCGATAGATCTGGGGTCACTTGCTGCAGAGCTCTCCTCTTGCTAGTCTCAAGAAACCCTTTCCCTTTCCTCAAAAATCGGTCCTGGAACATAAATAGTGGGGGAGATTGCGGGACCAACAAATGCTATGAATGTAGATCCTATTAATTTAGAATTCAGTGGTATGCACTGGAAGTTACAAAATTATAGTCACTCCACTGAATTCAGAGTGCTTTAGTTTATTTAAACATAATCACATGTTCTGTAAATGGTAGCATGAAAGAGAAGGCGGCAGATGTAAATAATATGGTTTGTATGGCACATCCTCCTCATCTGGGTCTGGGTCATCTGAGCTTTTTGCTGTTATAGCCTTAGGAAATTATATGTTGAAATAGTTACCACTATACTGAGAGAGGGATTTGTTGATCTGTGTCTGGTCCTTAGCTCCAAATGACCTTACCTGGTAAGGCTTTCAGGTTGTTGTCGGATTTTAGTCAGGCTGCAGATACTGGGCCAATTGGGCCAAATCTCTATTTTTTAACTGTGAGTATGGGTTCAGGTGGGCTGAACTTTGCACTGAAACCAGGGAGCTGCTCAGGCACACAGAACACAGAAAGGAATGTTGGGGTGAATCTCTGGCCCTGTACACTAGGTCCTTTGAAGGGCAGGAACATCTGGTCCGAATAGGACACTAATTTGACCTTTCTCCAAACCAGAAACTCTTGGAGCCTAGAGATAGCTTGCTGTGCTAGGGGAGAAATCTTATTATCAGTGCAGATGTCTCAGTCAGAGCTCTCAAAAGGAGCCAAGGTAAATGTCAGCTGGGCTCTTTCTTGCTCGCCCTGAGCTTTCAGAAGAAGTGGCAGGGCTCATCCTGGAGTTTCCAGCAGGGTGGCGGCCACTGGCTAAAGAGCAGCGTGAGGGGAGATTGTTAATGGGACTCCTTCCCTTCTGCTTCCTTTTTTTCCTTTTTCCTTCCTTCTTTCCCTTCTTCCTTTTATTCCTTCTTCTTCTCTTCTTCAGGAACAGTTATGATGGGGAGAGTGTAGATGGATATTGTTTGTTCTGTATTGCTTCTAGAAGGTCGGAATGCCAGAGTTCAGTCACAGAAGATTTTGTCTTCATTCTTGCCTTCTGCTGCCAGTAGGAATGTCCTTTTCTGGGCCTGGTTGTAGAACTGCTGAAATTTTTCCCATGAAATTTTTAACATTCAGGAAAAGTACAGAACTGTTCACATTGTTTTCTGTGCTAAATTATTATTTTTGCACAAAATTCCCTTCTTAACTCCAGGTTCCTCTAACTTGAAGTAAAAAGAAACAAACTTTCATTGACATGATGTCTGATATTCAGGGGTCACTCTCAAAACGTGATCCCCAAAGAAAATGGTCTTGGGGGAGTCTAAAGCAACAACATATAAATCAGCTAGTGGTGGGTTTTGAAGAAAATGGAATTTCTCTTTCTACTGTAATTGGCAGGTGGAAAAGTATCATTTGTTCCTTTTTTTCAACTTAACCATCATCTAAGTGCTGTGTCCCCAGCCTGTGCTGGGCAGAGGGCAGGTAGAGATGAATGAGACCCAGCTGTTGGCATCAGGGGGTTCACGGTATTTGTGGGAGGGGATGTGAGAGATGTGGGGGTTGGGGGTAAGAGGTGGGGAGTTTTCGAAGGGAAGTTGGTAAGTTCTGAGAGATGATGAGGTTCTAGAGCAGACCTTGTAGGTTTTGGAATAGGGGTGGTGGTGGGGGGGGGGTGATGTGTGAGCCTTCTTTATTTCAAAGGAAACCAGCCCAATTGTTGGCTTTGACATTGTTAATCTGTGAACTGGGGAGGGGACCATGTCTCCTTAGAATTTCCTTCTCCCGACTGTAACAGTGCATTGTGATGTTTGATCTTGTTTTTCAGAAATTGCCCAGGTCATTGCCTCCTACACTGCCACTGGTCCTGAGCAGCTTACCCTGGCCCCCGGTCAACTGATTCTGATCCGCAAAAGGAACCCAGGTGGATGGTGGGAAGGAGAACTGCAAGTTAGTGCCTCTTCTATTTGTTTAAGATTCTTTGTCTAAATTTGAATATGCAAAAGTCTCAGAGGGATACTTTCACATTGCAAAGGATAAATAATCTCACGCTTTCTAAATAAAGCCCTTTTGGATAGCAAGAGGTACCATTCTCTGAACTGATAATAATTCCTAAGTTTTGGACAACCAGTAGCAGAATTGCGAGAGCTAAGGATTCACCTCAAGGTTTATCTAAATCTGTTGGATTCTTGAGTTCAGATAGTGAGTGGAGAATGGTCACCCTACACAGTTATTTGGGTCATGACATTATAGAGGTGGAGCTTTTGATCTGTGGCTTTAGAAGGTGTGGTACAATGGCAGGTGTCTATTTTCAAAGCTACATGTGTATATCACAATATATTTAGTTTCCATGAGTGTGTGTTTGTGTGTGTGTGTGTGTGTCTGTCTGTCTCCATCTTCAGTTAACATTTGTTGAACAAATATTGGTCAAGGAGGGAAAGATCTATATTGTGATGAAGAAATACAGTAACTCTCTGAGAGCATGAGTATTTGATTAAAAGGGAAAGAAGAAATGTGTAGAATGGAAGGCAGAGCTGGAATGTCACCAGAGGCTCATGAGTGAGTAGCTATAACAACGCTGCTCAGTAGGGCTGACCAGGTACCACTTACTGACTCGGGGTCTGACCTTGGAGTCTTGGGATCCACCCCCTTTCTCAGGTGTCTGTCCCTTGCTGGTAGGGAGAGCCTGTCTCAGACTAGCAGGTGGCAGAGTTGTGCTGCCATCACCTACCTGGAGCTCCCCTCTGCACTTCCTCTGTCTGTCTGGAGGCAGTGACTCTGCCTGTCCTCTACCGAAGCTTCCTGCAGCTGCCCCTTCCCTTTCAGTCATACAGCTTAGCAGTCTTCCCACTCACAGCAGCACTTCCACTCCAGCTCGTCTGCCTCTCTTCACAACACATCTCCCCCAAATGGTCATCATCCATCTTGCCCCTCATTCCTCCAAAGCTGACCAAATCCCAGTTCGTGTGACGATCCTAACCAGAATGGTCATCTTCCACTAACGGGGAAGCAGCTGTGCCGCGCTCAGCTTTTCGTGCATGGTTTTTTATTTCCACGTGAAGGTTATCATCTCCTGTAGGGCAGCAACCATGTTTTTTGTCCTTCAAAAGGGCTTTGCTCAAAAGAGTTTTGAATGGTTCTTGGAATCTACAATAAAATGGGTAAACTGGGAGTGTAGGTGCTTTAACACAAGTGTCTCATCCTTGACACACATGTGGGAATGCTAACGCGCTCTGCCCTACCCTTGTGAAGCTCCCGGAGTGGGGAGATTGTGGGAACCAGTGGGAACCACTGCGAGCCACAGGGCAGTATACCATCAGCTAAGTGTGTGAGAATGAACTGCAAGTGAGTGGCTTCAGTTACTGGCTGCTTCACTGAAAAGAAAAGCTTTAGTCCTTGAGCCAAGGGCAGAGTCTATCAGCCTGTAAGGAAAGTGAAATTTGATCTGTGCCTTCTTGATCAGTTGGCAGGGGGAAGGTAGAGGAAAGTGAGAGCAGTGTTCTTAGTTTTATTTCCTTACTTTTAGGATAGATAATATAGTCCCATATCTTAAAATGAAAAAGTTAAAAAGGGGAATACAGATATCTTCCTCCTACCCTTTCCCCAAAGACAACTATTCTGTCAGAGCCTTCAGATTGTGTGTTGGGGTTGGGGGGTGCAGCGGGGCATGAGTGTAAGTTGTTTTGAGTACTTTGTTCCTGGTGGTGTGCAGACATGCAGTGTGGCACTTCTCACCATCTCACTAGAGGCTCCTGCAGCTCCTAGAATTGACCCCTAGTTGCAGTCTTGGCTCACCAACCTCACAGCTGGTGTGTAAACACTCAACAAGTGAATCTTGTTATGTTTGGATTGCAGTGAAGGAGGAAGGAATGGCAATGAAAAATGCAGCTGTAGACACTACGTAGGCCTGATGGTTTTTGAAAACATTGTCAAGTTTACACTTATCTAGTATCTGTGATTATCTGTCATCCATTAGAATAGTGCAGACATGAGTGTGAATTGACTTAACTACTAACTGGCCTATAATCTTGGGACTACCCCTGCACTTCACTTTCTTCATCTGGGCAACAGGAATAGTATTAGTATTATCCTTCTGGAATTGTGCCGATAAATACGCATATGATGCTTAGGACAGGTATGACTCTTCAAAGCACTCAGTAGGTATTGATTGCTATAACTATTATTTCATATATTGCATATATATGTGTGTGTGTATATATATGAACTGAGAGCCAATGTTCCCTACGTAGAGTTTTCTGCCCTGGACATACCACATTTCACTCTGAATTGCAGTCCATACAGTGCAGCCATGCAGAAACATCCAGACTTCACTGACCAGTGACTGCCACAATTTGAATTGTAGCTGTTAATGTTTGCGTTTTGTAATGTAAGAATCCAGAAAGCCTACTGTTTTTGTTTTTCAGTTAGATGTAAACATTGTATAATTGCTTTTTTGTGTAGTTACAAAGCAAACTGTATCATGAAGAAGTATGACCCTTTTAAACATTTTGACATAATATTTTTCTTATTAGGCACGTGGAAAAAAGCGCCAGATAGGCTGGTTCCCAGCTAATTATGTCAAACTTTTAAGCCCTGGGACGAGTAAAATCACTCCAACAGAGCTGCCTAAGCCAGCGGCATTCCCCGCAGGTAAGCAATTTCAGCTCCATGTGGAAAAGGGTCCGCCTGTCATGTTCGCCTTTCCAGTTTTCTCATGGAATATCTTGGATTGTTTTTCACATTTGCTGTGAGCACTTCTTGTCCTTGCTGGAACTGACACCCAACTAATGTGATATGGAATATGTTTCTCAAAAGGACCAAGTGTCTAAGCAGCTTTGCTGCACTCGGCACAACAGAGCCCTTGTTGGAACTCTTCCTAAAGGGGTCATGAATGCTGTGGCATTAAAGCCAGATTTTTCTCTTGATTTCCTTCCAGCTATTTAGCTCAGGATTTGGGCTAGGGGGTGAGGGGACAAAAAAGGACTCCTAAAAATAACTGGCAAGGTTCTGAATAGGTCAGGAGCTTGAGCTGGAGGCCGTCGGGGTTTGTTGATTATAACGTGTGGCTCGTGACTAAAATAACTCCACTGTGACATTTCCTGTGAACAGAGGGGCTTCACTTCATGGAAAGGACACACTCTCCTAAAGGACTCAGAAAGAACAGGACACTAAAGCTGAGCCGGGTGGCTGTTTTCTGATTGAAGAGACAAAATTAGAAGTTTCAGTAATTTGAGATGGGTGAGACTAGGGGAGCAGAATTCTGCTCCCCGGTCTTAAAGCTGCCAATTCATGGGTGGCATTTTTAGAAAATGTCAAATATTTTCTTCCAGTGCCTTATGGTGAAATGTCTGTGCTATATGTCTCCAGTGACATACGATTAAAACTTGGCAACCTTTGCAAGATGTGAAAGGATTGGCAAACTTTGTGACGGATTCTCGACCCCAGCTGGGCCTCTTTACTTGAGCTGTGGTCTTGTCTGGGCAAAGGGGTGCATGCCAGCGGGGCCTGGCCATGTGCCCTCCACTGTCAAAGCACAGTTCCTTCACCAGGTTGGTTGGACCCCACAGAAATCATTTGCTCAAGTGACTGAATTAGCTGGAGATTTTGAAGAACCTAAACCTAGATATAGGTTGGTTAAGAAAGATTAACCAGTAAGTAAATGCTGCAGATATACCTGAAATGTGAAATGCCAGGGAATGAAGCTGTTCAGCCTCTTAAGAGTTTTAAGGATTAGTGAGAAAATAAAGTTCCTGAGATAACTTTCTTTGAGAAGAAAATTTAATATGCCAAGATACAGCAGAACAAAGCCTGATTTTACTTTTTAGTCTTGGAATACAAAAAGAGAAAGGAGAACTGTAAGTCAAGTCCTCAGGACGCACAGCTGTCTGTGTGCAGCCTTTCAGTATCAGCACTTTAGTATGCCACTGCATTCAAGTGGAAATGAGTCCACTATAAGCGCATCCATTTCCATTATACATTTTCTGCTGACAAGTAAATATGAGAAAGAGGAAGATATTATAAAAACTAAAGACCTAATATGACATTTCTGCTGTTGTCTCCGTTTTCAGTCCTCCATTTCTCTGTGACCCATACCATCCCAAATCTATCAGAAAGTCTCCATTTCATTGTATCCTCTTTGGAAAGGGGAAAAAAAATCATACATGAGACATCTAATGACCCCCAGGTGACTGGCTGCGCCTGCGTGGCTGTTCACATGGTCCTGTCTCCTGCAGTGTGCCAGGTGATTGGAATGTACGACTACATTGCACAGAATGACGACGAGCTGGCCTTCAGCAAGGGCCAGGTCATCACTGTCCTCAACAAGGAGGACCCGGACTGGTGGAAAGGCGAAGTCAACGGACAAGTGGGGCTCTTCCCATCCAATTATGTGAAAATGACCACAGACACAGACCCTAGCCAGCAATGTAAGTGCCTGGTGGCTCTGCTGCCTCTCCTCTCTGTACCTGATGGTAAAACATGCAGCATTGCTCTGATTCTGCCGAGCTGTGTTTGCAGAACTTAAAGCTAGACCATTGCTGCATTCGCAACAGTCTCTTTGAAGACCTTCTGTAATGCAGACTTTATCTCGTGGGGTTGTTTTTTGTTTTTTTGTTTTGTTTTTCTTTACATTCCTTCTGTAGCATGCCCCCTCCAACTCCTCCCCCACCCTTTTTCTTTTTAAATCATTTTGGCACCACGCTGTTTACATGCCTGACTCATTTTCCTAGCTTGAATTTTGCTCATTGTTTTGTTTTGCTTATGTGTTGTTTTCCTCCTTTTTCTAGGAATCATATGTTGTCCATCCCCCCTCAGGCTTGAAAGTCCTCAAAGAGACCCACTATCCCATATCACTGCCCAGAGGGATGATGGGAGATGCAGCCTGATCATGTGACTTCCAGCATGATCACCTACTGCCTTCTGAGTAGAAGAACTCACTGCAGAGCAGTTTACCTCATTTTACCTTAGTTGCATGTGATGGCAATGTTGAGTTATTACTTGCAGAAATAGAAGCAAAAATTACAAAACTATACAGGGTAGTGGGTCCTTTTGTGGCTTTCCTAGTGACTCAAATTGACTCCCCCCCACCTTTGCACAGGTGCTTTCAATAGTTTTAAAATTATTTTTAAATATATATATATATATTTTAGCCTTTTAATAAAAAAATAAATAAATTACTTCTTTGCTATTTCGGTTTTGCAAAAAGACCCACTATCAAGGAATGCTGCATGTGCTATTAAAAATGTTCCAAATGTCCATAAATCTGAGACTTGATGTATTTTTTTCATTTTGTCCCGTGTTACCAACTAAATTGTGTAGTTTGGGTTTTCCCCCCTATGATAGAAGTACAGAGTTCAGTGTATCTGTTCTGAAGACGTGTCGAATGAGCCCAGTTAAAGCGAAGGTGTTCTGTGCTTGTTTGTGTGTATCAGATGTAACCTTGTGGAGCATGTAATAACGCATTCTGTACATAAGAAATCCCTTCTTCTCATGGCAAAAGCTATTACCTTGTATGATTGTCTAATCAAATTGCATTTACTTTTATTTTGCACAGTGACCTTGTAGCCACATGAGAAAGCACCTGTGTTTCTGTTCAGTCTCAGATTTATCTGGTTGAGTTGGTGTTTTCTGTTTTTGGTTTTAATTTTGTGTGTTTTCATACCATAAATCAGTATAGACAATGCCATGGAGGTTATTATGATCAACAATATTTGCAGTCTCTTTATAGCCTCTGTTACATGTAGTTTTATTCCAGTTACTTTTCATGGAATGACATTTTGAACAAGTAATTTTCTTGACAAGAAAGAATGTATAGACGTTTCCCTGCAATTAATTTTCAATGTTTACATTTGTAACTAGACTGTGGAATTTCTGCAGATTAATATGACATGGAGCTCATGGTTCACCTGTGTTAGATGTGTTGTAGCCGAAGCCATGTTTGTCTCTCACATGCGAGTTGGAAGCACTCATGAAAGTGCCCGTTGCTTACAGCACAGAAAGCAGGGTGGGGAAGCTTCAAGCACAATCTAGCAGTTCTACTAATGACTTTCTAACCTGCAGTCACCTTCTGCTCTTACGTCTCTCCCCGCGGAGACTGTGCTGGCAGTGGGGTGGAGGTCCTTCTCCACTAATATGGTGCCCAGGACAGGCCGGCTTCTCCTGCTCACGGGCACAGCAGTATTTTCATGGATATGAAATGTAAAATATATAAATATACAAACCTGCGGCTTTAACAACTGTAATACAACCTTTTGAATTAGTTACGTGTATAGATGATTAAATTCTTCATATAAAAGTTAGACGGAAATGTCTGTGTGTTCTTGATGCTGGAACTGGACAGTGGTGGCGGGAAACCACACCGACTAGATGTCAGCAGGCGTCCTGCTGCCCAGTGTTGACGATGACCTGTACTCTTTGAAACAGGGGTGTTAGCGGATCCTCACTTGGTCTTCTTTGAATGGCCCGCCCTCTCGCTTTGCTACCCACCCTCCCCAATTAGTGTAAAAATGGTTGCCCCTTAAAATAGGGGTTTGGAAGACTAGAGCCACCACTCGGGATAAGGGTTAGCGCTCTCTTTGGTATGTTATTGCTACATTGACAAGTAGGTGATTTGACTCAGGGCACAAATTGTCTGAAGCATGCATCATAATAAGGGCCTGTCAAACATTCAAAAACGATGTGTGTAAAGGTGAAAGCGTTGACATATTCTATACCGTTGTCCACCATTCATGTCTACCTTGCACGCTGCAGTCTTGCTGCCTTTGCGGAAATAAACCAGTGTGCATGTTGAAGAGGCTGCTATGATAGCAAATGCTTGACTCTGTCCATGAGCTCCACTGCTTGGTCCTCCTTGCCGTTGAGTCAAAAAGTTACTTCCTTTGTCAATTCAGCCAGTATTTTTAGGGAGAGAGTCACCATTTGGAGTGCTTTGCTGGCTTCTGGGGCGAGTGTGCTCCCTAGTCAGTAGAGATAGGGTCCCTCTCCTCATGGAGTTCATGTTCAAGTGGGAAGGACAAGAAAAAAATCAGATGACTACAATGCATAGGGGTGTGTATGTGTGCGTGTGTGTGAAGGGGACAAGTTCTGTTTTTAGGAGAGGTATAGATGCGAGGCACTATTGAGCAGGACATCCAGAGTAGAATGGCGGTGGGTGGGGGTGCTGCATGGAGAGGGTCAGAGAACCCTTGCAGGGGGAAGTAATATGTAAACTGAGACCTGAAGGATGAGCAGGAGCTGATGCAGCCAGGAAGAGAAGTGGCTGCTCTAGGCAGGGATGGCAGGACATGTGAAGACCCAGAGGTGGGTGAGAGGAGGTCTCTGTCGCTGTCCCCCAACCCACCCACTTATGGAGCAGCGATGGAGGTAGTAAGTCCCCTCTTTTGACCAGGACCTCTATACCTATATTAGCTGATGTTCCTTCGCCAGCCTTGAGTTTGGCTGGAAACAATACATTGTCAAAGTGGGTAATAACTCTCTCTAATGCCCTATCTGTAAATCAGTCCTCTGGGCTTCTGGATTTGTACAGTGACAAAGGTGGTTTCCTTCACCAGTCATTCAGTTTGCATTTGATTGTGGGCATCTATTCAATGCGATGTTTCTCAACCGGAGGATGTCTAGTGGAGACACTGGGACACAGCTAAACATCCTACAGTGCACAGGAAAGCCCCCTCAGCAAGGAATGAACTGACCCCAGGTGCCCCCCAGACCATGATTGAGAAACTGGTTACTCAAGGTCACAAAGATTTTACTAGCTACTGTTAAGTAAATGTAATAATTTAGCAGGCTCATAGCATGCGTGTAAAAAGTGTCCTAGAACCTTAATTTCATACTTTTAAGCTTGAACTTGCTTTTCTTGATTATTCCTCATCATCTGCAGTTTGATGCTTGATTAAACATGTGATTAGAGAATCTGTTTAACAAAAAGTTAATAAAAGGAAGGGAAAACATCTTCTAATTAAATTAGTAAGGGACTACAAGTTATCTTCTTTGGCCCCAGAGTTTAAAGATGTCAGATTTTTTCTTTTTAATTGAGGTGACATTGATTTACAACACAAATAAGTTTAGATGTACTTGTTCACTCTTCATCAAATATATGATAACACATCACACCCACCACCAGACCTGTAATAATTCTCTACCACTGTCCAATGGACCCATCACCCTTTACTCCAACCTCCCACCCGTTCCCCTCTGGTAACCTCAGTTCTGTTGTCATGTCCAAGGGTTGGTTTTTATTTTGGCTGTTCATTGGTTTTATTTCTTTATATTCCACATATGAGTGAGATCATCCAGTATTTGTTTTTCCTTCTGACTTACTTCACTTAGCGTAATCAACTCTAGTTCCATCCATGTCACAATAGGCAAGATTTCATCAATTTTTTTAAGCTATTAAACTAATTCATTTGATTTCATCATTGGTGTTGATTTCTGTCCCAAATATATTTGCAAGTGAATCGAGGTACGGTTTGCCCCCATGGCATATGGACAGAACAGTGAAAATGAGATGGCTTCCACTCAGCAGTTCTGAGTTGCTTTCCTAAGGCTGCCTTCCTCTTCGCCCCTAGTGCAAGCCTAGATTGCTGAGGGGCGGGGTAGTAGCCCAGAGAATCAGACCCTAGGCTGCCTCTATGCAAACGGGTGAAGCTGATCAAAAGCAAGGACCCATCCCTTCATAAAGTGATAAAGTACCATTACGTGGACAGTGGGAGCTGTTGTCCACTCTGCCGGCAGAGGCAGACTCCAATGGCTCATGGGAACGGGGTTCTCTACGCCTTCTTTGATGCCATCAAGAAAAACCCTAGTAACACTAGCATAGCAAAACCCTCGAGTAGATTCAACCATATGAAATTGCTAGTGTTTCTGTTTCTTAACAACATAAAAGCAATTTCATGTGGTTCAACCTAATATACTATGTGATCACCTGGTACATAGTAGACTTGGGGTTCAAAAATGCCTGTTGACTTGAGTGGGTCAAATGATAGTGGGTGTGAAGAAAACACCAGAGACCAGCTCTTGATACTCACTTCGTCACCCTCCGCCTCAGAGAGGAAGCCACTATGTCTGCACTTTCTGTTCCCTTTAGATGTTAACTTCCCCCAAAGCTGTTTTCTGCCCTGGGAAGGGGCTGCCCCTGGAGTCTTGTTCATTTGTCTAAGAAGGGTCTAAGGACCAGGGATGCCACCTGCAGCTGGGCCAGGACCTCTTTAGTGAGGTATCGGGGAAGCCCCTCCCCATATTACAGCAGGTTCCACAAGTCAGTCCTGCTTCCTGGCAAACTGAAAATCGTTTCTGAGAGAAAGTGGACAGTGAATATTTTTTTTAAATCTTACAAAACTATTGTTAATCCTATTCATTTTTCTTAGTTCCAAACATACACAAGAGAATTTTTAATGGAAACTAAATTGAGTGTCATTGGTCCCAAAATGCACATTAAAATGGCCCCACAAGGTGAGTCCTGGTGGCCCAGTGGTCTAGTACACATGGGAGCAGAGTCCCAAATACACCCCAAGGTGCTGGCTTCAAGACCTGGGATTGGGGGAGCAGTCAGTGTGAACAAGTAAATAAAAATAAAATATATAAAATAGCCCCACAAAATGTCTGATATTTGGATCTGGTAGGATATAAAAACATAAAGCCAAAGATCATCGCAACAGCTGTATGTAATTATTCTACCTCAGCTAGTGTTCTCGTGGGCCGTTCTTTGAGAAACTCTACACATGACCAACTAGATGGCTGGCTTGAATGTTCTAGAGTCTGGTGGTTCCATTTCATTGGGCTTCGTTGCCTCTCAGGGAAGTTCTATTCTTTAAATTGAAAATTCTCCCAGCGTTTAAGTGATTTGGGTTGACTGGCAAAAACTTTTGTTGTAAAAATGAGAATGACTCTAAAATTGTGTCAGTACAACTTACCTCGTAGAAGCTACCATGTTGTTTTATGTTGTTAATAGACTGGGCGCCTGAGGGGTGGGAGATGGGTGTGTGTGTGTGGTGTGTGACAGATGGACTGAAGCAGGCAGAGAGACAGTGATTTACAGGTGACTTAAATGCTCCGTCTGTGTCTTGGTAGCAGTGACTTGAACATGAGGTCAGGGTACAATCAGAAAGCAGATTGACACCTTCTGTTGCAGAGGATTCTCGTAGCCTGACAGCTGCTCTTTCCCTGTCTGCTTGGCACGTAATGATGGAAGACTCCCTTCCTTCCACAAACCATCGTGCTTTTTAGAGTCGGACAGGCCTCCTCCTGATGTAGTTTCTCCTTCTAACTGACCCAGGAGAGGGAAAGCTACTTTGGATCTGCCATATTTTCATCAAGGAAGCTAATTCACTCTGAATGGTGAAAAACTGGTTTCCCCTGCAAGCCCGCACTGTCCCTTACCCGTCACCACACTCTGTTGTCCACAGATCCACTTCGTTGTGTTTCAGGCTCACTAAGAAAGTGGGGAAAGAACTGTGGCCTCTGCTCGGGTCCCTCAGTGAAGCCGAGGTTTTGAGGAGTGTGGCCCCCGCTCTGGACTGTGCAGAGAGCACTTGAGTCTGGGAGCTGCAGTGATACTGAAGCAGCACCCACTCCAGGCGGAGCACCCACTCCAGGCGGCCTCTTGCCGCTGTTTGAGAACAGTCCTCTGCCAGGCAGTGTCCTCGCAGAATCAGTGACTGCCTGAGGAAAGGTGGGAGGTATGTCTCTTCCCCGTGTGCTTCACACACACTGGGCTGGCCACGGCAGCTGGGGCTGTGGAAGAGTCCAGCACCCTGCTCCACTTTATAATACAGGCGCTCAAGGCCTGGCTCAACCTTTAGTCTTTCTCACCCCTGACTGCACGCAGGTTTCCAAAGACACGCTGGCCTTGCTCTGAGCCAGGCTAAGAGCATGTGTTACTGTAGCTTCTCGATTTTCATTTCCTGGCTGCTTCTGGGAATATGATGCCATTTATAACACAGTTCATCTACAGGTTTCTCCATTTCTCTTAAAGTTTGGGAACATTGAATTTTCCTGTAGACTACCTGACGACAGGAAAACAATGTGGTGGGGACAACATGGCTGTATCAGGGTCCTTGCAGAACCCTGCAACACCGGGTGGGGATTCCACGGCAGGTCAGATCCCAGCTCTGTACTCACCAGAGCACCATCTTGGGCCAGCAAGTTCACCTCTCTGAGCTTCGGTCTCTGTTTACATATTTTCCTTATTTGCCTCTAGTAGATACTAAGCCCCCAAGATATTACCTTTCTTGTTATTGCTACTGAAGAGAAAAGGCATCTGTTCCTGGTCGGCAAGCATCACAAATCTAGGCAGCCTGCTTCCGGTTCCTGCATTAAACCAGACAGCAGGCAGGTTGGTGCCTCAGAAAACCTGCTTTGCAGATGGGGGATTTCAGAGAGAAAAGATTAGACAAACAGCTTCCCTTAAACCTGAACATCTCACCAAATTGCACACAAATCAGGACCCCCTTTCCTGTTAGCAGGAGGGCCCACCTGTGTCAAAGTGCTGCTCAGAGTTGGCCGCAGCCTGGCCATCAGACTCGGCAGCCGTGGAGAAACTGCCTGTGTTTCACACGGCCGGTGGTGGGGAGGCCAACAGAGCAAAGAGAATGTGTGAGCTTTTAAATGTCATGGCCATGGCCTGTGCTGGCAGGCCCATGCAGCGCTCCACAATAAACCTGTCACCGCTGCGTTGAGTCACTGTGTCCTTTATTTCTCATCGCTGCATTCTGTGGCCTTGTGTTCTCTTGCCAGCAAAGACTGGAACTTTCAGCTCCAGAGCATGCCAGTAGCTTGGTTTGTAAAAGCACCCATGCAACCTAAATAAGAGACATGTGTTTTTAGGGGGTGCTCCCCCAAGGTGCCGTCTCCAGGGCAGCCACCCCCAGCGGCTTAAAGGCTCTAAGAAGTTCATTCTCTCCTGCCCTCCACATGCACACCAACGCCTCTTGGGACTCAGGCTCTGAGCCTTGGGCACCGCTGCTCTGTCTGGGTCTCCAGCAGAGGCGGCAAAGCGAATGCCCCACCTCTCAGGCGTCACCTTGGAGTTCTGAGGCCCATGAGAAGGCCCTCCCACTTCTTAATCTTCAGTAATGACCCTTTGCTGACATGGCCCAGTGGGGCCTTCACCCCAGCCCCTCCTCAAGGGCTGTACATCTGTTCCTGTTACCCTCTCAAGCCCCCCACCCCAATGTCAAACTGTGAGACCAGAAGGGCTCCAGCTGCCCGCGTCTCCCGCTATTCCCTGAGACGAACATGGAGCCAGGACACAGGACTGTGCTTAGCAGATTGCGGCAGCCGAGAGAGGCTGCCTCTCATGGAACTTGTGGGAGTGGGCCAGACAGCCAGCAGACAAAGAAGCAAAGTCATTTCAGCTAGTGATGGACGGAAGTCGGTAGAGCATGACTGGGCCAGGGCTGCAGCAGACGGAAGGCCTCTGGAGAGGAGATGTGGGGTAGAGCTGACTGCAGAGGTCAGGGAAGAGCATTCTCGGCCCAAGCAACGACGAGTACAAAGGCCCTGGGGTGAGTAAACCCTCCTGTCTCTGCCTGTTCTGTGCTTCCCGTGCCGCCTCCCAGCTTCTCCACACCGCCAGCAGAGAGCTGTTTCCAAAACCCAGCTACTTTTGCTTCAAGTCATCCAGGGAGGCTTATGGAATAAAGGCCACAATCTTGTTGGTCTCCAAGGCCCTGCCTGGTCTCACTATTCTGCCCATCTGCCAACTGTGCCTGCCCCTTGCTCGGCCTTCCCCACTGCAGGCAGCCTTCCGCAGCCCGGACACCAGCAGCGGGCAGCTGCAATCTAAAGACCTTCCGAGTTTCCGGCAGCTGGTCGCTTGCAGGTGGCAGCCCCTGGGCCCTGCCAGCTTGTAGGAGGGATGTAGCTGCTTGAAGCAGGGAAGCCCCAGGCTATACCTGTAATGGAGTTGGTCTCCAGAAGCCTAGCCTAAGTTCTTTCTCGTTCTTTCTGCCACCTTTGGAGTTACCGCAATGACCCTACACAAAAGGCCAGGCTTCTGCTTCCCCAATGGGTTCTAAAGGACCCTTGAAAACTGTCTACTCTGACATTCAAACCCTTGAGGGAAAAGTCTCCTTTAATCACTGGTCCCTGCAGTTGCCTTCTGGGCCACATTAGGGGGCAGTGAGTGGCCTTCAGACAGCATAGACACAGAGGCTTTTCCCACCTCAGAAATGGCTGAGCCCACCACCAGGGTTCCAGGTGCTGCACATCCAGTGGGGTGGGGTGCCTGGGCTCAAGGGCAGCCCTGTCATCCAGCCCCACCCCATCAAGCATTACCCAACCAGAACGTACCCATCATCACAGTGTCCTCGCAGCCTCCCCAGGAAACCTCAGCAAACTGAAGCCATGAACGCCCCGCAGCTGAAATGCCTTACTCCACTCCCCGACTTCAGTCCTCCCACCTTCACCCTGCTCCCTTTCTCTGCCACCTTGCCCAGTTCCATTGCCATGACTCAGCTCCTTCCTCACCCCCTGGTTACTTCTCATGCATTAGAGAGGGTACATAGGGACAGATAACACTCATGTCCCTTTCTAGACTTCGCTCCTTGAGTGCAAGGCCTCACCCTGTGAGCACTTGTTAATAAATGGCGGTGGCGCACCCCACCCCACTCCCGGCCTGGCTCGGTATTGCATGGCACCGTCCAGTTAGGCTGTCATTTGGGAGCATCATTTTCCTCTCTCCCTCACATGTTTCTTGGGTGCCTCAAAGTGCTGGTGGTGGACAGTCCTGCATCAGCCGGCATTGTGCTGCAGGCTCGCTCCTTTCTCCCCAGTGGGGCTGTGAGGGAAAGGACATCTCATGGGGCTCAGGATCGCCACTGTGCACAGCCTAGACCCCTATACAAATCTGTGTGCATGACACGCCACTGATGGAAAAACTCAAGTACCATGAGATAACCCTAGAGCAGTAAGTGAGCCTGATAATCCCGGGAACTGTTTAGCCTTCTCACAACCCCCTAACTACGGCGCACTCGTGCCTCACTTAATGACGAGGGTGAATGTGTCGAGACAATTCTATCGCTGTGCTGCGTCATGGGGTGTGATTCCACAAACCCAGGCAGGATTGCTACTGCGCAGCTAGGCCACGGGGCACTCTTGCAAGTACAGCCCCTCATGGAACAAAGCATCTTTAAGCAACATGTGACTGTGTTTGGTTTTCTGTCTCCCCCACCAGATTAGAAGCCATGAAGGCAGACCGGGGTGCTTCTCTGCAGTTGCTGGACATAAGATGGAAATGTCACAGGCTCAGCTTGTCTCTTTTTTTTCCAGTGGGGTCAGTTTGCTAAGTTAGGAGACCACAGGGTGTCAGGCTATTTTTAGACCCTTTTGGAGAAAGTTAGGTTAGGATTAGAATTACTCCTGCCTTTCTGACCTGCCCAGAGCTGGTCTGGCCTTCAGAGTTCCCCATGGGCTGGGACCTCTCTGAGACGTGACAGTCAACAGATATTTCCAGAGGAAACTGGACTGCTTGACCCAGCCTGACTACCATCAACCCCTGTCAACCCCAAGCCCCAAGAACAAGAGTGTCCTCTCAAGCCAGGTCTCCAAGAATGTATGGGGAGAGAAATGGGTACAGACCTCTCTTGGAGAGCTAGTGGTTTCCTTGTGATGTTCCTCACTCTAAGACATAACTAGCAGAGGTCTCGTTCCTGACAGCAGAAGTCACCATCGACCCCTGGGCCCCCCTGCTCTGCCAGTAAATCAGGGCATTGAGGGAAGAGGCCTTTCAAGCCCTGGCCCTAGATCAGTAGAAGCAGTGAGGTCTCTAGGAACGGAGCATCAGAGACTCGATGGTCTCTGCACAGATGGCATTGGAGGGTGACATGCCAAGGCTCCAGCCATCACATCCCCTTGGACAAATTGCTGAGTGCCCTGCCCTGGATCGTATTCAGACAGTCGTCGTGGGAGCTCTTGTTCACAAGTGCTGGATAGGTCTGGCTGCTGAATCTTGTTCCTTTTCATACCAGGTGCCTTGATGTCCAGTGGACACAGGCCATCTTCTCTCCGATGAGCACTCGTCACTTGGCTGCCCATCAGTACACCTGGGAGCTTTTCAGATGACCCAGGGTCCCATCCCAGGAGGCTGGATGTCAGTGGTGGGGCGTAGCAGGGACACTGGACTTTCAAAATTCTCCTTCGGTGATTTCCATCTACAACTGAATGTGAGGGCCACACTCATCCATCCTCTGTTAGGCAGCCATGATGACCCTCCTGAAAAACAGCCCGACCGTTCCTGCTCTTCCTCCAAAGACAAATAGAGCCATCTTACTCAGCCTTCAGAGTCTCTAGTCACAGTGCTTCCCCACCCATTCTGGCTGGATTGTGTCCCCCCACCAAGTTCATCTGCTGAAGACTTGGGCCCCAGCATCTCAGTTGTAATCAGACAAAACCTTTAAAAAGATTCTTGTGGTAAAATAAAGCTGTTAGGCTGGGTTTATTCAATCTAAATGGTGTCCCTATAAGAAGAGGACATTTGGGCAGAGTCACCAGGGATGTGCTGGCCCAGAGGAAAGACCCCATAAGCATACTTCAAGAAGGTGGCCATCTGCAAGCCAAGGACAGAGGCCTCAGGAGAACCCAGACCCACCAGCACCTTGATCTCGGACTTCAGCCTCCAGAACTGTGAGAAAGAAATTCTGTTGCTTAAGACGCCCCGTCTGTGGTGCTTTGTGATTGCAGCCCAAGCTAATACATCACCCTTCTGGCAAGAGAAGAGGCATAAGTGGTTAACAGCAGGGATGCTGGAGTCAGACCCCCTGCCTTTTAATTAATGGAGCTTTTAGGAAGTCACTTCACTCCTCTGAGCCTCAGTTTCTTTGTCTGTTCAATGGGAGTAACAGCAGCCACTGCACAGGGTTATTGAGGAGAACTCAGTGAATTCACATGTGCACAGTGCTTGGACCCACGCACATTTGTGTTAACTTTCTTACTGCCTGTACTGCCACCTGCTTCCCCGCTGCTTCTTGAGCCCCAGGCACCCCACTCCGACTCCCTTCTCTCCAGCAGTTCCCTCTGTGTGGATCCCTCACTGCTTCCCACCCACCTGGCTTTTGCCTAATGAAGCATGGTCCTCTGGATCATGTTCCCAGATCCCTTTCGTCAAAACCATTGCTTCTTCCCTCAGATTCCAATAAAGATGTATTTGTACGTCACACCAACCTTGTGTGCCCAAGTATTTATTTATGGCCACTACTAAGGATTCCTGAAGTACTTCACATTGAAAGCAGGAACCCAGGAGGAGAGGAAAATAGGGGTGGTGACAGTGGTGGGCCAGGAAGGGACACACGCACACCAGGGGGCCCGTGACTGTGCCAGGATTCCAGCATCAGCTAGAGTCATGAATGACAGGCCTTTACAAATGTTTTACTGATGTTCCTCCTGATGGAAGAGTATGGGGTGACATATCCCTGTGAGTCATTTGATTTTCACTTTTTTTCGCCAGTCCTTAAACTGTCTGGCGGCCTGTGTGGACTGGATTCCCCTTCCTGAGGAAATGTAAGCTGATCTGCAGGCCACTTGGGCACCTTTGAGCTTCGGGGTTATGACAGTATAGCTAGTGGTGAGTTCCCGAGGGCCAGTCTTGTGGGGTTTGGGGAGTTCCCACGACAGCTGGTGCAGGTTGCCTGGGCTCAGCTGGACACAGCCACAGGGAGTCTTTGGTGCCATCAGGAGTCAGTCCCCCTCCTGCCTTCTTGCTGCCATGTTCTACCCAGCTTCTCTAGACCCCCTGAAAAATCCAGTCTAGTGATTTGCAGCTCTGAGGTCTCAAGATCTGAGGACGAGGTGCAGCAATACCCCCCCTGAGGGGCACCAGCCCTGTTCACCGACATCACAGCAGGTGCACACAAGAGCACAGCTTAGAGGACAAGGCTTCAGAAAGCAGCTGCAGGGGAGGATAGAGTACTCTGACGGAGACCCTCCTTCATGTCACATCCACTGTGACCTTTTCTACACCTTATGTATGCCACTCTGTCCAGGAGGTGGAGGGCAGCTCTAATTTGACTCCTCTTCCCAGGAGAATCCAGTCTGGGGGTGAGAGGAGAGACCAGGGCCACTCAGTAGACAGGAGCTCCAGGAGCTAAATCAGCATGATTCCTGTGGACCCGGGGCCATGTAGCCAAATAATTGGTATGTCATTTCTCTAAAAGATGAAAACCGTCACTGAGTCTCCATATTGCTGGGTGGTACCCAGTGCCCTCATCTGTTCCCTCTGGCATCACAAATTCTGTCATCTCCTCCCCACTTTCTCTACTTCCTGCTTCCCACTCCATGCCCTACAGCATCTCTTTGTTTATGGTACCGGGGCAAACACTTGCCAGGTCCCCAACATAATGGCCTTAACTTCCCTGGCCACATGAAACCTCTTCCCTCAGGACCAAGTGCGTCTACTTCTCCGGATGCCCACAGCTCCCCGCCATGGCCCCACTCCAGGCCCGTTCCTAGTACTTGCTATTTTAAATTAATTTTTCATGTCAAGTCTTTCCCAAGGTTCTTAGTTTTCTTGAGGACAAAGACATCGTCTTCCTTATTTCTGTTCCACTTGGACTTCATTGGAGCTTAATAAATATTCATGGACTAGCTTACTGTATACATGGGCCTCTTTGTAGCAGGAATAAGTCCTGTCTATTTTCTTTGTTCAGTGGCCAGCTTGCTGGGAGTGGGGTGGGGCTGGGTGGGGTCTCGAAATTATGGTCCATATTGAGAAAGGAAGTGGAATGGTTGGGATGTGGGGAGGCGAGTGCTCACTTTTATCCTATATACTTTGGTAGCCTTTGAACTGTCTATAATGAGCATGTGTTCATGTGTTTTTTGTTGCAATAAAGCAATTTATTGAGATCATGCTGTTCACCCAAACACGGTCCCACTGAGGGAGCAAGACGAACTTTCATGCTTAGATTTTCCCATATTTTTTTTCCCCCCGTGTCCCAGACTCAAATCCTTTTAAACAGGCCTCATGACTCTTCATTTTGCAACTGTGTCCAACTGTCTGAAATTACAGGGGACAGCCCATAGATTAGGAATGTTATAGGGGCTGTAATTAGGGGTCATTTTTTACTGCCTCAGTCACTTGCAATATTGTTTCAGCTGTGAGTGGATTACAGTTAGAGTCTCTTAGTCACAGATGTGTCTGGAAAGCTGCTTGCCATCCTCTTGTTTTTCACAGGGAAAGGGAGCCAGCAAATATGTGCATCCTGGTTCCCAAAGGAGAGAAACACCGCATCTCTCCACCCCTGAAGAAAACTCTTTTATTTAAAATGTCTTTTCCATTTACCCTGCTCTGAATAACGGAGTTTTAGAGCGCTCTTGTTTTTCTAAAAATTAAAATTGCAAAGGAAGGCTATGTTTGAGTTCAAGTCTTTATTGGCTCTCTTGGTCTGGCATCCACTGGCAAGAATTTGAAAAACAGAATCCTTTAGGTCGGTTCAGTAGGTAAAAAAGATGATTCCAAGCCAACATCATTGGCACATAAGGTGGAGGCCGATTTCACCACAAAATCTTTGCTTTTCATTGTGTTGTGGGTCCTGAAGAGACCTCTGGGTCGTACCCATCTCCAGGCAGGTTGGCAGGTGCAGCTGCAGGTCTGTGAGGCAGGAAGTCCAGGATCACAGCATCTGCTCCAGGACTTCTCAGCTCTATCAGCCCTACCTTGAGCCTGCGGGTGGATTGACCCAAAAACCATGTGGCCTCATGCTCTGACCCCCATGAGCAGTAGATCTCACATCACCCCAAAATGTCCCCAGCACCTGGGAGTCTTGGATCAATGGCCCCAACCCGCCGTGGGCCTCCTGCTGTTGCTCTGACTCTGAGCTTCTTCAGGATTCCCTGAAATCCGCAGCAAGCCAGTTCCTATCATCTTCCCTCTCAGGTCCTTGTTCTTGCTTCCTTGTCGTCCCTAGTATGTCTTCTGGGGACAGCACCATCCTTGTTGCACAGTGAGATCCTGGTCTGCTTGTCAGTTTCTAGTAACGTCAGAACTTCTCAATGAGGTACTATTGACATTGGGGGCAGGCCATCCTCTGTCCTGATTATTGCAAGTCATCCTGGGACACTTCACCAATCCTACTCATATCACCTCCGGTCATTTTGACAACCAGGAATTCGTTTTCAGCCTGGGGGTGCAAGGGGGGGGGGCCTTGTAACCCTCAGACTGTGGGGCGACTTACAGCCTAGGTCAGTAGATACACCTCCATTCAGCCTAGGATGGTGGGGACATACCACTTTCAGTCTGTGGGTGGCAAAACCTTAGCCTGGATGGGCAGTACCACCTCCACCTGTGGGCATTGGGACCCAGGGTCCTGATCTCTATTCTCTGGAGGGCAGACATTCCTTCTCTTTCATTGTGAATCCCCAGCACCCAGCGGAGCAAAGCTGTCCTCCCAGATTCATGGTGGACCATCAGTAAATATTGGCCAAGGGAATGAATGGGTGACATCCATGAACAAGCTTCAAGAGGGCCTGTGAGCCCTATAAAACTATGTGCGAAATGTATCTTGCGTGCATTGTACACGTGTGTTCTGAGGCAAGAGTTTTTAGTACTCATCAGATTTTCCCAGGGAAACTCTGACCTAAAGGGATGTTGGGGTGTGCTCAGAAGACTGGTGCCACCAGTGTCCACAGCTGGCCCGATGCGTGTCATTGCAGATATCCCTGCACAGTGTTTCTGAGATCAGTCTGAGGAGTGTGACTCTACCAGTATTCGGATATCTCTGCAGAAAGGAAGGTCCTGACAACTCCCAGGGAGACTGCTTCCTGAGAGGACACGTTAAAAAGCATGCTGCCCTTGGCCAGCCTCCGCGGAGGAGAGCTCGGGGCGGTTGTGGCACGGGAAGATGCTGCCCTTTGGTAAATTGCAGCGGGTTGGGGTGGTTTCTCAGACCATCCCTATGATTAGAAGTGAGAGTTCAGATAAGTGAGGCTCCCATGGCTGCCTCGAACTCCTCAGAAGGGGAGAATGGATTTTTCAGGAGTGAAAAAGAAGAGCAATCGCAGGAGTCCAGCACCAGGGCTCCCTCTCCTACCAAGCTCCAGGACCGCTTGAATGAGAAGTCCAAGGATGGCTCTAAAGATATAGGGGCCACCAAGGTGACAGTGAGAAGGACCGTGGCAGGGATATAGCTCAAAAGAGGTGCAATGTCTGGCATTAGCTGCAGCACCAGGTCTGCTCTGACTCCACCTCCAGCTTGGGCTCCAGCAGCAGATCCAGCTCCAGCTCCTCCTCAGCGCCAGCAGCTTCTCTGGCTCCCCAAGCGCTTCAGGCGCAGACATGACAACAGGCAGGGCTCTGGCTCCAAATCCAAACCACCCAAAAGAGATGAAAAGAAAAGGAAAAGGCGAGCCCTTCCCCTAAACCCACCAGGGTGCACACTGGGAGGCTCACCAGGAATGTGACCAAGGACCACATCAGGGAGATTTTCTCCAGCTGTGGGAAAATCAAAATGATGAACATTCCTGTAGAAAGGACACAGCCGCATTTATCAGAAGGCTGTGCCTAAGTGGAAATTTGAGAATCCGGATGAAGTGGAGAAGGCACTGAAGCGCATGGCTGGAAGATAAATCGATGGCCAGGAGATCGCTGAGATCGCTGCCACCGCCGTGCTGCCCCGTGGCCTTGACTGTCCCCTAGACTATTCAGCCTTCCCAGGAGAATCCTGCCACCGCCTCCCATGTGGCTCTGGTCACTCCCTGAGGGTCCCCTGCGCACTGGTGCTCCGGCTGACCCGGCAGTTGTCTGCACAGGACCCGCTGCAGCTCCAGCTCCTCCCAATAAGCAGGACTGCGGAATAGATACTCCCCAGCCCACAGGTTCTGTCCCTTTTCCAGCTGAAGGAGGGTCCATAGAAAAGAACTCCTTCAGCCCTGGGCAGGTTTCAAAGGCGGCAGCGAGACGTTTCTTCCAAAGGTTTGAGTTCTGGCTACAGAAGTGTTGCTGGTGTGGGGACATGCCTACAAGATTCTCTCCAGTTTTCTGGCCAGAGAGCTTCCACGTTTTTAGTTCCTGGAGTCAGTTCAGTGGCAGAGCCAGCAGGGACTAGCCGGGCTTGGTGGCAGCACACCTGGCCTGGAAGCAGGCTAGTGACCTGGCCCTGCACTTGCTGGTTACCTAACTTCAGGGTCCACAGGAAAGGACACACCTCGTGCAGTTCCATGTGGGTGGGCCTTGCCTCCCTGCTTGAGTCCTCTTCTGATCTCTGGGGTCAAACACCAGGAGCCTCCCGTCTCTGCCCCTCTACCCCAATAGTTGCTATGAAGGGTTACTTACCCGTACACACACACACACACACACACACACACACACACACACGGCCCACGCCTCTGAAGTTGGTGCACAAGTTGAAAGCCAGTGCTAGATGGTCCTCATGTCCGGATGCATCATTCACGTCAGTCACCTGGTCCTGCAGGTCACCTTGGAAAGGTGTACATTGCTTCTTTTGATTTTCATTGTACTGTCAGTATTATAAATGTTCTGTTTTGAGTTTTGTAACTTTGTAGCATCTTTTATTTATTGTGTTTGTACTTTGTTGTGTAGTCTGAAAGGATGTGTAGTCTGAAACTCGGATGAGAATGCAGGTTACAAAAAAAAGTCATGCTGCCCTTTCACAAGAAATGGCTGTCATCCTGGGGCCTTTGGTCATGAACAGGAAAGTTTGGTAAGAAAAGAGCAGGAATGAGATGTTTTCTTCCCAAGCTCAGTAGTGTTTGCTGGATGGCTTTCCTATGTAAAGTCAAAGATATTGGTGACATCAAACCATAACGTGGGTCTAGTAAAGCTGGCTTGACTGAGCAGTGAGCATCTTGTCCCCTTCCTCAGAGTTCATTGTTGATGTAGTTGTTTTAATAAAACACAATCCAAGTCTCGAGGCAGGAAGCACAACTGGGCCAAGCTGGTGAATGGGCAGAGGGCGCCGCCTCCAGGTACAGCTGTGGACCCCAAGCAGGTGCACGCACACTCAGCCCTGCTGGAGGACAGCTTGTCTGGGTCCCACGGCACTGGCTGCAGGGGCTTTGAATGAGTCCTGACGGATGGGTGCAGATGGGGTAAACAGAAAGATGGCTCCTCCTTGCTGGTTTCCAGCATAATCTATCCATCCAGGGCTGTCCTCCCACAAAGAAAAGCTACAGAATTCTAGAAAATGTATTTGACCAGGGAAAGGGAGGAAACCGAGGGCTGAAAGCCACATCCCCAACCCCCCGCCCCCAAGCTCAGAGTCAGTCTCTAGAGCAGTGAAGCATTTTCCAAGAAGTCTATGAGTTTGCCCAAAGAAGCCTTTCTATTTGAAGAAGTCTCCAGTATATAGACTAGATTAATCATGAACTGAGATAACTCCCTCCAGAGAAAACAGAAACTCTAAAGAACACCTGATTACCCAAAGCTGGCTTCTCAAACTTGGCGGTACCTAAAAAAATCACCGGGAGAACTTGCTAAATCAGATTTCCAGTCTCCAATTCCAAATACTCTTCTCAGCAGAGACCTGATCATTTGCAGCTCCCAGTGATGCCCATGCTGCTGGTCTACGGACCACACTGAGAGCCACAGGTCCCAAGAGTTTTCACGCTGAGCTCCATTGTGCCCCCTTGTGGTGAGAAGAAGCTATAAGAAAAGCAAGTGACTTCTCAAGCGCTCCCACCGCCACCCCCATCAGCATTCGGGACACCTCCTGGTCAATCTGTGTTGCACATCTGGTTTCTGGGGTTAAACAAAAATCCTTGATAAATAGGACAGGGAAGACCACTGGCCTGGAAGAGATGACCCAGACCTGCATGAGGTGTGCTCCTGAAAACTGAACCTCCCCCTCTCATTCCAACATGCCTGTATCATTCACCGGGCACCTTCTGCCTATAACCTGAGAACATTCAAAGCAAATAACCTTGATAACCAGCTAAGTGGACAGTCAAGAGCAGCACTACCTACTGTCTATGGCCACATCTCATTCAGAAAAAATTTGGGGGGTTTCTAGGCCCCAACAGTGGTGGGCTCCTGGCTGCTGCAAGGGGTTTCTCTATCTGCAGCTGGGCTTATGGAAAGCCTGGGGCAGCCACCTGGTCCCAGAGAATCTACCCAGTGCTGCATGGATGCACCCACCTCTGCTGGGTCCCAGGCTTACCAGAAGCCTCAGCACAGCTACTCTGTCCTCCATAAACCAATCCCAGGGTAACCTTCTGCCTTCCTGTAGTGGACCCAGCAGTAGTGGTCTGGGGTAGAGCTCTGTCCCTGGAGTGAAAGTCGCAGGTTTGGCTCTTGGCTTCCTCTCCACACAGCTGAGCGCTCCTAGGGAATCTGTGAGTGCAAACCTCAGTTCCCTCGTCTGTAAAGCAGATGGCGGTGGTGTCTACATGCTCACTAAACACAGCTGTGTGAGCGCCTTGTCCAGCGAGCAGCCTGGCAGGCGCCCTCGGCAAACAGCGGCCCACTGATCCTGGGTCTCCTCATTATTTTAGTGGTTTCGCTGAAGCTTGTATGAGTTTGCTAGAGTTGCTGTAACAAGTGACCACAAACTGGGTGACTTGAAACAATAGTCATGCATTTTCTTGTAGTTCTGGAGACCAGAAGTTCAAGCCGTTGGCTGGGCCCTGTTCCTCTGAAGGCCTTAGGGGAGAACTGGTTCCAGGACTTGGTTTCTTATGGTTGTGGACAATCCCGGTCTCTGCCTCTGTCTTGCCTTGGTGTTCTTTTTGTTTGTCTCTGGGTCCTCTCATAAGAACACCAGTCATATTGGACTGGGGGACATCTGAACTGAGGACGAGTTCATCTTAGCTTCATGCCCACCTGCAGAGATCCTTTTCCAAATAAGGTCATGTGCCTAAGTACCGGGGACTAGAACCGGAGCATCTCTTTTGTGAGGACCCAGTTCAACCCACATGGCTGCCCCCTGGAGTGAGACTGCAGGGTCCAGCCGCAGTGAGGGACTGGGGTCTTCTCTGGACAGCTGTAGGGGCTTCCCCAGAGTTGGACTAAATTGCCCCCTGGTTGTGTTTTGCAGGGTGTTCAGATTTACATCTCCTGGATATGCTGACCCCAACTGAAAGAAAGCGGCAAGGGTACATCCACGAGCTCATTGTCACAGAGGAGAACTACGTGAATGACCTGCAGCTGGTCACAGAGGTAACGGCAGCTGTGGGTACAGTGGGTGCAGGGCACGGGGAGACGGAGGGGGCTTGACCAAGGAGGCCTGTGTCCTGATTCCCAGCTTGAGAAACTTTCTGATGTGTGGGGAACATCTGGAGAGTAAATCACATAGATTCTGACCCAAGAGAAGAATGATTGAAGTCTCATCCGTGGCCAACTCCAAATCCTGCCCACAAGGGAGCAGAGATAACTCACCTCAGGGAAAAGGAGGCCCTGGGAAGTGGCGCGGAAGGAGACACATGGATATGAGTTGGGAATCTAGGCTCTAGTCCCAGAAGTTATAGCTCTACCAGCAACTAGCTGATGCCACAAAGCAGCTCTTGTCATTTCCTGGTCCTCTGCATCAGCATGTGAAAATGGTGGCCATTTGGCCAATATCTCAAGTTATTCCTGCTGCTGCATATGAACCCTGAGAAAAATCTGTGGCAAAGAATGAAGCGATTTCCTTTGGGCCCCCTGCACCCTCCTGGCCTCGATGATGCCTTAGCTTGTCCCTCTTCCCAGGTAACTGCTGGAGGGCCGTGGGCCTGCATTCCGATTTCTAGAAGGATGGGAGATGAGCGTTCAGGGAGCCTTCTGTCAGGAATTGGGTTATGACGCTGGGTGCCAGGGTCACTCTACAGCTCGAAAAGTCCTTTTCTAGTTTGGAATACCCTTCCCCCAGTGAAGCCGTCTCTTGAGAGTGTTTACAAGGACACGATGAGGCTACCCAGCGCTGAATGAACGCAGGGTCATGAGGGGTTGCTGGCCCACTAGAAACACCTAGGAAACATGCAAATTCAAAAAAGGTGCCCCTTTCTCAACATGCTTGATGATCACCAGACAGTCCAGGATGTCTCGGCTGTGACTGGCATCCCTCAGACATCGCACTTCTGTGCAGTGCACACAACACACACCCGGACACGGCGGCTCTGTGATATGCCCACATCGGCTTCATAAGGAGCAGGCTCCCCAGGGTCAGCCTCGGCACAGCCCAATTTGTTGCAAATCTCTGAAGACCCTTCAGAAGTGTGCCGCACCTCCAGTGGTTCGTAAGGCAGCCAGGGGCTCAGCACATGGGGTTCAGCTCAGAGCTGTGACTTCCTGGGAGTTGCCCAACTCCGCAGAGCTTGGGCAGACTCGTTCTTTCTGGAGCCCAGCAGAGGAGGCGCCCACCCTGCATGGGGCCTGTGTCTGGTGCTTGGTCCCAAGTCCAGAAGCAGCTGAAAGTGAGGGGTGGGTGCCTCTGCTTGCCCTCCACCTGCTGCAGGCCCGGCTCCCTGGGGCGGCTCCCTCAAAGGCTCAGGATCTTCTGTGCAGCGGAGGCTGCAGGAAGAAGGCCCTGCTCACTCTGTGTGAATCTTTAAGCCCCAGTTTTCTCACGTGAGCAGGTTAGACAGGCTCGCCTGCACCTGGGACTCTGTGCGGGCCTCCAGGCCTGGTGTTGCTGGAACTGAGACGCAGCCTCTAGCCTTCAGCTGGCCTCCCTTGCCAACACTGTGCAAACCCTGCTGGCTCCCTCACCCCCAAAACCTAGGGAAAAGGAGGGCCGTCTGCTTCAGAAACTGCAAGAAGGTGGGGCGGCCATCTCCTGGGTCTCCAGATGCCTTCGTCCTCCCCGTGGCTCTGAACAGATCTGTGTGCTTGACTGTGTTTGAGTTTTAAGCTAAGTGTTGCTTTCTGAACTGCTTCATTTTCTGCATCTGTAGATCTTTCAGAAACCCCTGATGGAGTCTGAGCTGCTGACAGAAAAAGAGGGTGCTATGATTTTTGTTAACTGGAAGGAGCTGATTATGTGTAATATCAAACTACTGAAGTAAGCCTCTCTTCTCTAACCCCGGCCTCGCCTCCCGGCTCTTACACACTAGCACTTCTGTGTGGCCTCGGCCCTGTGTCCCTGTGCATGCCACCCCTGTCCCTTCCACCTTTTCTGCTCATTTTCTCTCTCAAGCACATTGCTCTTTTCCACCTTGACGCTTTCTGGCAACACATCCCAAGTTTTCCATTGTAGACAGTAAACCGCCCGGTCTAGAATTCCCAGAGGCAGGCCATTTCTGGCTCCCAGGTGCTGGTGGGCTCCAGCCCGGGCATGGGGCAGGCCCGCCTGTCATCCCCGGACCTGAGTTCCCACATGGGAACTGGTCTCTTGAGATCAAGTCTTGGCTCCTGAAGATGGAACCTTATCTTAGCAGTTCCTCGAGATAACACTGTGAGAAGCTGCCTGGAGCCATTTATACGTGTTTTATTTTTATTTCAGTTCATAGCTGTAGGTTTAGGGAGAAAGCACTGGGTGTAGAGTTCAGACTTGCGTTTGGAGCCCAACTCACTGCCTATCTTCTCTGAGCCTCAGTTTCCCCTTCTGTGAAATGAGAGGATTGGATTAGACCATCAAAAAGGTCCCTTCCAGTTCCCCCCACCCAAATAACCCCACCCAAGTCTTCCTAATCAGCCCACATGAGAATGTCACTCGACAGAACACAGAGTAAGTCAGTCATGACCTCCTTGGTGCTGTGACCAGTTGCAGGAGGGGCCACCCTCTCCCTGGTTTGAAAGTTTGGTGCAGTCCCGACACTAGTGTCCAGTCCTAGTCTCTATGTTCACATAATCAGGAAGCAACTATTTCTGAATGTGGTCCCTATGTCGTTCTTACAAAGTCAGGTCCCCACCTCTGGGAATGTTTGGAGTGAAAGAGGGAGGGACATGAAGGAAAAACAATGCTGTTCTCTATGAGATAAATGATGAAAGGTGACCCCAGAGGGCTTTTAGAGAAAGTATTTCTGTTATCCTCAAGGAGGATTCTCTAGAAACTTCTGAGTGCAGGTTGGCGCCAGACTCCTGAACACACGTACCATGCTGTGCCTTCCAGCTGTGTGTCTGAGCAAGTCATGAATATCCTCTGGACCTCAGTGTGCTCATCTGTAAAATGGGATCACCCTACCGGGCAGGGTTGTTACTGGGGAGCCTCTAGATGACAAGCACATGACTTCTAGTGAGTGCGGAGCTCAGCTGCACCCTGGCAGTAGGTGCTGAGAACCACCTTGCCTTAGCAAGGCCATCCTGTCACCTGGGGACGGGCTGTCAGTTACCCTTGAACCTACCAGCACTAAAGCAAAAGTGTTAGAGACCAGTTGTTTGAAAATAGATTGAATAGTTTTCTGTGGACAAGACACCCACCAGTTAAAAATTCCTATTTTGGGGAAGGAGGGAGATGTGTTGGATGTCTTAAGTGCCTGTCCCCATCAAGGTGACCGGAGGTAAGCTAGTGCAGCCCGGCCTGTGGTGCTGGCCTCTGCCTCACCTCTAACCCTCCCTCCTGCTCCTGGCAGGGAAGGAGCTTTCTGGAGTCATCAGGGCCAGGTCGGTGTGCTCCTTCTTCCTGTTTGATCTGTACTCCACCGTCCTGGAGGTGAGAATCAAGAGCACAGGGACAGCTGGAGAAACAGGCTCAGAGAGGCTGAGTCACTTGCCTGGTCACACAGAAGGCCATTCAGGTCCTCCTGGGTTGCTCTGTGGCTGACACCCAAGGTCCCCTTGATGGGTGCTTATGGAATCTGGAGGCAGAGATCCCACGTTTCTGTCTAGACTCCAGGGCTTTCTAACTTGTTCTGTGCAGTTGCCTTGGTCAGGTAACTCTCTGACCCCTTGTGAAACTGCATCCTGGTGCCTGTGGCCCTGTCTAATGGTCAGGGTCATTCCACGGAGCAAGGGGCTCAGTGCTCAATGGGCCACGTGGACGCACAGATGTGTGTGGGGCTGCCCTCTCCCACCCGGACCCCGGTGCTCAGCCCCTTCCTCTGATGACCTGGTTCATTTGGGCAATGTTTTCATCTTTCAGATAAAATATTTGTATTTAACAAGAGTCTTTGGGGATCTTTTATTATTTTTTTTCCTTTTTTAACATCTTATGACAAATTTCAAATCCACAGAAAAATTGTAAGGGTAAGTCCCACCCTGTAAGCTGTACAACAAACACTTCGCATCGCTGACTTTGCTGCATATACTTAATTTATTCATGCAAAGGAATAACCCCAGTGACGGGGAGATTTTAGGACACTTGACTGGGAAAGGGAGGCATCTGTGGATGAAGAGGGTTCAGGGCATCATTCCCTGGATCACCGTTGGTGAGCAGTGTATTTGCCTCTGGTCCAAGGGCCAGAGGCTTTGTGATTGGGGCCCGGGGCACAGGATTACCAAACAGATAAATAAGTAAATAACATGAAGGTGAGAGGAGATGGCCGCGAAATAGGGAATTCCTGCTCATGATCTTCTGCTTGGGGATAAGAGTAAATGATGGGTTCTCTACTCATGAGTGTAGAGCTGAGAAATTTGCTTTTAATAAGCAAAGCCTGGCATGCCTCAGTTTCTCCAGTGGTCCATAGAAATAAATAAGAACTCATGTAGACATACTAAAGTATTTGACACATCAAATGTATTAATATCAGCTCTTTTGAAGGTCTGTGGACTTCAGCAGACATTGAGCACCCATGGAACTGTTCATTAGCTAACTGATGTCTGTGTACATGTAGCTAAGGCCTTGAATCTGTGTATCATATGAGACTGCAAATCAGTTCATCAAAGTTTGGCGCTGCTGCTCCAACAACCAAGTCATGTACCCCTGAGCGTAGTGACAGTCTCTACTGACATCCATTCAAGTCTGTCAGGTCTCGCCCGGGCAGAAGAACATGACAGAAGGAGAGTCACAACTCAATCTCTTAGGTCCCTGGTCCCGAGGAGGGGTCTGATTTTAGGTGTGGCTCCTGGTTGGATGACTGGCGTCTACAAGTGTGGGCTTCCAGAGGCCAGAGCTGGTTTACCTTCAGAAGACAGTGATGGTCTGCATGTGATATTTCCTCTTTTCCCATTTTTTTGTCTCTCCCATTATTTAAAAGAAAAAAAGGAAAGAGGAGGTTAGTGCTTTTATTCCTTTGCAGAAAGATTGTTGAAGGCAAAGGAAGGATGGTATTTCTTCCTGTTCCCGTCCATAGCAAGTTATAGTATGGATTTTCAGGGCTCTCAGTCCCTCCAGATTGGTGGTGACATCACTCTTCTGCAAAGTTCTACATGCACCAACCCCCAACGGGCCATGGCCACGGCACCATCTGAGTTATCAGGCAGCCACGGCCCATACTCCAGGCACCATGCCTGCCGCAGGGCGTCTGCTTGAGGAGGAACCGCTAATAACTTTCTCTCCTGGGCTTGCCTAATCCAAGGATTTTGTTTTCTTTAGTCGAAAATATCAGAGAAAGAAAATAAAGGGATCTAAAGTTTTGAAAGTCTAATAGTGCTATTGCAGAGCCGTCTTAGAACTCTACCAGACCTGAAGGACTTCTCCGCATGATCATGAAAGAAATTCACAGACATCCTCCTGGTCTTAATATTTTTAGTTTTTAAGAGAGGAAGGTGGACAGGCAGAAATGAAAGTAAGCAGGCAGACAGGAAGAGTGAATAAGAAGTATTTTATTTTTGTTTATTTGTTCAGTTTTGGTTGTTCGCCCAGCCCTGGGTTCTGAACCTGGATCCTTGAACTTTATTTACTTATCTATGCGTCAGACAGTGGTTTAATGCCTGAGTCACCAGGATGTGCCCCAGTCTTATTTTAAAACCATTCTCTTCCAGCCATCCAACCAGCCAGCCAGTCAGCCAGCTAGGTAGGCAGAACACACTCATGGCCTCCTCCGCTGTGGTCCTGCCCCCAATGCCCCTTGCTGTCCTGGCCATGGAGATGCTCCATGCCAAGACTCTCCTGGATGCTGGCATCGGGAGTTCACATGTTAGAGCTGGAAGGATGGGGCTTCAGGTCTGGGGCCACTCAGGTGGCAGTCCAGAACAAACATTTCTCAGCATCCCCGGTACCTCACGACTTCCAGGACATAAATTGTTTGACTTCCTTGGCCCGTGTCATAGTACTAGGCTTCTCTTTTCAGACTGTCTTAATTCAGTCAGCTTCAAATTAGCCACAGCAATGAAATAGTAAATGGCACCAATGGTTCAAACCATGATTTATCCTTTATTTTGGTGGCTGTAATGGAGTTTAATTTTCTATGGCAGTTGATTTATCACCTGACTAATAATCTGCTCAGTTTGAAAATGACGAAGGCTCTCCTCGGTGGCACTGACCCATGGCTCCACGCTGGCATCAATACCCGGGACTCCCGCCACAGATAATTAGTGAAGGGAGATGTCAACACAGGGCCCCGTCAGGGCTGTTGAAGACAGGGTTAGCTATTCTCCATAGGAAAAAAATGCTGACTTGTTGGGCAAACATCTTTTTAAGTTTCTACTCCTAAGAGCCAGTGAACAGCAACCAAGCCGAAGAAAACGTCCCAGCCGTCCCTCCCTGTAGCACGAGGCTCGTTTCTTTCTCTTTCTTGTCTCCCAAGTAGACCTTTAGTGGTCCCTGGCTTGGGGCCCCTCGTACCCCTGTCCCTGTGTGACCCACAGGCTGTGCACGGTCAGGGCGTGTGAGCTGACCGTGTCTTCTGTGCAGGGCGCTGAGGGTTCGCAAAAAGATGTCTGGCGAGAAGATGCCGGTGAAGATGATCGGGGACATCCTGACGGCCCAGCTGCCGCACATGCAGCCCTACATCCGCTTCTGCAGCTGCCAGCTCAACGGGGCTGCCCTGATCCAGCAGAAGACAGACGAGGCCCCGGACTTCAAGGAGTTCGTCAAGGTGAGGAGCCCAGGCTGAGCCCCGAGTGGCCGTCTTCAGGCAGCTGGGTGCTGGAGGGGCTGACTGCAGACCCTGCAGCCTGTTTCTGCTGAGGGCACAGGTGCTGGATGACCGGTAGGGGCTGACACCAGCAGGCAGGTGTGACTTGATACTCTGGGGCCTTGAACCTGGAAGCTCTGATCACTTGTCCAGGTGTTAGCAGTGCTATGTGGATCTGGGTTTAAATCTTCCTTCTCATCTCTCAGGCCCAGGAGGGCTGGTGGGTCTCGGGTTTCCTGTTCTGTGTGGTAGGAGCACTCCCAGTGCTTTGCAGGTCCTGCCCTTCACCTGCAGAGGGACTGGTCAGGAGTCCCAACCTGTTGTCCCTTTTCCAACTGGTTCTTCTTGATGGAGGCAAGCTCTCTGCAGCCCGTGGGGGCCAGTGTGGGATTCCAGGACCCCTGCCTTCCGAGATATCAAAGGCCTGGAGAGGCGTGTGTGCCCAGGGGACACTGAGGGGTGGGACCTCTGCTGTTGGAGGTTGCAGACCCTGGGCTGGCTTGACCAGGGTGGATCCCTATTGGCCATACAAGCTCATTAAAACAACCTCCATTTCTCCTAGGGAGAAAAAGTAGGAAGCAGATAATATATCTTCTGCTAAACATACACAGTTCGATGAGTAGAGATCAAAATGATGATAATGATGATGATGATGATGATAATGACAGGCTTCTCTTTGTACCATTTGGGGGGCCAACCATTCTCACTCCCCAGCAATGGTGTTTGGTGAATCATCACTATGGGGTAAAAGTGCCCTGTGTTTGGGGCCACAGTATCGCATATGCCTGGTCTTTCTTTCCCAACATTAAATGCTTGTTTGCTATCCAATCAACAGGGCTTTGTTTTCTCGGGGGAGAAATCTCGCTAAGAAATAGGCCTGAGGTGGGATGGTCGACTGGAGGGTGGATGCTAGGCTGTCAGGTACTGCAGGGGGTTTCAGCCCAGGGCCAGGGCCTCCCTGGGCACCGAAGGATGAGTTCCCGTTAGTTGCACTTGAACTTTGGGAAATGCTGACATCAGCACAGGGCAGTGGGCTTGTTGCCTCTCCCCTCCATACCCCCTCCTCACCCCTACCCCTCTCATGGCTCTGGGAGTCACGTGCCTTTGCCAGTGGCCGAGGGCTCCTGCAATAGTGACTTTGTGACTGGATCAGGTTCAGGGACTGACACTTCCCGGGCCAGGGGACCCCTGCGCTTTTCCTAAGGGATCAGACCTGATGAGAGCCTTTGAGAGATCAGTCACCATACAATCCCTGTGACTTAATTAAAGACATGTCCTCGTTTGGTGGTAGTAGGACTCTTGTCCTCTAGGTAGAGTGGCAAGATTGACAAAGTGGTGGGAAGAAAAAGGCAGGGGGAGACAGGACCTGCCTACCTGGGCTCCACACATCTGAGCCGGTGGTCCTTCCCACATCTCTGGACTTGATGGGGATTTTTATGCTGACCCTATAGTCATTCTAATCTCCTTGTTGGAAATGATAGAGTTTTGAAACTTTCTGGAAGAAATATTCTCTATAAAGCCAGAGTCTCACCTCTGTAAGTAAGGAACTGAGTGGCCCATAGGAGGCCTGATGAACTTGAGCGCAGGGGCTGACCCTGTAGGGTGGGTCTGGGAGCCTCCCGTTCTCTACCTGGTGAGGGTCTCGTCTGCCCTGGGTGACCCTCCCAAGTCTAATTCCTCAGTTGCCATCCAGATAAATGAGATGATGTTATGGGTGGGGCGTCCTAATAACATTAGTGTTGATATTACTGACTAGATACATAGGCTTTTACAGTAAATTTAAAACAAGTCTCTATTTCAGAGATTGGCAATGGACCCGCGATGCAAAGGGATGCCGCTCTCGAGCTTTATCCTGAAGCCCATGCAACGGGTCACCAGGTACCCGCTGATCATTAAAAACGTGAGTTTCCTCAGCGTCCGGGATTTGGGTCACAGCAGACTTCCTCAGCCCATATGCCTACGTCTCTTGTGTAGAAATAATACACCAGCAGGATGTGGGCACCTCTGCTTGGTCACCCCATGAAAGGTTGGTTTATCATGAAGAGAAAACAGCTTTCAGCTGTGTGATGAGCTAAATCAGAAAATAAGAGCTCTGTTCTTGATTCTCTTCCACTCTAAGCATGGTGACTTGATGCCTTGGTTTTCTTAGAAAGAAGTAGAGAAAGAAATGTCACTCCCAGCACCCCTCTGCAGAAAACCACTGTGAGTTGTGTCTGTTGATGTTAGCTGATTGTTTTTTTCCAGGCTCTTTAAGAAAGCAATATCAAAAGAAAAGAAAAAGAATAGAACTTCCCCACCACCCCCTATAAAGTGAGGGAGTGGATTTAGACATCCTCTCAGTCTGTTACTATAAAATAATAGAGAGATGAGCTCCAAGAGAGAGGTTTTAGGCTTGGTTCATTAAATGCCCCTGTCTGGCTCTCGTGTGTTCATTGCTTCTGGGGTGTCACTGCCTTTGGGTCTTTCAGGAGCAAGGCCAGGAAACAGATGTCTGTACAGCCAAACATTTATATGTACAAATGGTACATGCATTATTTACATTTATTTCTGGATCAATATTGTCTATTAAAATGTGTACTAAAATCCGTGAGTTTACACAGATACCTTCTGTTTTATCTACTGCCACGGAATTTATTCTAACCTTCCTCTCTATTTACAACTCCCTTTTCTATGAGGAGCCTGGCACTCTTATTCCTGAGCATGTTTACTTATTTGTCACTCTCCTTATGGATAACCAGCCTCCCTGCATGTCAGCAGTTCAACCCCAGCCGGATGGCACAAAACATACTGTGGCCACGCCGGCCAAGTCGGTGGCTTTGAGAGAAGTTTGCCGACTGTTTCCTCTCTTTCAAATCATAGTTACTGTTTAACTAGCTCAACACTTCTCTTGACTACTTCCAGTTTTTAACTAAAAACAGAAATTGGAAACCAGTTTTTAAAATAGGTGTTCTAGATCTAGTCAGACAAAAACAAGAAATGAGTGACAAATAGCCAAAGGGAAAAACAGACCATCATTGTTTGCAGAAACATAGCTGCTGCCCTCTAAGGCCTGCATGAGATGAAAACTAGCAGAACTAAGAAGAGAATTTTAAAAGGTGGCCCGTTGGAAGATAAAATACTAAGGCTCAATATTTTTCATAATACTGAGTGGAGAAATTCTTAGCATGGTGCTAAGATAGAACCTTCAAAGATTTAGCATTGTAGCAACTTAAAAACACAAGCATTTATCCTGCGAACAACCTAATCTAGATATTCATTAAGGAAAATAGAAAAAAACTGTGGTAGACCTGCACTGTGGAAATATCTTAAAGATAAACAGAAACTTTTGTGTATTGGCATGGGAAGACTTCCATATGATGCTCTTAAGTCAAAAAATAACAACAAGAAGAAAGCCTTTACGAGCAATCCCATAGTGTGGTCCATTTGGTGAAACAGCGGGAAACCGTTACGTGCGACTATTAAATGTGCGTGGAGGATTGAGAGAATAGTAATGAGATGCCCTCCGGTCTGCTGACATGGTTACTCTGAGGCAGGAGAGCAAAGAGTTCTCCATACTTCCAGATTGTTTAAATCATGCATATCAGGAAAGTATATTATTTATATAAACCTTTTTCTTTAAAATTTTGGTTTAACGAAAATATAATGAACAGTGTTAAAAGAGAAATGACAGGTATAAACTGTATACGCGTATTTTCACTGCATATAAATAGGTACTGAAACATCTATTTCACTCTTACCATTAAAAAAGAA
Organism: Solenodon paradoxus; assembly: GCA_004363575.1. Classification (NCBI taxonomy): domain Eukaryota; kingdom Metazoa; phylum Chordata; class Mammalia; order Eulipotyphla; family Solenodontidae; genus Solenodon; species Solenodon paradoxus. The sequence goes on along the minus strand of RJWH01000806.1, from coordinate 262,186 downwards.
AATGACAATCTCTTAATAGAAACATAGGTAAAAATACACAACTAGACACTTCTGAGAGGCAGTACAGAGTCACAGGAAAGACCACATAGCCAGAGGTGAGGCTGCTCGGGTTTGAATCTTGGTCCCACTGCTATATGCGCCTGGGCAAGTTAATTAACTCTCTGGGTCCGAGTTCTTTGTGTGTGAAATAGCGACACTACCGCATAATGTTCTGGGAATCAGCTGAGTTAATCTATGTAAGGTGTCTGGCTCATACTGTGAAGTACATCAATGTTAACTTTATCTTTTATGTTCTTTTACACTCATGTTCTAAATATACAGAAAGTTCAAAAAGAAATGCATAACAAAACGAGGACATGCCTTGTTTGGGACTTACCAGATTGGCATATATTGAAAAGATGGTGGGTCCCCAGTGTTGGCGAGGATGCTGGAGGAAGATAAGCTGGTGCAGCCTTTTGGAAGACAATGTTCAGGTCAAACTGGTCAGGTCTCTCAGCACTTCCATGCCTAGGAATTTATTCAAGAGAAATAATCAGAGAAATATTGAAAAACTGGGAACATGAAATTTTATGGGAATGGAACTATTTAAATGCATTGTGGGTCATCCTTATAATGACATATTTATTATAGAACTACTATTAAGTGAGAAAAAGCCATGTACAAAATGGTCCAGTGTAGTATGGGACAATGATCCAATTTTTATATTTTTATAATTGTGTAGGGCACATTAGTATCTAGACAGACATTCTCTCCAGACAAGGAGATTATGGGTGATTTTTAGATGTTTAAAATAATTTTCTAAATGTTGCACTTTTTGTGTTTTACAATTAAAGATGAATAAACCTATCTGTATTTTGGAACAAGACAAAATGGATACATTTCCATTAGCCAGCTTTGTAGGCTCACAGTCTAGAGCAGTGCTCCTCGAACTTGTTTGCATATAGGAATCACCTGGAGAGCTCTAGAAAATTCCTATGCTTAAGTCCCAGCACTAGAGATTCTGGTATGGTTTGGGGAAGAGCATCAAGATTTTGAAAGGGATCCTATATACAGCTGGGGTTGGCTCAGAGGTTGGGTTGTGATATGAAGATCAGGAATCAGGCATGTGTTTTATTCTCAGTCTGGGTGCCTGTTTAGGCTACTGACACAAAGCATACCTTCTGTGATGCGTTACTATTCAGGGTAAGGCCCACTTCAGTTATCTGTAGAAGACAGGGCCTGGGAAGGTACACCCTCCACATGCTCTTTCTACATTCCAAAGGTGGCTTAGAGCCTTTCTTCATTCTTCAGATCTTCATGATAACATTTTTCCTTTTTAAAGAGGAAAGAAGCCGACAGGGATTAAGGCAAGGGGCAGGCAGGCAGGTAGGCAAAGGGAGGGAGGGAGAGAGTGAGGAGGAAGAAGTATTTTAATTGACTTGTTAAGTTTTGGCTGCTCCCCTGGCCCCGGGCCACAAACCTGAGTCCTTGGGCTTCATGGGGACTGGGCTGCCACAGCCGCAAAGCCACCAGGGCATGCCTCCTGACGACTGTTGAGTGCCCTCAAAGTCCGTTGAGCATCTGCTGGGACTTGCTGTCATTAAGCGAGCACTTTCTATGGTCAGAATACTTTGCAAAGGGCTTCACTTGAATCGAGTCATTTTGTCTTCTAAACAAGCTTATAAAGAAGGGGCTATCAGTATCCCCATTTTTCTTGTGAGGAAACTGAGACCAAGAACATTTCTGTGACATTTCTGTGGATGTTAACTCAGTAGGTCCAGTTCCAGAATTGGCACCTTTTACCGCTGGTTTGGAATGGTCTGTCTAGAGAAACACATCCGCATAGACGAACCCATCTGCATGCAGTTCTAGAGATAGCTACAGCTGTGCACGGAAAGACCATTCTCTCGGGAGAAATCCGCTCGGGGCGCCTTACTGATGCAGGCACTGCAGACCCCATAGATAAAGAGTGTGCCATCACCTGTCCCCAGGGCACCCTGTCAACAAGGAGTGGCAGTCCTGCCCAATGCCATTGTGGTGGGGGGGTGCTCAGTGCTGCATGTGGGTGTCACTCAGGAAAGGTGTGCGCTCTGGGGGTCCAGGTGTACAGGACCGAGAACCCCAGGCCCACCTAGTATTGTCTTCTATTCTGTGTAGATTCTCGAAAACACTCCTGAAAATCACCCCGACCACAGCCACTTAAAGCACGCACTGGAGAAAGCAGAAGAGCTGTGCTCCCAGGTGAACGAAGGGGTGCGGGAGAAAGAGAACTCTGACCGCCTGGAGTGGATCCAAGCCCACGTGCAGTGTGAAGGCCTGTCTGAGGTGGGAACTTAGGGCATGACCCTGCCTCCCAGCTGGACGAGAAAGATCTGGAACCGTCCTTCCTCCAACCCATAGCTGGCTAATTCTCTCTTCAGTTGCTTCTTAGCTTCTATTTAATCCATCAACTTTTTAACCTTTCAGTTGACCCTTAAACAACACAGGTTTGAGTTTAGAAGGTGGATTTGCTTGTAAACAGGCAATGTAAACTTATAGTATTGATAAGTACAGTAAATGTGTTTTCCCTTATGATTTTCTAAACATTTTTCTAGCTTACTTTATTGTAAGAATACCATATATATTAGATACAAAAAGCAAAATATGTGTTAATCAACAGTTTATGTGCTTGGTAAGGCTTCTGGTCAACAGTAAGCTATTATATGAATAGTTAAGTTTTGGGGGCATTAAGAGCGATCTGGGGATTTCTGACTGTAGAGGGTTGGTCAGAACTCCTAACTCCCACCTGTTCAAGAATCAACTGTAATTTCATTTCTGTTTCTAGCATTTCCATTCTTTTTCTCAAATCTGTTGGTTTCCTTCTTGTGTCTTGTTTTATGCACAAATGGCCATGTTTCTCATTTATTTCCTAATATATTTTAAATATATTCCTGCATATTTTAAATCTGATAATTCTAATATCTAAATTTATGGGTCTCATGCTTTTTGTATGCTGCTTCTGCTAGATCTTACATTGCTTGCTTGGCTTTTCTGTATGTGCTATGATTTTTTTATTGTGAGCTCAATGTTGCTTGTAATTTCATCTGTTTGCTTTCTTCCTGAGAGGATTGCTGCTAGGATCACACTACATTAAATTTAGAGAGGTTTTGGTAATCACACTAGTTGTGTGATTTATGGTTGTAAACTTGTGTGAGAGTGTCCCTGTGGTTACAAGTTCCCAGAGACATTTTTCCTCCACTTACACCAAGGTCAAAAACAAGTAAGATTTTTGTTCTTCCCTCTGTGCCTGTCTTTGCTTGTCATTCTTCTTCTAGGGTCCGGCATTTTGTGCAGATCTCCTATTAGATCCCTCACCTGCCCCAGCACAAGATCCACATCCTGTCTTCTGTACTCCACGTAGCCTTTAATTGACGTGAGAGCACAGCACGTGATTCAAGAGAGACTCTCAGGACTGATGGGGTTCATTTATCTTCTGGAGTTTGCTTTTTTTCTTCTGTTTGGGCCCCCCAAAATTTCTTTTATTTTTATGACCCTGCTTGCATTTCAAAAGTGAATATTTAAAAATTGAAGTAATACTGGTTTAGAGCACTGTGTAAGTTTTAGGAGTTCAGATTCACTTTTCTTTTAATGTGTGATATCACAACACACCCACCACGAAAGTTCTAATAGTCCTCCACTGCTGACCATTGGACCCCACTGCCCTTTGTTCCTGCCCCACCCTCTTCCCCTCTGGGAACCTCAGCTCCGTTGTCAGAGTCCAAAGAGTAGCGCTTTGTTTTGTCTGTTTCCTTACTTTGTTTTGTTATATTCCACATATGTATTAGATCATCTGGCATTTATCTGTCTTGTAATTTATTTCACTTAGCATAATTCCTACTATTTCTATCCACGTTGTTGAAAATGGCAAGGTTTTACAAAACTTCGAAAGTGAAATTTTGTATTTTACTCAATTTTTCTTTGGGTAAGTCAGAATATCTAGTCTCCCATATTGCCAGAAATGAAGTCTCTCCTCTGGTCTTTAATTCTCTTCTTGTCACTTAAATTTCTTTTAGTCTCAGTTTTTCTGCCTGTTTTCTCTCTCTCTCTGCCTCTGTGCATACACGTACACACACATACACACACGCCACTAGATTTTGCCAAAATCTGCAAGGAAAATGTGCCTCCCTCATCCGTTCTCACTGTGACTTCATATGAACTTTAAATGTAGTTGCTCCCTGAGGAAGTCCCCACCACTAGCTCCTTCCCTGCCCCACCTCCTGTCCTCCTTCAGTGTAGGTATGGGTAAGCAGAGATGTGGGAGTAACTCTGTGGAAACCAAGGGAATAGGTGTGGCCTCCCGTGTTAGAAGTTTGTGTTTAGAGGAAAACCAGGGCATTTGTTGGTGAGCTGGCTCACGGATTCACTCATTCAGTCACTCTTTCATTCAATCAACATTTATTGAGCACTTGGCCCTGTGCCATCACTCAGTACATGAAGACATGAAAATCAATAAGTGACCACCTCCCTCTCAAGGAGCTTGTAGTGCTAGAGGAAGGGGATATTTGCAGAAATATGTGAGGAGTGATGAGGTGGGACTAAGTGCCAAGTGCTGTGGGAACACTCCATAGGAGGAAGGGGCGGCCCTGGAGGGTCCCAGTCAGTGCTGGAGAACAAGATCCCTCTTGTAGGAGGTGCTGGTGTTGAAGGATGAAAATATCTCTCCAGAAAAGAATTCAGGGAGAGGACATTTGGTAGAGGGCACAGCCTAGCAGGGCATCAGGGGAGAAATAGGGGTATGAGAGGTACGATGCTTCAAGGACAGTGGGAGCTAGGTTGAGAGAAGACTTTGCATCACTCAGAGTAGCATTAACTTGACCTGGGAGACAAGGGACCTCAATCTGCCAGTCCAAAATGCCAATGTGGCAACATGCACTTTGGAAAGGGGCCCTTCCCTGAGTGCCACCCAGTGAGACCTGGGTCTTCATCTTAAAACACTAAGAACAAAGTTAACTCTTACCATTTGATTTTTGTAGCTTACATAAGGTCTTTGAGCTGTTGTCCTTTATGGATTGGTCTTTTCTCACCATTGCACACCAGCTATTGTGTTCACGGTCATGGGAATGGGGCATGTTGGCTTCTGTCTCCTGGCCCAGATCTGAACACACACCAGTGATTTTCATATAAACGTTCTCATTGATATCCTTAAGATAGAGAAAGGTAAAGACCCTTCCCAGTCTGCATATATTCAGTAGTAGCCTGGTCAGCCGGAGGCCCTATACCTTGAGTATGGATAAATGACACCACCTTTAAGTGATTCAAGTTGCCTTCTCTGGATTCATGATACCCAATTGACTTGAACTCTCTCTTGGTGAGCAAAAAATGACTAGATAGATCTCCAGTGTCCTGATGAGAACACAAAGAGATGAAGCCTATCCTTTGAAGGATGTCACTTTCTGACTCTTGGACTCCCTCAGTGCCTCAGTGGGACATGAGAAGCCCATCTCCCTGCTTGCTCCCAAAAGTGAGTGGGGTGGCTGCTCATCCTTGCTGCCATAGTGTCTGGTCACGGAGGCTCTGCTGATGCTGTCTCCCACACTGGAGGCAGACAGGTGGCCACCAGCATCTCTTGAGGGGCAGATTTTGTGAACTACATCACTTCTTCGCAAATACTCTCCTCATGGAGGTCTGTAGAGTTCATAACTCTGGAAAAAGACCTGACCTTAAAAGGCTGCTGGGGTCCAGGTGTAAGTAGGTGGGGGACCATGAGGGTCTAGTGCCTATCTGGGCCATACTGCTGTCTAGACACAACTGTGATCTTCTCCTACCTCAGTCTCTCCCTTGCTGTCAAAAAAGGAGGCCTTTGGGGGTCATTTCTGTCTCAGAATTCCTCTGCCCTTTCAGAACCTGCTCGCATGAGACGTTAGACCCCAGGAGGAAGATAGAACCCAGTGGGATTATAGAGCATAAGAGGACAGGGCCCAAAAGGATGAGAGAGCCCAGCGAGATGATAGGGCGCAAGATGGCAGAGCCCAGAGGGATGATGAAGTTGCCTTGCAGCACTCAGCATCCACGCTCAAGTTCGGAGAGTGGCGGAAAGAGAGCCACCCTTTCATATTTTCAGGACCAGTGAGCTGGGTGAGATTGAATGTGCACCAGCACAGGTCTGTTCTGCTTGGCTTTGAGGCATCACTTGGGGGCACTGCTGAGTTTTGCTACCACCTGTCTACTAGGGGCTGGACTCTGTGCCTTGGCGAGTAGCATCATTCTGGTGCAACTGTACGGAGTTGACGGTACTTCCAGAAGGATGAAGTGCTGTTTGAGCCTGTGTGGGGCCTTCCGCACAGCATGGAGCTGGTCTGTGCTTCCTCTGGTGGCCCACACTGCACAGCACATGTTCATCCAGGTGGGAGAGGACTCGGCATCCTATTCCTCCAGTCAGGTTTCCCTAGTAAGTGAACTGGAGAAAAGCGCCCATCTTGATAAGACACTAGCGAACCCTGAGAGGAAAAAGGCACTAGGAATCAGAACCAAGACTCAGCTTGATACCTGGAATCCCTGGAGCCGTGCCTTTGACTGCTTTTGGTTTCTTGTTTCTGAAAGGCACTGTCTGAAACATCTTCAAAGCAATCCTTGATTTGAGCCTAAGATAAGGGCCGCTGACGCCCAGCCCCAAATCCGATGGCACCAGGCTTTCAGATGCAGAGAAACACAAGTCAAAACTGACCTCCCTTCATCGTGTCTTCTTGGGTTTTGTTTTCTTTTCTCAGCAACTTGTATTCAATTCAGTGACCAATTGCTTGGGACCACGCAAGTTTCTGCACAGCGGGAAGCTCTACAAGGCCAAGAGCAACAAGGAACTGTACGGCTTCCTTTTCAACGACTTCCTCCTGCTGACCCAGATTGTAAAGCCCCTGGGTTCCTCTGGCACCGACAAAGTCTTCAGCCCCAAATCGAACCTGCAGTATAAAATGTACAAAACAGTAAGTGTGATTCTAGATCGCGATCTCAGAGTTGCTGTGTGGGGAGGAGAGTTTCTAGAAGGAGTCAGAGTTTTAGCAGGGCTTGGGAGCTGTGGTTTAGAGAAGGCAAAAGGCATGAGCCAGGCCTTAGGGTAACCAGCGTGGACGAGGTCTTCACCCACCTCGGTTCCAACAGTGCCGGAAAAGGAACAGCGCTCAGTCCCAATGCTGAAATACCTACCAGCTGCCAAAAGGTGGCTGTGGGTTCCTGGGGGTGCGGAAGGCGCGGGCCTAGTGTACTGAGGAGGCAGGCACAGGAAAGTGGGGGCCTAGAGCTGAAGTGCTCACCCTCCAAACATTCCATATCCCCTCCGCCTGTGCCCCTCATCTTTTCCAGCACAAGGCACTCTAGGCAGTCGATGCGTGGAGAGCTTCCTGAGCTGCTCATTTGGTCTGCTCCTACGTGTATGACTGTGTTTGTGTGTCTTGTGACATGGATATTGTTTTACTAAATTTGTCTCTCTGGGGGTGTTTTTACAGAATAGCTTTCTCTGAAGCAGCCCTTTGCCTGATTTTGGGAAAAAGAGCCATATACCCGTGTGGTTGTTACTAGTCACCTTGGATGGCAATCTCTGGAGTGACTGGCTTGGAGATAAAGTTGATGGAGGCTGTTAGCTGATTAGGATGGGCTCTGGGACAGAGACCCACTGGGTCTTATTCTGAAGAACTTAAATATACCTGAAAAATAGAGGGGAGGAAACCCATCTGTACATGTACTGTATATGAAAGTCAGTAGTAACACAAATCATTGTTCTGGTGTAGCCACTGGAACACATACAAGTTTACTAGAACTCGAGCACATTAGCGCGTGCACACACACACACACACACACACACACACACACACACACACACACACTCATCGTCTTCTGGAATATATAGACACGCGGTCTGATTTTATAATGCTGCACGTTTTTTTTTCAGCCTATTTTTCTAAATGAGGTTCTAGTAAAATTACCCACTGACCCCTCTGGAGATGAGCCCATCTTCCACATTTCCCACATCGACAGAGTCTACACCCTCCGAGCAGAAAGCATAAATGAAAGGTAAGATGTGCCTCTTCCCTGGCATGGGGCATCTGGATTCTACCAGGTGAGGGTCCTTGCAGGTGCTGAATTAATCAGCAATCCTGACATTCCCCAGCTGCAATGCCATTGCCTTGGCTCTCGGAGGTGGGGGAACCTTGGTACTTTTTCTACAGTGTCCCTCGAATTTTGATATCTATGGCTTAATTTTTTTAAAGTAAAGTGAATCGAATTTCGCTTGAGAATATACACATATATTTTAAATTTCAGCTTTCTTTGAGATAAATGGAGCCTCCAGCTTTCCTCAGGTTTCCCAGTGGCAGAAACAAGCAGGACATTGATTTGAGGATTAATAGGAGCATCCAAACCTAACCTCCTCCAGCTGGCTCACTTAGAAAGACAGCTGGATCCTAGAGCTGTGGCCATTTTGCTTCATGTCTTCAAGACTCTTCCCCGAAGCCAAATAAAATAGATCATTTTCTGAACTCGTCACATCCCGAAGAGCATTTGTACCACGTTAGAAAATTGGCCAAAGTTATAGAGCGCATAGTTCTCTAAAAATGAAGGAGAAAACATCATGCCAAGACGATTCTCCCAGTGTGCTAGCTCTTTCGTGTGAAATGACGCCTGTCTGGACCTTCCCCGAGGTGGTCTAGTGAGAGAGGGCCTTCTGGCCTTATTGGATTAAGCGAATATGTAAGGCTTTTCGATGAGGAAGGAACACTTTTATACTAACATCTCCTCCCAGCAGCAGACGTCATAGGTTCTCTCCCACAGGGAGAGACTAATGCCAAGTCTTGAGTACATGCGTAAAAATGCCTTTATTATTGATGATAACAATGACTTTTACTGTCATATGACCTATAACCAGGCTTTCTTTCCACAACTTTGCATTAAAATCAAATGAAAGAGCTGGAGTCTTGGAAACTGAATTTGAATAGACCTAAAGGCTTTTTGGAGTCTGTTTGAAATCCTGTGTCTCTTCCTTTTGCAGGACAGCCTGGGTGCAGAAAATCAAAGCTGCTTCTGAACTCTATATAGAGACGGAGAAGAAGAAGAGGGAGAAGGCATACTTGGGTAATGCGTTGTCGGCAACAGGGACCGTGTTTCCTGCAGCGCTGGGGCAGAGAGTCATTTGGTTGGGCCCCAAATTCTTAGTGCCAGAAGATGGGCCTATAGGCAGAAGAGAGACCTGAAATGGGTTGGAGGTGGAGGGAAGAGGGCTGGGGGTGCAGCAGGAGGGATGGGGGGAAGCAGGAGCTAGGAAGCCAGAGTTTAAGAAGAGGAAGAGACAATTGGTCTTGAATGGGGGTGCAGGTGCCTAAAACTGATCATCATGAGGGAAACTGGATGGGAAAGACTTTTAATGTAAAACTGAAGCACTTTGTGTTGTTTTTCCTGTCATCATAGTTCGTTCCCAAAGGGCAACAGGTATTGGAAGGCTGATGGTGAACGTGGTTGAAGGCATAGAGCTGAAACCCTGTCGGTCACATGGTGAGCAGCGAAGTGTCCCTTCGCCACACTTCAAAGGTGGAAGTTTGTTCTGCCTGCACCCATCGGACTGAAAGCAAATATTTCCACAATCCTGAGTTTCCTTCTAGAATAGAATTTTCAGCACTTGTAAAATCCCAGAGTTAAAAATATTGAGAAATTATATCTACCATTTGATTAAGAGAGACATGTGGAGTGGTTAGATCACTCTATACACATTGATATGCATCACTGTTATTACATTTGTTGTTCCTACGTCATCGCTCTGTGTACATCTATTATACCCAAATCATCACTCTATGCATATCTATTACACCTTCAGATTGCTTTGTGCACATCTGTTATAGCTACATCATCCCCCTACTCAGATCTATTGTACCCGCATGCAGCACTCTATGCACATCTGTTGTACCTACATCAGCTCTCTCTGCACATTTATTGTACTGACCTCATCACCGTAGCATACTTAACCTATGCAAGCACTCTATATCTAATTTGCCTACATCATCACTCTATGAATATCTATGTACATATATCATAACTCTGCATATCTATTATAACTATAATCTATCCATATACATTTATCATGCCTGCATATCTGTTGTACCTAGATCATCATGCTATGGACATCTATTACACCTTCAGAATTACTCTATGTGCATCTATTGTACCTACCTCATCATGCAATACATATGTGTTGTCACATGTGATCATCACTGTTTTCACATATATTACACCTCCATCACCGCTCTGTGCACATCTATTGTACCTATGTGCATCCCTCTATGTACATGTGTTATACCTACAACATCACTCTATGGACAGTCATTGTACCTACATCCATTGCTGTATACAAATCTATTATATCTCAGACAACACTTTATGTACATAGATTATACCTACATTATGACTGTATGTACATCGGTTATACCTGTACCATCACACTACACATAATTATTGTGCCTACATCCATCACTCTATTGTACCTGCATTGTCACGCTCTTGACAACTATTGCACCTACTCACCACTCAATGAACAAGTTAACACCTACATCATCACTCTGTGCACATTTAGTGGACCACAGCTTCTTTATCCAGTCTTCTGTTGATGGACATTAAGTTGTTTCCATGTCTCAACTATTGTGAATTGTGCTGTTATGAACTTAGAGGTGCAGATATTTTTCCTGACTAGAGATTTTGTCTTCTCTGGGTGTGTGCCTAGGGGTGGGATTATGCAGATTTTATTCCACTGAAGGACTGGATCCCACTGCAGTTGGTACATGTGTTGTACTAACATCATTCCTTTCTGCATAACTATTGTACCCATATCACCACACTACTCTATGCACATCTATTGTACCTACATCATCACTCCATGCACATCGATTACACCTTCATTGCCACTCTATGTGCATCTACAGTATCCACATCATTCAATTACATGCATCTCTTGTACCTACATCATCACTCTGTTGCCGTCTTTGTACTTATGTTATCACTCTGTGCACATCTTTTTTTTACCTACATCATCACTCTATGCACATCCATTACAACTTCAGTATAACTTCATACACATCTCTTGTACCTACATAATCACTCCAGGAACTTCTGTTGTACCAACATACATTACTCTATGCAAAGCTATCTTACTTAAATCATCTCTCTATACACATCTAGTGTACCTACATCCATCACTCAATGAAAATCTCTTATGCTTTCATCATAACTATGTACATTTATTGTATCTACATACACTCTATGTATATGCCTGCTGATCTTCATATATCACTCTATGAAAATTTATTGTACTGAAATTTTATGCACATCCCTTGTATCTACATTTTTCACTCTATATATTTCTATTGTATTAACACCATCTTTCTGTGCACATCTATTGAACCTAAATCATCACTATAGTCATATCTGTTGTAACTACACTATCCCCGAATGCACATCCACTGTACCTATATCATCACTCTGTGCATATCTGTACCTATATCCTTCACTTTGTGCATACCTGTTATTCTTAAACATCCCTTTATGCACATGTATATCTACATCATCAGTCTATGCACATCCATTGTATCAACATCCCTCACTCCATAAAATCTCTTCTACCTAAATAATCTCTCTATGGAAATTCACTATATCTATATCATCACTAGAGTCACATGTTGTCCTGGGTATATCATTCTTAAGTACATCTGTTGTACCTACATAATCACTTTATGCACATCTATTGAACCTAAATACATCAGTGTATACACATCTATTGTATGTACATCATCACTATGTAAATGTATGATACTTACATCATCACGTTATGTACATCTTTTTATGTACATCATCAATCTATGCACATCTATTAGACCTTCTTTATTACTCTGTGCACATCTGTTGTTCCTATATTATCATTTGATAAACATATATTGTACCAACTTACATCATTCTTTTCTAATCTATTGTACCCACATCTGTGTACATCTGTTGTACTGATCATCATTTCATACACATATATTGTACCTAAATCATCACTCTCTGGTCACCTTTTACCTAATCCATCACTCTGTGCTTCTATTGTTCTTCAATAATCCCTCTATACACATAAGTTATACATGCATCATCACTCTATGTACATCTATTATACCTACATCATTACTTTTTGCACATCTATTTACCAACCTACATCAATTTATGTAAATGTATTACACCTACATCATCACTCTATATGCATCTATTTGATCTATATCATCTCTGTATTCACAGCTGTTATATCTATATCATCACTCTTTTTCACGTCTATTGTTACTTATGTGTATCACTCTGTGCATCTCTTATACCTACTGCTCACTCTATGTACATTTATTTTACCTACATCATTATTCTATGCACAACTATTGTGCCAACATCATTCACTTTATGTAAATCTATTGTACCATCATCATCACTTTATATCTATTGTACTACACTATCACTAAATATATATCACTGTACATACATCACCACTCTATGTATATCCATTATACCTGCATCATCACTCTATTCACACCCATTGTACCTATTTCATCACTCCATGCACACCTGTTTTACCTCATCATCACTCTATGATCAGCTATTGTACCTATATTATCGCTCTCTGCACATTTATGTCCTTACATCATCTCTCTGCACATTACTATACCTATGTGGCCACTCTATGTACATCTACTGTTTCTACTTCATTACTCTGTGCATATCTATTGTACCTACATCATGCACATATGCACATCTATTGCATATATCATTACTATGTGCACATCTATTATACTGTCATCATTAGTCTATGCATATCTACTGTGCTTACCATATTTCACCATTATAATGTGCTCTCTTGTACACCCATGTTTTTGGCCCAAATTTTCAGGAAAAAAAATCTTTCAATTTATATTTTTAATTCAAATTTTTATTTGTTTATGTTTAGGTACTTGCTTTTTGTATTATGAAGTAATTTTGGCATTTATTTTTTAGCATATTATGGTACAAGAAATTTTATGTAACACATAGTTACAAAACACAAGAATAGAAACAAGGTACAAGAAGCTTTTCTCCCTGTGGCCCCACAATCTGAGGACAACCTCTGTGGGAGGAGGGCCAGAGTATCTCTTGGCAGCTCGGTTGCCATGTGTTTTAGCATATTTAATAACTGTTGTCTTAAAGCTTGCAGTTTCTATATTTTTGTAAAAATATCAGTTAGATTGCTAGCTTCTGCCTAAAGTGTACTAAGAGAAATGTCTTATGGTAATAAGGTTCGGCATCATTATCTTATCAAGTGAGCGTCACTCACTCTGTGGGCAATAACTCATCACTCTTTGTTGAATTGTTGGCCAAAATTGCTTTCATTGCAAGTTTGTCATAAGTTCAATAAAACTGATTATCATATTCCAGGATATTATTTTGTATATGATATTGTTATTGATTTCTAGAGTTACACTTTTAACTCATAAGCATAAATAAAATAATTTAAAAGTTATATAGATATGGAATTATACTACCCATTTATAATGCACCGCCTTATTTTTCCCTCACAAATGTGGGCAAAAAATGCACATTATACATGGCACAATATGGCATATCATCACTCTGTGCACATCTATTATACCAACATCTATCACTCCATGCAAATCTATTGTACTTAAGTCATCTCTCTATGTTCATCTACTAACCCTACATCCACAATTCTATGCATATGTGTTGTATCTACATCATCACTATGAACATCTATTGTACCTACACAATCTCTCTATGTATATCTTTTGTACCTACATGAAATATCCTATACACTTCTGTTATACCTACACCATTACTCTATGCACATCTATTGCACCTGCATCATCACTCTCTTCACATCTATTGTACCTGTGTGCATCACTCTATATACATGTGTTATGCCTACAGCATCATTCTATGCACATCTATTATACATCTTGTGCATCACTCTATGCACACGAATTTTACCTAGATCAGTACTCTATGTGCAAATAATGTACCTATATCACTCTATGCACATCTGTGTACTCACATTGTCACTCTTGCACACGGTCACTCTATGTACATCTTTTGTACCTACATCATCACTCGATACACATTATTGTACCTTCATCATCAAATGTATTACATATATATCACCTCTATGTATACTCTCTTGTGCCTACATCATTTCTCCATGCAGATATATTGTACCAACATGTATCAGCCTATGCACATCTGTTGTATCACTATACCTTGAGGCTAAAGTTAGGAGTCAGGAAGTGCTTAGTTCTGAAGCTCACTCATCTGATGATTCCTTCTTAGTTTAAGTATACTAAATTGTGGGATTCTTTATTTTATACCACTCTTAACCTTTACAGTAGAGGAGGATAATAATGAGTGATGTGGGGGAAAGTGCTGTTCATGCAGCCATCACCCGCCGCTTGTGTGCCCTTAAAGAGTCTAACCAAGCAGGCATCGAGCTGGTTCTTTCACTATAGGGAAGAGTAACCCATACTGTGAGGTGACCATGGGCTCTCAGTGTCATATCACCAAGACGATTCAAGACACTCTGAATCCCAAGTGGAATTCCAACTGCCAGTTCTTCATCAAGGACCTGGAGCAGGAGGTTCTTTGCATCACAGTGTTTGAGAGAGACCAGTTCTCCCCAGATGGTGAGTAGAGTGGACTCTTGCAGCCTTCCTCCTTCTCTGTCCCTTGCATTTCATAGGTAAATGTTTTCTACCTGGGAACTCGGTATCCAGAATTTTTTTGGACTTCCTTCCACAAAGCTGAAATTGGTGCAAGTCAAGACTTTCATCTAGTGAGGGCCTTTGCTGGTGCCTGGACATCCCAGAGAATGTAGACCTGTTGTCAGCATTGAATTATTCAGCTGCTGTAGACAAAGTGCATGGTCCTATATATCACTAAAGCAGATGACTACAAAGAGGGGTGTACCCCAAAGCCTCAATCCAGGCCTTTAGCCACTGACCAAATGCCATGGTGGTAACAGATAAAACTAACCATTTTGACCAGATAAATGTTAGCCCACAACATATGAGGCAGGTCAGTCAGTGCCCTTGGGGAGATATTTCTGCTTAATCAAATGGATGGTTTATGTTGGATGCATCATTACTTCAACCAGCTTTCTGTTTCTGTTTTGAGTCTGATAAAGAATGGGCCTGACCAAAAGAATCATTAATCATTTATTCCTCATCTAATAAAAATAAAGCAATATGTTTAAAGATCTCAGTCTCAATTAAAGTCACAGGAGTACTAAGAGTAAGGGTCTAATTTTAGCATAATTTGTGCAAGGCTTTAATTGCTCCATATGACTTTGGTCTTTTAGTACTTTTATATGAACTGTTTCATCATGAGCCAGATACTTTTGGTTATTGCCCAAAGACAGTCACAGAGTTGGTGAAATATTAGAAGATAGCCAGATCAGTCTGACTCTCGAGTCTGAGCTCTTAATCTGTTTCTTTGTCAATGGTTATTCTGAAGGTTTTATACTGATTTGGGTTGTTTATTATTTTTGAATAATGAAATCTCATGATACACATATAATTCCACTAGAGTGCAAGTTGAAAATCCTAGTGTTATTCTTATATCAGAGGTTATTTCCAATGATGGAAAATTGAAGCAAAATAAGTGTGCATCTTTCCACCATAAAAAATTCCGAAGTTTTAGATAGGAACCTTGAAAGAAGGTTGTTTCCTATACAGGAGAGTACATTCCAATACATAATATGAATGAGTAAGCAAAGGAATTCATGGTCTGGAGTCCATTCCACACCACTGTGTATTTGTAGAGTGCTTAAGGGCTAAACACGTTCACATCAATTCTTGCACTGACATTCCATTTTTTATATGAAGCGGTGTGCAGATGCCTCTAGGAGTACTGCCGCAGTTCCCCGACTCCCACACTGTGACCTCCTAGCTCACCTGTTGCATTTGCTTTCCAGTCCATATACAGAGGCATCATAAGGACCAGCCTCACTTGCCATCTTTGGTTTTTCTGAAAAGGGTGACATCATGAACCATACTCCTGTGGCAAAAGAAACTATTCAATTTTCATCCCCCAAAGAACTGTCTTTCTTCTGGGGGACTCCTTTGACTTTCATTGACAACTCATGTGTAGCTGGGTTTGGCATGACCTCCTAGGAAACTTATAGCCCTTTGGATGCCTCAGGTGTGGACTATATTTTAATCCTTCCTCTTGTCTCTCCTTGGTCCCCACCCTGGTGCCTTTTTCTTTTCATTCTATTTAAAATGGTCTCCCCTCACTTCCTTTCGGAAGAAGGGAGAATATTATAATTGCTGGAAAATTCCCAATAGGCCAAATACAAGCCTTGAATAGAAGGGTTCTCTCTCTCTGAAGTTGGGTCTGTTTGCTCTCCTTTCAGATTTTTTGGGTCGGACGGAGATCCGAGTGGCTGACATCAAGAAGGACCAGGGCTCCAAAGGTCCCGTAACAAAGTGTCTCCTGCTGCATGAAGTTCCCACGGGGGAGATTGTGGTCCGCTTGGACCTGCAGTTGTTTGATGAGGCGTAGAAAGCAGCCTGCTATGCTCGGCAGAGTTCCTACCCGAAGCAGCAAGGCACTGTCAGAAAACGGTGTTGCTTTTCAAAGACCATTGCTTGGTGTCCAGCTACAGGGCCACAGGATGGAGAAGATAGACCCCTCAGACTTCTAGGATAATTCTTGACAATCCTTCTCCCAAGACATTTCCCATTTTAAGAGATAAAACTGTGTTTTCCTTTGTCCTCACTGCAGGTCTCTTTGTGACTGCTCGGTTGGGAGCCTGGGCTGGAGACATGAGTCTGCTTACTGTAAAGTAGATTTATAAATGCAATGTGTGTATTTTTGACGAATTCATGTTACCCTCCTATTTCTTACCACCACCAGCCCCTGAAATTACCCCTTTGACCTACGATGACTGGTCTTTAGTGTGCTTAGAAATAATTATGATGGTCCTATCATTGCTTCAGAATCTCATTACCTTACTGGGACCTTATTTGAAACCCTGCCCTGGATCTAATCAGTTGGGGGAGAGAGTCTCCTGATGAGGCACTGGGCTGGCTCTCTGACGAGCTGGTTCAGGCAAGCTTCCAGCTCAGGCGTTGTTAGAGCCGCTGCAATCCTCTCAAGGTCTTTTATTGACAGATGTCAGTGAAACTGATCCTTGATCACTGTTGGTGATTCATTTGAATTTTCCGCTTGGAAGATGGTTAAGGAAGCTTGTTACCTACAAAATTATACTCCCTGGATTAGATCACTGCAGGTCACCTGAATGGCTACTTTACCACGTCACTGGGTCCCAGTTGTCTGACCAGTTGGAAAATGCTCTGTTGACTTGGAGATCCTGTGCTTTTTCATGACTAGAGTAGCTGCTGGCAAGCAGCTCTTAGCCTTCTCTTGCTAGAATGTGTCGTATCTGACTGTCCTAGGAAATTTCAGCCTCTGTCTTTGGTATATCTCCCAGGAAGGCATCCCCAAAAGTGAAGAGGAAACACGGCAGTCTGGAGATGGGATGGAAAGATGTGGAGGAAATCCACTATGTGGTGGGAGAAAGATCATGGGAGCGTGCAAAACCCCACAAGTCTGGGGAGAAAGATCTAAGACTTTCCACCACACACAACTACCCACTCGGTCATGGAGATGTGTGCTTATTGCCAGAGTCAGGGGTGTGTGACCATGTACCAAGCTGTTTGGTTTCAGTTCTTTGATTTTTTTCCCCCTTAAATGCTGGGAGACAGATAGGCTGGCTAACTTGATAATAACGTGATTGCTAATGAAAATTGTGGGTTGAACTTTGTTCGCATGTTAATGTTTTCACAATCCCTGTTTGCTGTGGTCAGGAAATGTCATTTGCATGTTCTCTTGGCACTGGAGTCTAGTTTTCCTGTGTGAGATGGTGTCTCTTTGATTGTAGATCCTTAGAATTTAACTAGGGTTGTAGAAATGCTTCATAAATAATTGTGTCAATATAGTACAGAACACCAGCTGTGCTGAGAAGCGAATGTGCAGTGGTCTCATTTCCCATAGGAGCCCCATCATATTTCAAGCAATTTTTAAAATGTGTGTGTTGGGAAGGACGACACAGTTTACATTTCATACTTTTAAGAAACACTTTATTATTTATTTATTGAAGATAGTGTAGAATTTTGTATCAAGACAAACAACAGACATAAGTATTTTTTGAAATAAGCAGATATATCCTTTAGTTAGAAACTTTCAACTGATCATGATGTAGACCAAGTTCAACTTCAGGCATGCACTTGTTTACCACTTCCCAGCAGAAAACATGGTTAAAATACTTTAAGTTATATTTTTTGATGTTGTTAAGAAACTTTTCAATTAAAGCTATAAATAGACATATAATTCCTCCTTTTCTATTTCTACAACCAATAAATATAGTTTGTTCGGTGTATTTATGAAGGACATGTTACTGTGGTAGGAAAAAAAGCATAAAATGTGTAATTGGGGTAGTATTGGGTCACCTTTCTGATACCTTTCTGTCCTCCCCTTTCTTCATTGACATTCTTTGCATGTTAATGTGGGTATCACCATTCATGCAGGTGGCCACAGTGACAAATACCTTGTAGCCTCTTTCAGCTCACCAGGTCACCCATTCTAGAGTCCCATTATCAGAATTTATGCAGCATGAAAAAGCAATATATGAGTCTTTTTTCCCAAGTGACTGTTCTGAGCATCCTAGAAATGCTTCTCCAGGGTAACAATTCTGGATTCTGTGTCTGTACTCACTGATACTTATAACATAACTGATCGTACTTAGGAATGAGTTACACTGGCTTTCAGATCCAGGGTGCCTCATGTGCTATGTTGGGGAGAGGAGGATAAGGAATGTGGGTGATGCCTGGAGCCTCAAACTCTTTGACCTCTATTCCTTCATGTCTACCTTTTTGGCTGCATTGGCTAAATGTCAAAGAGAGGAAATATCCTTGCCAACGCGTGACCTGTCTCCTAGCTCCTTGCTTTATAAATCCTGAATCTCTTCAGGCTGTTGCATCCTGGCGTTCAGATCCAAACACCCTAGTCACGGTGAGCTTCTTTCTTCTCTGAGCCACACAGACCTCTGACTTTTCTGCTCCCAGGGCTGTGCCCTGAGAACAGGAGCCCTGGAGCTGGGGTTTCTTCACACACTAGCTCTCCTGGTGGGACAGTCCTATCCTGGCCCTTGTGAGGCAGGGTTTTTTAGCTGATATTGTCTCCCCTGGCAGGCGGGCACACAGCGGGATCTTCTGATCACACCACATGGATTTACATCCAGGGCCTGATATGGGAAGAGGGGTCTTTCTTGGCTGGGTCTCCACAGACTATGAAAAACTGGGGCCAGGCTTCCTTAGATAATATATCCTCTGACAGCAGAGGAGCGAGCTATGCTTCTAAAACATATCACTGTTCAAAGGGCATCTTTGTAAATAACTTAGCATGACCTAGGATATGGAAGTAACTGATTTCCCCTAGTTGAGCAGCACTCAATTTAACTGGGAAACAATCCCATCAGACACTTGCACTGTGTCTTGTCTTGGTGACCTAGTACCCAAGCCCAGGTATCCTCTGGAGTGGGAGTGAGGTCAGGGGATCAGGGACGGATAATTGTAGGCTGCCCTCACAGGCCGGGCGGGTCACTGTCTCTCCAGAGCTAGCTAGTCAAGCATGAAGCCACTGGCCACACAGAGCAGGGCGTTGGAGAAGTCATGGGGCTGGGAGTGGGTGGTGTGTTTCTAGCTTGTGAAAGGTGGAGGTCTTGGAGTATATTTTAGAGTTTGCCAATCCTTTTTGTGAGGAGAAGACTTTACCATCTCTACTCCAAGTAACTTTTTTCTAGTTGGTTGGCCTTTTTGATCCAAGAGAGGAAAATGTGTTTTGTGTATGTCACACTTTCAAGACTTTCCATTGGAAGCAGCTAGTAGAATTTAACGCTAGATTCCCTTCTCTTTGGGGACTGGGATGAGCATCACAGTGCCTGGGAATGGGAAGGTGGCACACCTTAGAGGTGGCAGCTCCTTTCAGACTTGAGGTCAGTGCGAGGTTAGCAGACTCTCCTTGCTCTGGAAGTGCTCGCTTTGCATGTGCTGAGCATCCAATGTCAGAAAGTGATGGAAATAAACTGCCCTGGAGGGTCTTGTTCTGCTTTTAGGCAGAAGTGTAATCGGTAACTTCAAAACTGGGGCTGCAGTGAGACCCCCAGTTCTGTGGTCTGAGTGGCCCTCAGAGATCTCTGGTAAATCTGAACCTCCTTCTCTTAGCACCCCGAAATGCCTGCCAGGCGCTTTCCCTTTCTGCAGGGAATGATCCAGGAAGCTGCTGAGACTCCCTGGCAGAGTCCTGAGCCATGTTTTGTGAGGCCCTTAGTGTTGTGTAAATATACTTGGGATGTGTATTGTATTTGGAAATTTCATTTATTTGAGCTTAGAGGAAAAGAAAATTCTAGAACTCCTATGTCCTCACTCTGCATTGTATCAGATCCAGCATGTCTGAGGGTCATCGGGCTTGATTAAAGTACAGCACCTGGTATCTTTAGGAGCCAGAATCTCTTCTGATAAGCCAGGAACACTTATTCCAGCTGAAGACTAGAACACATCTAACAGTTCCTGGTAGCATTAAAACCCAGAAACCAACATTTAGAAAATCTTCTCTCTGGGTTGTGCTCTCTCAGTATCATAGTCAGGAATGTTAACACTACATTGTTCATTCAGGGAGTCTCCATCCCAGGCCAGGGCACCACCTGTGACTGGGGAGACTTTGTGTCTTACACGATTTAACTGTAGATCTAATTTTAAGTTAAAAAAACAAAACAAAACAAAAAAAAACACACCCCACCCAATGCTTGAAAAAGTGCACCTACCACTCCAAATAATTACTTCAGTTACATGCAGTTTCAATCAGTTCCTTCAGAAAAAGGAGTCCTCTTTACTCTGGCTTTGGGGAGTCAAATAACCCACATAACAGAGCGATTTTTTCAACACTGTATGTGGTTGTCATTTTTCAGGGTAAAATGATCCCTCCTGTATATCAAGGTGTTCCGTGTGGTGTTTCAACAGGATTCTGATCTACTTCTATACCAGCCTACCTACATTATTACTATCTTCTGAATAGTGTGTATATTTTCGTACTCAAAGTCCACCAAGTAAAACTGTTTATAAGTGGGTTTATCTGGTCAGCCTTGAAAAAACTTGAGTGTTTTTGTAATATTTACTTAAAATTAACCAGTAATCAGGGTTTCTTTTTACGCAGTGGTAGGGATGCACATTTTTCTCCTAGGAAGCCTGCAATTTTTCGGTTAGCAGAATAACATCGGTATGTGTCTGTGTTTTTCCTCTTATAGCCAGTTCCTCGTTTGTTTCCTCCGTTTGTCTAGACAGAATGGGGGTTTCCGGGAAAGAAGTGACAGAAAGTGGCGGCCAGAGAAAGGATGTGGTGCGGTGCAGGGCAGCGAGGAGGAGTCTTTGTGCCCACTGTCGCGCCCGGGCGGTCTCTGCAGTGAGCACTGGTCCCGCGGACGCGGCGGCCCCACCCCCACAGCCATGGCCTTGCTCTTGCGCAAACAGCGCATCGTCCGAAGAGGGAAGAACGTTCGCGCAGGCGTGGCGTGGGGCTCGAACCCGCACTCCCGGGGCGCCTGTGACGCTTCTGCCTTTGCGACGCTCAGGTCGGGCTGTGTGGGGCCCTTACCTCCCGCCCTCTTCTGCCGCTGCCAAGGTGGGAGCCCCTGTGACTCCCTCCGCAGGCTAGGCTGTAAGCTAGAAGGGTGCCCATCGCCCTGCGTGCCGCGGGGTGCCACGCCCACCAGCGTTTTAGAAGCCCGGCCCCCTGAGCTGCGGCCGAGCCCCGCGGGACCGCACTGGCCGGGGCAGCCCCGGCCCCCGGGCAGAGCAGGGGAGCCCGTGGGCCTGCCGCTCCCACCGCCTCACTCAGGACCTGCCACACGAAGGAGATTGGAAGCCCCTTGTTCAGATTAAGAATTCAGGGTGGTACTGGCACTCAGCCCCTCGGGTCCGGGTCTTGTGTCCCTGGTCACACAGTGCTCGGTGGGTTCTCCGCGCAGGCACGGCTTTCTCGCGGCTTCTTCCCGTGGAAGGTACGCGGGCTGCGGGGAGTCGGGAGGGGGCGTGCCGGGCGGACGCGGAGGCCGCGGAGGGGAAGCCGGCTCGGTGTTTGCACGCGGGGCCAGAGGCCCCGAGGCCTTGGCAGCTTCCCTGTCACCCACCAATGTGAAAAAGCCCGCCCTTTTGGTCTTAGTCATCTATCCGGGACTTCTCCATCAAAGTGACCACCGTCACTTGGGGAGCAGAGAGGGTGGGAGGCGGGCCTCTCGGGCCGGTCACCCGTGGCCAGGTTGCTCCCAGCGTTGCTCCTTCCAGCGGGCCCCCAGGAGCCCAGCTGCAGCCTCAGAGTAAGGTTCAGTTAGTGAGGGGAAAGCACCCGCTGTTCTAGAAGACTGCAGCAGATACGGTGGAGGCCTTTCCCCACTGCTGCATACGTGTTGCTATTTTTCCATGAATTTGCCTTGCACTGGACTGGATGCTCCAAAATCTGCAGTTCTGCTTGCTCCTTGCGAATCATTCTCATTTTTTTTTCGCACACACAGAGCAATAATCCTTTCTATACTCCCCCATTCTATCCGGGATTATAAAGTTTGCTCATTAGAAAAGCCAACAGAAAGTTGAGCAGATATTGCCAGTTTACTTCGTGTGGATCTGACTACTTCACTTGAAATAGCAAATTCTAGCTTTGCTTCTTTGTGCAATCTTCCAAACTACTGAAAGTTCAGCAGGTATTTCTAGAGGCATTTAATTAATACTGTGTCAGCACTAGTTTTCATGAATGAACATTTTGATGAATGTTTTACAAATCAGCATCCTTAAAATGTCATCTGCTAAAATATTCAGTGTCAAAAAGTTAATATTCTAGCAAGACCTTGGTTAATGAAGTTTATTTTTACACATGCATTTAAAATTTACATTGACAAGAGCCCAGTTGTCTTTGACCTTTGAAGCCAATTTCAGATCTTGTCTTGAAGTCCTGCAAGCTGAAGTCTAGATCCCTGGGTCCCCTTAGACACTTGGTAGCTCTGCAGAGACAGAGAAATTGGCAATCATATAGTTCATGTTATATTGCCTTAGCTCAATTAGCTTTGCACCCTCACACCTACCAGTGGTCAACATATATGTAAATACGTGTATACAGATGGGAAATCTGCAACAAAAAAGTCCTGTGTCTGATAATCAGCTCTCAGTTTCTGGTTTTCTGCACCTTATGCAGTTTCTGACTAAGAAAAATGCAGAAATTCACTGCATAAAGTGAACAAGTTGTGCTCTTTAAATGATTTTTCATGAACTCTCTGCGATGTGTTTATGGAAATGTCCATGACTAAATGTATATATGGTATGTAAGAGGCTATGCTGTTAAATGTTGCATAAACTAACAGATTATGTAGTCAAAAATATTTAACTTGTTATTGTAAAATGTGATTTGTCATTGAGAGATTATTTTTCTGTATGTATATGAGAGTATTTTAGGAATCTAAGTGCATAAAACTATAGAAAAAATTAAAAACCTATTATTGCAGGAGTAGAAAATGCTTAATCAGATAACTTTTCTTATATTATAAAAAAAAGTTGTGTATGTTAGAAATTCAAATAAGTTTTTTTTTTTTGTTGCAGGAAATGATGAATTTAAATAAAATGGGTGGTGTGATGTGGTGAAAAAATGAAAAGTATCTTCTAGACATGAGCCTGGATGAGACCTTAGTGTTTCATTAAAAACTGCTTTAAACAAGTTAACATATTCTGAAGAGTGATGTGTCAGGAAGGGCAAGAAGACCTAGAACCTGTTTCCCATCAGATCCGTGTGCCATGGAAGCTCCTGTGGGTTTTAGAGGATTAGTTGGGAATCTAGGACTGACTAAGGTGTCCCTCTACAGAGTTCCCTATGTGGGAGGGGGACACCTCCTGGCTTCCCTGTGACCTTTTGCAGCTCTCTTTCTGAATAGATTCAGCTTATCCCTCTGTTGTTTGCATTTTCAGTGAACTTTCCAGGGCATCGTCAATCTCTTTGCCTATTGCACAGCTGGGTGGTTGAGGCACAGTTTTGTTCTCTGGGTTCAGCTGTTTCTGGGCATACAAGACAGGGAGCCTCACTGCGAGATGGATCCCTGTGTCCTTGATGGAGACCTCAGGGCATGAAGTCTTCCCCTTCCACTTCCCGGATAAGTGTCAGAAAGTGAACAGACCTTCCATATTTGACCACTAGAAATGTTCCTCTGGCCACCTAGGGAAGAATGGAGTGCAGCCTCCCCTGCATGTCTAAATTCATGTCTAAACTCCTGACTGAAGCATATCCAGAAGTCATTTCAGGAGGGAGCAGCCCTATGAGTCCAGCCTCCCCTGACAAGCCCAAAATGAGCAGAGGAGAAAATAGTCAGCTCCCAGTAAGATGGGGACATTGCTGGTGGATCGGTTTGTAAAAAGTTGAGGGTCAGTGGCTCCAAAGGACATATAGAGAGTGTGAGCTTTAAGTTTTCAATATTTCTTTCAACAAGCTGCATGCATCTTAATAATGCCAATCAAGTTTTAAGTCCCTTTTTGATGGGCCTGAAATTGGTGAGTGTTTGAATTCAAATAATTCCTGGAGTTTAGGGATGTGAGGGGCTATCATTGTTAGAAGCTTCTTGGAATCTGTTGAGTCATACAAATGCTCTGCAAATCACCTTGAGGCACTCTGACTTTCTTCCCGAAGATGGAGTGGTTTAGCTCAATCCAAGTCTGGCTGGGCATCTCACGTCAAAATGCAGAACTAAACAAACTGGACAAACACCCACCCAGAACAGGCCCTCACCCTTTCCTTAGCACCCGGCCCTCTGGCTGAGGTAGCAACAGGGCTGTGAGTGAGAAGTCAGCCAGTCAGCTGTCTCCTGGGCCCTGGCTGTTTCAAGAAAGTTTGGAGACAAGAAAAGCTAGAACATGGGCTTTTGCCCAGCAGTGCCTGTGCACCACTCCAGTCAGCCTTTGCCTGTTTGGAAAAGAATGTATCAATCCTGTACACAGTCCCTTGTGTTTGCAGTGACAAATGGGTCACAGACTGGTGGCACCTGCTTACACCACAGCCCTTTCAGCGGTAGGACTAAAACCCCCTGCTCCCCAGTGAATGTCCTGTTGACTGAAATATACTTCTGTGGCCAAATAATGGTACTGTTTAATTTTCTGTAAAAGGGAGGCTCTATTGTCTGATATTTCATATCACTAGAGTTCTAAAAATTACTAGACTCTATTATAAATTGTAGAATTATGTATTTATTTAAGGTTTGATGGAGCAGGGCCAAAACATCAGGTTTCTTTTTTTTTTGTTTAAAAGAAGCTTAGTTTTGCCATCTGAGTGTTCCTTGGGTACCTTATTATGTGTGTGACATGTTCAATTTTACCCGTTCAAATTATGGTAACTGAGTTTATTCCTTTTCTTTCTTCTTTAAACCAGTAGCATCATCAGTATGAATTGCTATTCCAGTGTATCTTAAAACTAAAAGGAAGAATCTCTTCAAAAAATTCTGGGTCATTTTGACCTGTACGGTTTAAATTCACACAGTTCACGAATAAAATAAGAAAAGCCAAGCCTATTACAGTGCATCATTTTTGAGTTTTCTGCCCACCTTCTTTCTGAACAGACAGGCGAGGAATAGTCCTGTAAATGCGTCTCTTCCTGTGTTTCTTTCACTCACAGATAGGACAAGGAGTCGTGGGAGGAAAATTATGCAAACGACAAATAAACTTAAAACCAGCCAAGCCAGCAACCCTTTCAGCATTCCCTGGCCATTTTTAGATAAACATTAGCGCTCAGGAGAGATTTCGGTGAACTGCCTGCACCTGAGCATGTGAGAAGTTCTCCAGTGTGTCGCCCGTGGGAATTGCTGGGTGGTGGGGGAGAGCAAAAGCTAAGATTGTCATAAAGGACATTCAGCTACGTGGCTTCTGAAAGTTCCAGGCAGAAGAGTGTTCCGCCAAAGACGTTTTGTCCATCAGCTATCACATGTCTGAAAGCTTGTGGCATTATAGAAATTTTCAGTCTGTGTGCCACACTCTCTCATGTAGACACTGGGAGGAAGACAGGCGGGTCTTGGAGGAAACTGGGATATTAGACCCAGCTGCTGGGACTTAAGAGACCCAACATCTATGACTTCAGCGAAAGTTTACTTCTCCCTCAGGTTAACAGCTGGGGTCTGAAGCCGAGTAGGCAGGTGGCTCTGCCCTTAACATCATTTGGCTTCTACTGTGGAGGGAGGCTCTCGGCTGCCACTATCTCACCTGCATCTAGTCAGTGGGAAAGGGGTCTACTATGGGAGGTCAACTCGGGAGGCCCTCCCTTCATTTCTTCTCTGATCTGCGGGAACTTAGTTTCAAGGGAGGCTGCTAAATCTGGACCCCAGTAGGCTGACTCTGCGCCCAGCTATAAGCTAGGTGAATGCAGACTGGGGCCCAGCAGTGAGTCCGGGCGCTCCTGCTGCCTGGGAAATTACAGAGAGGCCACAAAACAGTGTCTTTGTCAGTTGTCCCGTTAGTGATTTAAATAGCTAGTTTGCCAGGAGGAAGCCGGGATTCAGTCAAGCATGACAGCCCTGAGGGCAATGCCAAGCCGCACAGAGGGATGTTGATCCAGCACCGGTGGCCCTGGCCCTGCAGGATGGTCCTGCTTCTGCTGACGGGTAGCTCTGCTGTCCAGGCTTTTAGAGGATGACCGAGGACCAGGAGCCTGATATAATTGTCTGCAGAATTCTATTTTCTCTAAAGGCCAAGAGGGGAAGAGCTAGCCTGGGTTAATGCATTGGGAGCATTTTAGGGACCACTTGGGAAATGTACAGGGAGTAGCCTTTAGCACCGAAGATGAGGTTTGCTTGTTGGTTCCCAGTGATGGGGAGGTCATCTGTCCAGGTATGGTCAGAAACCTGATGGAGCAATCAGGGAACGGGTTATGAAAGTTGTCCAAGCAACTCTTAGCAATGAGACTCTTGGCAAACCTCTAGGACCCCAATGTTTCCTTATTTGTACAGTGGGGTCTGCCTTATTAGTATCACAAGGTCATTATGAACCTTAAAATATACATTAAGTGGCCTTGAATTCTGTAGCGCTTCCTGCAATCAAGGGTATTCCGTTACGGTTAAGGACAGGTCTCCTTGGAAGACTGACAGAGGAGGCACCCTGAAGATCTACAAGGAAGCAGGGGTTCTGAACAAGTCCTTGAAGACAGACGTTTGCAGCCAGGTCCAGGTCCAGATGGACTTTGACTGACTAGTATGTATCAGTTGCCATGTTTAATCAATTAGTCTTCGGGGTCAGATGATCTAAGTTAAGGGTCAGTCATCATCTTGTTTCACTGGGAGCTGTTCTGGAAGTGAGCCTCATTGCTTCCATTTATAGCGGAGGAAACAGGTTTGAAGTGGGGCTCTTGGCAGGTTGGAAGCAGCAGAGCAGATTGCACGTACACCCTCAGATGGCTCCAGACGCTTTACCTATCACAACACTGTACCAGAGAGCAGAGCCACACACTGCAAATGGTATGCTCCATCGCTGCTTTTATTATGGAACTTTCTAGAGGTGAGACAGTGAAGATTGTGAGGCCTGGCCCATAGTTTCTCTAAATTTGTGAATTTTATAGTGGTTTTTACCTTCCACTCTAGTCTGGAAGGGTCAGTATGCAAGTTACTATGAAGTAACACATTCACTGTGGCTCTATTAAAGGTTCTAGTTCTGCTGGGATATATTTTACCCTTCAGATGCAGGGACCACATGTATACCAGGTAAGTCTGAGGACTCTTCCAGGTAATTGTGACTATCAGAGAAGTAAAAAGGTCTATTTCCTGTTTGGCCACCAGCCTGTGGAACGTGTTCCCTCCAGCGGCTGGTTGGCTGGAAAGACCTTAAAGAGCTAGACCAATGGGCAGTGCAGCATAAGAGTAGCGACTTTTAAGACCTGGGCATGGCTGCTTGCAGTGAGAAGGAATCCTGACTTCCTATTCCGACCTAGCTACCCAACGGCTCAGAGGACCTTTGAAGAGCCGTGACAGCCATTTGAGAAGCCTGCTATTCTGCCTTCCTTTGCTACGAAGTCAGTTCAGATCTGACCTGGGCCCCCAGTGGAGTTGAGGGGATGACTGTTAGTTAGCAGATGGCTTTCTTCTAGATTCTAGAATGGAGATACTTCTCTGGCTGACACTGGATCTTCAGGGGAGAGCACTAGGAGTTGGTACACGCACTATAGCTGCTAAGGGGCATGAAGCAGCTCTGAGGGACAGCTGCTGCTGTCTGACCAGCATGGGGACTGGGCCTCACAGAACCACTTGCAATGTCTTTGACTAGAGAGGTGCACCAACAGTTGAAACTCCAAGATGACAACTAGCCTGGTTTGCTTGTCTATCAACTCAACCTGCAAGTCCAACTTCTTGGTGAAGGAAAGGAGTTCATAGTGCCTGGCATAAAATGAGGCTTCCATAAATGTGGCCCATTATTCCTAATGGACACAAGTTTCCATAAATCCTAGTAATCTAATCAAACTACAAAAGCACTATGGCTTTTTAACCTTTAGGGAGATACTGAAAGGAAGCTATAAAAATAAAGCTCCCTATATTTCTACTTTAAAAGCTAGCAAACATGGCAGGCCCTGGTGGCATAGTGGTTTAGTCCACTGAGGCACAGCTCACATGCATCCCAAGGTCCCCGGTTTAAGACCTGAGGCTGTGGAAAAACCAAGATGAACAACTAAATAAACTGTTTTTTCCTCTTCTCTCTTCTGCCTGTTCACCTTCCTTCCTTTAAAAAAAAAAAAAAGATAGCAAACAGTGTATGTTCTGTTCAGGAAGCGCTTTATTAATTTTGCTCCAAGTTTAGAATTTTCATGGACAGAAAATCAACACTTTTAGATAATCTCCCGCATAGCCTTGCTCAGCTTCTGAATCTTGGTTTTTGCAGACATATCGACATATTTTTCTCCAATACGGACAATCATTCCACCCATGATTGATGGATCAGTCTAAAAAAATATAGGATGGAAATGTAAAAACACATCAACATTTTATAATCAAATGTAAAGATGAAAAAGTGCTTTAAAAGCCTATGTGCTGCATAAATGTAAGATGTTAAAACTATCTAGAAAAAGGCAGAAGTCACATTGTGAATGGAATCATTTAAGTTGCAAATATAAGATTTCTATGTTAAATTAACATATAAGCAGATCATATTTTTCACTTTCTATAGCTATTAAGTGTCAAATAACCCGAGGAAACAGCATAAATAATTAAAAACCTACCTTAACTTCCAATTTCAACACTTGGCTTTTACTTAGAAAGCTGTTCAGGACTGTTTTTAATTCAGAAAGAGTAGCTTCATCTAAAGGCTGAAAAGGGACAAAACCATCCTTTAAATTTGTATAAAGCAAATCAGGAACATCCCAAAGTAAAAGGAAAGAAAAAAAATTCTTACTATCACCAACACAGGTCTTATGAATTCCTTTGTTAAGTATGTGTGGTCCCATCCTGGAGTTGTATTGTGACATGAACCCACCAATGGCAGTGGTCAGGGAGTGTTTGAGTGTTACAGCTAAATTGGGTGGTTCATTTTCTGACAGTAAATGTCCTCTGTCCTGCTCTCTGTCCAAGGTACTCGCAGTACAGCTTGGAAAAGCTGAAGAAAAACCCCAGGTGTATAAACGTCCAAGAATGCAGGCCTCTTCTCTATGCAGCCTTTGTGGCCCATGCTTAAGCCTATTATTTTTTTGGATGAAAAGGTGCAGTTAAACCTGGATGTAAAAATTTTAAGATCATAGTCAGCAGCTCTGCATGCCACTCGGCTCTCTAAAAGTCAGAGCCTGAGCAGCTGACTGGCTCCAAGTCAGTACTGATCTTTAATCCGTTTATAAAGAGCAGCACCCCAAGTGGCAAGGCTGTTCTCTACTCTTACCACAATTCTTACTCCTGGTTAGAGAAGAATGAAATAAGGTTGAAGGAGAGGCCTTTTCCCCATCACAAATCTTACCTCCCTACCCAATCCAAGTGTCCAAAAGTTAGTGAAAAAAAAAGCTTTACATCTTTGAAAAGCTCTAACTATCTTTTGGGGTTGGTGGTGGTAAAAATCTATCAGTGAGCAATCAAAATGTTATTTGCTGAGACTCAAGGTTAGAGAACTCTGAAATATATGCACTCATTCCACTCATGAGTGCCAGGCACTGACGTGCTAGCATTTCACCCCCACGATCTCCTCTGATCTCGGGGGCCTGCAGTCATTCCCATTCTACATGAGAGACCCTAGATTCAGAGCGTGCAACAAACCCCTTAGGGTCCCATCGCAAGTGAGGACTAGTGTCAATGTTTGAAATTACTCTATTTTTAAAATCTGTGCCCTAGTTACTAGTCAAAGTGAATTTTTTTTTAAGAGTGGAAACTTACCTAACCAGAAGTTTCAACATCAAAAGCATTAAGTATCAGTTAGTTCTAAAAACCTTTACAAAAACATTTTCTTAACAGAGCATGTCCTTACAACTCGAATCTGCACTGGGGCTGGGTCGCGGGGACAGCCTAGCTGGTGAGGTCATTTGAACTTTGCGGTCAAGGAGAACAGCGACAGCCACACTGGGCTCTGGCGAGTACCTGAGCTGTGATGATTCTCATCCAATGTGTTCTGGGCGGGGCACCAACTACTGAATTACAAATGTGCACACATGTATCACTTGCCAAAATGTTTCTGGAATTGTGCTCTTCTGGAGAATCAGTGTCTTATAAACACTGGAAAAAGTAATCCAGGGGAGGCTGCATGTTCCAAGCAGATCCTATCTACCATGATCTACTGATAAAAGTTTCACAGACTTTTCCAATAGCGACTGAAGCACATATGGAAGAAAATACACATTAAAGGCAACAGCAAAATTAATTCTAGGTAAGGAATGTTGTGCTGCTTAATAGACTTCCAAAACCTGTGTTCAAATGCTCGTTCCACCTTTTGTGACCTTGGGCAAGCACCTAATTTCCCTAGGCTTCAGTTTCCTCATCTGTAAAGTAAGGATGATTATTTTCTTTCAAATGGATCTTCTGAAAACAAGTGATTTTCGAGTACCCAGCATATGGAAGCCTTCAAAAAATGGTATTATATTTGACTTCAGCAAGTCAAAAAAGAGCAAAGGGCCATCAGCACTCCTGCTTTCCCACTCGTTATCATGAAAGATTAGAGACTCCAATTTCAGTAAAGTATTTAATATGGCATTTACAAATGAACTCAAACCTGTAATGGAGCATAAACTACTTATTCCTAACACATTCTAATGCTTTTTTACATTTGTATTCAGTTATACCCCTTGTGGATCATCACTGGCTAGGGAAGCACTAAGATACATGTTGGTCCTTCCACAGAAAGAGTTCACAGGAGCAGATAAAGAAGGCAAACTTCAGTGACAAGTTATCTTTCCTAACTTCCTGATGTTAGCCTTTTTTTTATCCTTCTCATTCTGCAAAACACGAAACATGGACTGTCAAGGCAAATAAGCATCAAATACTTGTTACTTACAGATGCAGTGGTAACTGTACAAGGTACTTCTCCACGGTGGACACTCATCATGGTAGAAAAGGCAGAAATAATCCCAGGGGTATTATTCAAACGACCGTTTTCAGCAAGTAAATCTGGGAAAGTGAAGGTGTTCAGTACCATGAAATTCACTTCAAAGGGGCACTCTATTTACCTCAAAAGCAAACTTAGGTTTGTACCCTTAAAATACTTACTGTAATCAATACACTTTAAGAATGTGGGTAGAAAAGTACAACTTGTAATTATTACACTGATAAACATTTAAATTAGTAAGAGCTGCAAGAGATTTTTAATACACAGCTTGTAATCTAATTTCATATTTGGTCACAAATTCTAATGTTTGGCAACAAACACCCAAAGTAACATATCATCTATATTCAAAGATAGTAACAAATATACTCTATGACTCATATCCCAAGCTGATTGTAGGGATCTGAAAAGTGATTCAAATGTAAAAAAGAATGTAAATGACAATGGCCACAAGTTATTTTCTTGGTCTGAATGCCACTCTTATATCTTAATATCCTTTAGACAGTGTTCATCAACCTTTCACCTGAGAATAGTTCGCATGGGGAGTGGTTAAGACGCGCCGATTTAGCAGGCTGGTATGATCCGTCCCAACAGGAGGCTTCAGGATGCTGGTGCCCCTGATCCATGGGCTACCTTTCCAGGAGCAACGTTTTCAGACTTCAGAGGGAAAGATCTAATACTTACTGATTAGGTTGGTCGTGAGGGGAGAAAACCTCTCTTTTGCTGTCATGTCATTTAGGCTTTTCACTTTAATGGAACGCTTCACATGGGGATTCAGGATAGCAACTGCCATTCTGGGTTCCTTCAGGAGTTGCTAAAAGTACCAAAAAGTATTTTCTTAAACTCTTTAGAGGACAAATGACCTTGGCTCTCATACATACTAAATAAATCAAGTATTTCATAAAATCAATCAGCATTCTCAAATCACATATAAAGAAATCTACATTTTTTTTTTTTTAATAAGGAAAGATACAGGTAGGAATGAAGGCAAGCAGGCAGAAAAGAAAGAGAAGGAGGATGAGCTTTATTTATTTTTAGTTGTTCACACTGGTTGAATCCAGGACCATGGGATGTATGTGGGATTGCTCCCAGGTGTACTAAACTGCTAGGCCACCAAGGTACCCCTGATTTTTTTCTACTTTTAAGAATACACTATACACCATGGTTTTACACAGGATACAGTGATGTTCCTTGAAAAATTCTAAAACTTTAAGAAATTTCTTACTTATTTTTACTTTTTGCAAAAGATGATTAAAACACTAAGCAGTCAATAGATTCAATTCACAACATATTTTAAAAAGACCTATTTTACTGTATTTAACATGGGTAATACTCTAGTTTTTCACATACCAAGAGGATATTAGTTATGCCAACACTCAAGTGCAGATGAAAAACATGCTCTGACTGCACAGGTTTTCTTGCTATTCCCTTGGAAGGAGGCCTCCTTGTCTGATCTTAACTTGTCCCACTTCTTAAAAGTGCTGGAGAACACATCCAGTCCTGTGACATACCTCTGGTACTTCAGGAGCAGACTCAATGAGTCCGAGAGGGAGAATGGGCAAAAACCAGGAGTTGCAGCTACTACCAAGAGACTGCCTCTGATTCCTTGTTAAATCACCATTGTTCGGATTCAGTGCCCAAGCACCATGCCAGCATCTTGCGCCCTTAGTACCAGGCTGGAGTTCCAGTGAGCCCAGTTTCTGCTTGAGCATCTTGCAGCTAACATCTCTTTCAGTCATTCGATTCTTCTGCTAGCACTTTCAGACTCCTGGTCAGCTATCTGTCTTAGATTTAGGCTACTTGTCATATTCTGCCACCGAATGCTACAACTTCCACTTGAGTGGCCCCCAGAAATAACATTCATCCATAAAAATCGCAGGTTTATACAAATAAGTAGCATTCTGGAATCTAGACTATGCAGTTTTAAATGTTTTGAATCTGTTTCTGCTGCATCATCCAGTGGACAGTTAGTGACATCTGTGAAGCATGATACTTCCCTCTCATTGCCAAACAAATGCTAACATTTCATTTTTCATTTATGAAGAATCTTAAGGTAACTGCCTCTCTTCCGTGTCTTCACATCGTAATTGAGTTCCAGGTTTTAGTCAATCCCCATTTTAATGTCTACAACTCAAAACATTCTCTCTGCTGCAAACACCACTGTTCAGGTTTAAAAAGGGTATAAATGACAAGTGTAGACAACGTCTGTGAGGTCTTATGTGTCCTCCACCCCTGACTCCTATGAGTATCTTCAACAGCAACGTTGGGCCTATGGCTCTGTGAGGATAAGGCTGATCATGCTAAGACAGTGGTATTTATCTGGAGAGGCAGGTAAGAGAAAGGAAGGAATACAGAACTAAAATTGTTAGAAGTGCTGATGAAAGCTCAAAATGAGAAAATAAACATGTAAGTACTATTCTATAAAACTATCCTGTGAGGTTGTTGCCCCCAAAATGGCATTTAAAAAAGAAAGAGAGAAATATGTGAATTAAAACCTGAAAGAAATTCTTAAAACATAAAATGAAAAAAAGCAAAAACTTTCTCTGGAGAGAGTATATACGCGACTGTGTCTCACTCTCTTCCACTGCAGAACTTACTGCTAGAGACAGTGACCAGGAAGTAAAAGGAGAGGGGGAAGCAACAAAGTGTGTTAAAACTTGTTAATAGAAAATTCAGTGCAAATTAGAGAGGATTCTCCACTGTAATTACATTGTAGGCTTTTTTTTTTTACCTTGTATTTTGGTTTACTCTTCATGTCAAAACAAGTCCTGGTTACTAATCATCTTTATATGTATCTGTTTATAAATACTATACAATAGTCTCAGATTAACAGCTGGTATTATTATGATCAACATAATTACAGAGCGGGTTTTTATTTTTTTGTAATTTTTTTCTCTTAGGATTATCAGTGATGCATAAGTCAAATAACTAAAAGAAAAAAATAATATGTAATGACAAAGAAAGCTACTTACTGCTACTCTCAACAACTCCTTTTCTACTTGCTCCAGCTTATTCTGTTTAGATGCAGCAGAATAAAGAGCAGTGGCATATCGACCTTCGATACCATATACCTGAACAGGTGGCTTTAAATAAAGGGTGGGGTTGGGGAAGGAATGAAAAATAGTTAAGACAAAATTAGACTGTCAATAACAGAATTAAATACTTATAATAAAAATACATCTTTTATAGCACAAGAGTTTAAATATGTCATCAAAAAGCTGTCCTTAATGTCAATTCTCAAACCAACTAAGGATGTTTCCTTGGTCATACAGGTTTTAAAGAATGTTTCCTTTGAACTTCCAACTGCTCATTTCAAAATGAGGGTCCTAGAAAATATGGTGCTCAAAATCCCTTCATCTCTAACTACATATGATTAATTTAAGACATTTTCTGTGAACTCAGATGGGAGGTCTGAAACACTTGAAGCAGTTTTGAACATGTTAGAGTCATGAAAACAAGGGTTTGTTTGAAACATGCAAATGTACTTTTATATGATGCATATATAGTAATACTATAAACTCCCTTTACAGAGCCTCCCATCAATGTTCAATTTAGTAGAGCCTTTTGGCAATTTCACTAAGTGCCTGCTGCTTGTATTATTTTTCACAATAAACTGTAGGCTTTTTTCTATACAATTTCATCAGTTTACATATTCAATGGTGCAGTATGGTCGTAGTAGAAAAGCTGAGGCTTGAATGAGAAAGATTTCGCTCCAGTTCAGTATTATGACCAATCTGAATAACTGAGTCTCAGTTTCCTCTCTTATTTAATGGGAAGACCAGCTACCTCCAGCTGCTGTTATGGGGCTGCACAGCAGCATTCAACATTAATCAGTTCTCGACTCCCCCGTGCCCCCACCCCACATTTCAGGAACCACAAATTGTGCAAAAGCACAAAGATTTAGGGAATAACTGTGCACAAGTCCAAACTGCAGACTTTCACCTGTTTCATACTTATAAGAACCCTTAAGTGAACATACCCTCACAAGCTTGGCAAATGGCCGGGCCACAGAAGTACTGAAGCATCGAACCTTTAAAACAATAAAGGCAAATACATGAGATTACTTGAAGGATTTCTGCATTTACATCGGTAATTAAAAACTTTAAAATGACTTTAAGTGACTAGTCTCTTTGTATCATCATATAGATTAAGATTACATGAGGGTGAAATAGTCTTTATTACTCAGGAATAAATTTCTCCACTTAGAATTTTCCCAAGTTGCCTGGGAAATTGCTTTCCTACTAACTTCCTAGTTTGCTAGCAAAGGGCTGAGACTAGCAACCAGTATGAAAGAGAAAACACTAAATGCAATGAAATACAGGTTTTAAAAAAGTTTAACAAGATGCTTGGATTTATATTACCATCCTTGAGCAGGATTTCAATGAAAAGTGGGAGGCTTCATTATGATTCACAAGAGATTTACTTACTTAGAACCTAAATGCTCTTTGAAAACAAAGATCACTCCTACGAGTACTGCAGCAGTCTGATGTGAAAACAGGCCCTAATTCCGAGAGGTGGTGTCCTATCTACCAAAGGGCAGAGTTAAAATCTCTAGGTTAAAAAACACACCTGAAAGGGGCACAGATCACCTTCAAATTAACTCCAACTCCGGAACATACGCTAGCAAAACTGTAAGGATTAAAAGACTTCTTGACACTATGGCAAAATTGCAAAAGCTGTAAGGGGTCATGATTTATAAAACATTTTGCTGCTATTTATTAACAATGATCTTCTGTGTGACTTGCGGGGTCGAATCTCAGCTCCGCTGGCTGTGCGGCGGAGGTCGAGTCATTTAGACTTTGTATCTCATTTTCCCTATAAAGATGTAAAGTGTATTTTAAACATACTTTTACAAATAATGGTAATGATCCCTGTCAAGTTTGACGACAGTGATAAAGGACGATATCTAGGGAGTTACGAAAGGGAACCCCTTCAAAACCTGCCGCTTCTGGGGCTGTGCTAAAACGACACCAAGGTCTGGCACGCGCAGCCGGGGGCCCACTCCCACGGGTGTCCCAAGGTGGGAAACAGCCTCGTTGCGTCGCCCCCACTCTCCAGACCCTAAGACCCTGAACGACGGCGCTTCCCCAGCTAGGGTCTCCAGGCTATCTGGTGTGGGTTCCCCCGGAGGGATCCTCCCACTGAATTTCAGGATCTCCGTCCTCTCACCTGCCGGGACAAACCGGATACAGCGGGTAAAGCCATCTTGTAGCGGGCGGCTGTAGGTCAGACCCGAGTAGAAAAAAAGAGACGCCAGGGCGCATGCGTACGTTAGCGTAACCTGTCCTTTGTCGGGAAATGTAGGCGCAGATCATCAGGCCGCATGCGCACTGGTCGCTTGCAGGATGGGAGTTGTAGTCCTTAGAAATTACTGGTTCCGGCAAACCGCAAGCATTAGGGTGGGGCTAGTGGGCGCCGACCCACCGAAAAGTTTAAGCCTTGAGTTAGTGGTTAAGCAGTCCTTGCTGTAGAGAATGCATTTATTTTTCCTAGTTAAAAAAATTTCCATTTAGATAAATACGGTAGTATTGCTCCATTTCGCCTTCATTTTCAGTCCCGTCCTGCCATCTTATCATGCCATAGGTTGTGTGT
Source organism: Solenodon paradoxus (assembly GCA_004363575.1). Lineage (NCBI taxonomy): Eukaryota > Metazoa > Chordata > Mammalia > Eulipotyphla > Solenodontidae > Solenodon > Solenodon paradoxus. Next base: position 224,981 of record RJWH01000806.1, on the reverse strand, counting down.
GTCAAGATCAGCGTCTCAAACTATGTTCTGTATAAACGAGGCTTACAGCCCGAGGAACACACATGCACCAGCACCTGGTCGGTGACTGTCCTCCCTGCTCCGCCTCTGCTCGCCCCTGTCACCAGAGCACAGCCCTGACCAGTGGTCTGTGAGCCTGTGGGACTCCGGTGCCTCGCTTGTTGATTCTCTGTAGGACGCAGTGTTATCCCCGAGAATCAGACTTAAATAGGAGATTTTGTTTTTGTTTTTGTTTTGAGGAATGATGTAGGCAAGCAGGAAGAGCTAGGAGAAGGAAGCACTTTATTTGGTTTTTCAGCTTGGTTGTTCCCCCACGTCCCACCCTTGGCCTTATCCTCCAGGTCACCAGGGCCCACCCTGGGGGTTTGAGCTAAGGAGACAATGAAATTGAGAACCCAACGCTGGCCTTTGTAGGTTTTTGTTCATTCATAAAAAACTGATTTTGGCATGCCCTGGTGGAGCAGTGGTTAGGTCAATCGCCTCTAAAGGACATAGGTCACATACCCCTTGGTTCGAGTTGGATTACACAACCAGTGTGAACAACTAAAATAGAACTAAAATAAAAATGGCTTCTTTCTCTTTCTTCCTGCCTGCGCCTTTCCTTTAAAAGACAACAAACCCCTCCAACCCCAAGCCCAATTTCAACCTAGTGCCCTTAATGGAGCTTACTGTAATTTTCTCTTCTGTAACAAAGGAGAATTGGCTAGCAGAACTTGGATCTGAGTCCTGTTTGTAATAATGAGATCCTGTGGTCAATTAAGAGGGTATTTTGTTGTTATTCAGACTTATGATAGGAACACATAACTCATTAGTTTACCCTCTTAGAGTGCAGTTTTCTCATCATTACAAAAAACTTGTAAAATGCATGCTAGTAGAAGGAAATTATCCTTTTTTCTACCACCAGGAGGTAGCTGTCATCAATATTTTGGTGTGTTGTCTCCCAGTATTTTTTCAGATAGTAGCTTAAACTGCCCAGACTTGAATCTCAGTTGGTTCTGTGTTCTGGGTCCAATTATAGAACTTCTTGGCACTTCTGTTTTCTTATCTATAAAATGGGTATTATTGTAGAATCTACTGTATGTATTGTCAGAAAAAGTTAATATATATGTAAAATACTTAAACAATTGCTTTACAGAGCAGCACTCAAGAATGTTCTTTTATTTGTGTTTGCTTTTATTACATATACGGATTCACAACCTATGTAATTCAGTACCTTGCCTTTTTCCGTAATATAGGAGAAAAAAGGATACATGTTGATTGCTGTAGAATAAACCATAAAGCGGATATTCTGTAATTTAATTATACAAAGATTTTTTGCATCCTGGGAGCACTTCCATATACGACCCAAGACTGGGTAGAACAATCAGTATGAACGACTAAATAAAAATAAGATGCTTCCTCCTCCTCTCTTCCTGTCTGCCTGCCTGCCTGCTCTCCTTCATTCCTTCCTGTACCTTTACTAAAATTATATATATATATATATATACATATTTTTCAAATTTTATTTTTGGACATACTTCAGATCCCGCATATCATTTTATTTTGAAATACATTTATTTATTTATTTTTATTATAGCAATTATTCCGCACATTAAAATAATTTCGTATGTATAGGTTCCCCATTTCTTAGATATATTTCAACACACCATGCCCTCCACCAAATCACCAAGTGTTCTTCCCCATTGTCCAGTGGGCTCTAACACCATTTGCCCCTGCCTGCCCCAATCCCTTTTGTCAACCTCCGTTCTGTTGCAAATAAATGTTTCAGGGTTCGTTATGTTACATCTGTTCCTTTGTTTTGTCTATTCACATTCCACCTATAGGTGAGGTCATCTGGTATCTACCTTTCTTCTTTTGACTTGTTTCACTGTGCATAATCCTCTCTAGTTCCATCCATGTTGACTCAAATGACAGGGTTTCATCTCTTCTGAGGGCTGTGTAGTAGTAGTCCATTGTATGTATGTGTCATGTCTTCTTTATTCATTCATCTGTTGTTGGGCATTTAGGTAATTTCTAGTTCTTAGTTATTGTGAAAAGGGCCACAATAAACATGGGGGTGCATACATCTCTGAGGATGGGTGCTTTTGTATCTTTAGAGTTGATGTCCAAAGTGGAATGATGGGATCATAGGTGATTTCCATCTTCAGTTTTTGAGGAGTCTCCAAAATATTTTCCACAGGGGTTGTACCAATTTGCACTCCCACCAACAATGAAAAGGTGTTCCCTTTTCTCTACACCCTAGCCAGCAGTTGTTATTTTCAGATTTTTAGATAATAGCCAGTCTTTCAGGTGTAAGGTGATATCTCACTGTTGTTTTAATTTGCATTTCCCTGATAGCCAGTGAGTAGGAAAATAATTTGATGTGGCTATTGGCCATCTGTATATGCTCTTCAGAAAAGTGTCTCTCCCATTCCTCCTCCCATTTTTTTAACTGGATTATCTGTTCTTCTGCTGTTCAAATTTATGAGTTCTTTGTATATTTTAGATATAAGTCTTTGTCAGGAATATTGAATGCAAATATCTTCTTCCAGTTAGTAGGTTTCTTTTTGGTTTTGGTGATGTTTTCCTTTGTTGTGAAGAAGCTCCTTAGTTTGATGTAGTCCCAGTTGCTTATTTCTTTTTTAGTTTCCCTTGATAGTGGAGTTGAGTCCCCAAAAGCTTCTCTACAACTGATGTTATGTAAAATCCTTCCTGTGTTGTCTTCTAAGAACTTTATGGTTTCTGGTCCTATGTCCAAGTCTCTAGTCCATTTTGAGTTAATTTTTGTAAATGGTATTAGAGAGTGATCTAGCTTCATTCTTTTGCATGTGGCTGTCCATTTTCCCAGCATCATTTGTTGAAGAGATTTTCATTTTTCCATTGTATGCTGTTGGCTCCTTTGTCGTAGATTAACTGACAATATGTGAGTGCGTCAGTTTTTGGTGATTCTATTCTATTCCACTGATCTGTGCTTCTGTCATTACTCCAGTACCATAATGTTTTGTATTGCTTTGTAATATAGTCGAAAGTCTGGAAGTGTAATCCCTCCAGATTCATTCTTTTTTCTAATGATCACTTTGGTTATTTGAGGTTTTTATTGTTCCATACAAATTTAAAGTTTTTTTGTCCAATTTTCTGGAAATAAATCCGTGGGATTTTAATGGGGATTGCATTAAACTATATATTGCTTTGGATAAGATGAGCAGTTTAATGGTATCGATTCTTCCCATCCACAGCAGGAGATGTCTTTTCATTTCTTTATGTCCTCCTCTATTTCTTTTCAGAAGGACTTGTAATTTTCATTGTATAGCTATTTTACATCTTTGTTAAGTATATGCCCAGGTATTTCATTTGTTTAACTTCTATTTTAAATGGTGTGATTTTCATGATTTCGTTTTCTTCTAGCATGTTGTTTGCATTTAAAATGCAGTAGATTTTTGTGCATCATTTTTAGCCTGACACTTTACTATATTCATTGATAAATTCTACAAGTTTTTTGATAGAGTTTTTGGAATTTTCAATATATATAATCATGTCATCTGCAAATAATGAGAGTTTTACATCTTTCTTTGCATTTTGGGTTCCTTTTATTTCCTTTTCTTGCCTAATTACTCTGGCTAAGACCTCTAATACACTGTTAAATAGCAGTGATGAGAGTGGACAACCTTGTCTTGTTCCTGACCTAAGAGGAAATGCTTTCAATTTTTCACCATTGACTACGATGTTGGCTGTGAGATGAGTTATGAACCTTCTATTCCCATTTTATGGAGGTTTTTTTTTTTTTTTTATCATAAATGGGTGCTGAATCTTGTCAAAAGCTTTCTCTGCATTTATTGATCTGATCATGTGTTTTTCTCTTTGCTCCTGTTGATATGGTGTATGAAATTAAAGATTTACATATGTTGAACCATCCTTGCATCCCTGGGATGAATTCCACTTAGTCATGATGGATAATCTTTTGATGCGTTGTTGAATTTGGTTTGCTAATATTTTGTTGAGAATTTTTGTATCTATGTTCATTAGAGATATTGGTCTGTAATGTTCTTTCTTGGTGACATCTCTGTCAGTTTTTGGTATCAGTGTAATGTTAGTCTGATGAAAAATATTTGGGAGAGTTCCCTGTTCTTCAATATTTTGGAAGAGTTTGAGAAGAATATGTGTTAATTCTTCTCTGAAGGTTTGGTAGAACTCGGTGGAGAAGCCAGCTGGTTATGGGCTTTTATTTTGGGGGGAGGTCCTTGATTACTTTTTCAATTTCTTTGCTTGTTATTGTTCTGCTCAGGTTTGCCAGTTCTTCCAGGTTCAGTCTTGGTAGACTATACTTCTCTAGAAATCTGTTCATGTCCTCAAGGTTGTTCATTTTGGTGGTGTAGATCTGTTCATAGTGGTTCCTATGATGTTTTCAATTTCTGTGGTACCTTTTGTAACTTCTCGCCTTTCATTTAGGATTCCAGTTATGAGAGTTTTATCCCGTTTTTTCTTTGTGAGTCTAGCCAATGGCTTGCCAATTTTGTTTATTTTTTCAAAAAATCAACTTTTGATTTCATTGATCATCTGAATTGTCTTTATGCTTCTATTTTATTTCTGCTCAAATTTTGATTATTTCCTCTCTTCTGCTGATTTTGGCTTTAATTGTTCTTCTTTATCTAGCTATTTTAACTCTAGAATTAAGTTGTTTATTTGCGATTTTTCTTGTTTCTTGAGATAGGCCTGAATTGCGTTGAACTTTCCCTTTAGTACTGCTTTTGCTGCATCCCATAGATTTTGGTAGCTCAGGTCCTCATTTTCAGTTGTCTCTAAGTATTTTTTAAGTTCCTCTAAGATTTCCTCTTTTATCCAAGAGTCCTTCAGCAGCATATTGATGAGTTTCTAGTTAGTTTGGGGTCTTCCACCTTTCCTTTATGTGGTTGATTTCCAGTTTTAGGCCATTGTGGTCAGAGAAGTGCTTGGTATAACTTAAATCTTTGTGAATTTATTGAGAGATGTTTTGTGTCCCAACATATGAGCTATCCTTGAGAATGTTCCATGGGCACTTGAGAAGAAAGTGAAATCTGTAGTCGTTGAGTGAAGTAATTGGTATATGTATATTAGACCTATCTGTTCCAGATAGTCATTTAAAGTGGCTATTTCCTTGTTAATTTTCTGCCTGGTTGATCTGTCCATTGTTGTAAGTGGGGTGCTGAAGTTCCCCACTATTATTGTGTTGCTGTCAATGTCTCTCATAAGGTCTGATAATACTTGCTTCATATATTTTGGTGCTCCTTCATTTGGTGCGTATATATTAATAAGCATTATATTTTCCTGCTGGATTGATCCTTTAATCATTGCAAAGTGTCCATCTCTGTGTTTTGTTATGCTTTTTAGATGGAAGTCTGTTTTAATTGATATGAGTATGCTGTTCCAGCTCTTTTGTGGTTGCCATTTGACAGTAGGATTGGCTTCCATTCATTGACGTTAGCCTTTGTCTATCTTTTAGAAGGAGGTGGGTTTCCTGAATGAAGCCAAAAGTTGGGTTATGCTTTTTAATCCATTCAGTCATTCCAACGTTTGACCAGTGAGTTCAATTCATTAATGCTTAGGGTGATTATTGATATATAGCTGTTTAGTGTCATTTTATAATTTGTCTTTTGTATGTTGCTCCAGATGATGCCTTTATTCTCTTTCTCTTCTTAGGTCAGATAGGTGCAGTAATGGTTTGACTGATTTCACCTTTGTTTTCTTCTTTGTTTTTTTCCCTGGGGATGTGTTTTGACGTTACCCTGAAGTTAGCATTCACAGTTCTATGTTTGCTATCTTATTTTATTTGAAAGCATATTAGTCTTCTACTCATTCTAACTATCCACATTTTTGTTCTTTTCTCTTCCTCCCCACTTTTAATGTTTGCTGTCTTACTGTTTTCTGTGGGGTTTCTTTATACTTTTAGAGCATCCTTTAATTTTTTTTTTGCAAAGCTGGTTTTGTGGTGATGAACTCCTTTAACTTTTGCTTGTCAAAAAGGTTTTTATCATTCCTTCAGTTCTGAATGATAGTCTTTTTGGATATAGTATCCTAGGTTGAAACTCCTTTTCTTTCAGCACTTTGATTATATTATGCCATTCCCTTCTGGCCTATAGAGTTTCATTTGAGAAGTCCGCTGACAATCTTATGGGGGCTCCTCTGTATGTGATATGTTTTTCTCTAACTGCTTTTAATAGTCTTCCTTTGTCTTGAATTTTTGACATTTTGATGACAATGTTTCTAGGTGTATTTCTGTTTGGGTTTCTTTTTATTAGGAACTCTTTGAGCTTTCTGAATCTGGAGGCTTGCTTCATTCTTTAGATTGGGGGAAGTTCTCATCTATTATTTCTTCAAATATGGTTTCTGCTGCCTTTTCTCTCTCTTTCTCTGGGACCCCTAGGATGCCAATGTTGTTCCTTTTGACGTTATTCTAGAGGTCTCAAATGCTGTCTTCAATTATTTGAAAAATTTTTAAATCTCCTTGCTGGTTTTCTTGATTGAGTTCCTTTGTCCTATTTTCTAGATTGCTGATTTTATTGGAAGCTTCATCCATCCTATTGTTGAGTTCCCTCTATTGAGTTCTTTAATTCAGCCATCCTATCTCTTACCTGTTTGATGTCTTGTTTTAATTTTTCTCTTTGATTCCTGGCATTCTCTTTTACTGTCTCTACTGATATCTGGATTCCCATGAGTATTTTAATCACCGTTACCCTAAAGTCCTCTTCAGGTAATTTATATACATCTGCTATATTTAGATTTTTCCCTGAGTTTTTGATTGGATCCAGCATTTCATGTCTATTTCTTTGTGACTTTGGTCTGTTCAGCATTCTGTTTATATTTCTGAGGGTTCGATTTCCCTGGCGTTGTGTAGCTTTGACTTGCCCAGAATTAGCAATCAGGCTGCAGTTTTGCCGCTGCCCACAAGTTGGTGCTAGTGGGTGGCATTGATGTTTGGGACTGCCTTCTCACTGTAATCCAGGGGGCGGGCTATCCAATGGGTGGGATATCTGCTGAGTGGGTTATGCAATGGTGGCATATCTGCTTGGTGGACCCCAGGCTGTGCCTCTAGATGGTTGTGGGAGGGACTGGGGCTGGGAATTTCTTTGGTTGATTTCTGGTTATGGTGGCTCCCAGTGCAATTTCACCATGCAGACTCCAGTTCGGCTCCCATTGCGCTGGCTCCCACTCCAAGGCTGGCCCTTGTGTCTCTGCATCTCAACCCCACTGGGCCCGCCTCTCACTGCCTTCACATCTGGTCCTGATATCCCTAGTCTCCACCCCTCCTCATGTCTGGAGCCTCCTGAGATCCTTCCCAAATCCAAATCTGTGGCTTAGCAGCCCATCAGCAACTGTTCTATCTCCAGCTGAAGTGCCTGTTGTTTCTTGGTGTTTGTCTCAGGAAAATAGGTGATTTTCTTTGTGTGTGTGTGTGTTGATTGGGGGAGGCCCAAAAATGCTTCCTATCAAGTCGCCATCTTGAAGTTGATCTCTCCAGATTCCCCATTTTGAATAGTACTGTAACTTCTAAAGCCTCTTCAGATCTTTATTTCTTAGAATGACTTCCAAGAGGTTTCCAGCACTGGCAGAGCTTGATGAAAGGGTATGAGCATTTTAAAAGTATTTCATTCATGAGGCCAAGCTGCTTTTCTAAAGTTTTAACCAATTCACACATCTACTAGTTGTGGATAAATATCCAGTTTCTTTCCACATTGCAAGCTATTATCTTCAGAGGCTATTTTTCAAGAAATCTATGGGAAGTATACTCAGTGAAAAACACATTTTATTGAGCACCTGTAATCTGCAGGCAGCTGTTCTCAGGCCTAAAGATAAAATGGAATACAAGACAAAGAGCTTGCCTTCAGTAGATCTTACATACTATGTACACACAAACCTCATGTTTCCTAATTTGTGAATGTTCATGGATGTAATACAAATAAAAAATTCTGGGGCTGAATACATTTGGAGAACTCTAGATTCCTTACAGCACTGAAAATACATTCTATAAAAACCGTAAGCAGGGAGAGGCCCTTGTTTCCTTGGTATTACCCACTCCCTCATCCACTCCAGCTCTCATAATTTGTGGTTTTAAAGTTATTTGTCCATTTTCATGAATCTCAGGGTAATTCTAAGATGCAGTGGTCTGGCACTCCCTTTTTATAGATGGTGTGCCTCTCATTCTATTTAGGTAGCTCATTTATAGCAAATGGCAGTTCCGGGTCTCATGACATACTTCTGGGTGTGGGATTTCGATACCTGTGTATACGGTATCTTGGTGATTTGGCAATAGAGAAAGAGAGGAAGCCCTGACACCTGGTGCTTCTGCAGTCAAACCTCCCTTTTGCCTGCTCTCGTGTTCCTGAGCACCTGCTGAAATCTGCTCCACTCAGCCAGGTCCAGCTTTGTGGACCATCTGGGCACTGGGGGGAGCCATCGCCTCATGTTGTAGACTCAGCCCTTGCAATCAATTTCTAGAGCTTTCCCCATTCAAATCTTGATGTCGGTGCTCACTCAAGCAGTTACAAATTCGATTACTGTGAGGTTGACAACAGAATGACCCCTGAGCACTGTCTAATCCAGACTCCTTGTATTTTTAAGGGCCTAGGCAGGTGGTTTCTTGTTCCCACCACATAGCCTTGTTCCAAAGTCTCTTAGAGCCCCTAGAAACCTCCTTTCTAGCATTGTTCTAATGCTACACTGCACCCTCCCCCCACCTCAGCCCTCTTACTTCCAGAAGCAAACATTTTCTGCCATCCCCACCAGATCTGGCCTTTGCCTCCATAAGTCACTAGAAATCTGCTCCCAGCTTGGAGCAGATCTAAGACTTCCTTGTCAAAGTCCTTTTCTTTCTGAGTTTGGAGTAGTTCAGGGAAAAATTATACCATTAAATGGGTGCCCTGTTCTGGAAGATGGTAATGACAGATGGAAAGAGCAAATGATAAATGCAGAACTTTCTTATGTTTGTTGATTTGATAAAAATGCTGACTATAAATTGAGAAGAGCAGTGCACACAGTAAAGGGTGTGTTTTGTGTTCTTGGCCAGGTAATGAAGTGCTCTGTAGCTTCCCTGTGCTTGCTTCTAGTTGGTGGTCTAGGATGGACCTTGGGGTTTGGGTGCATACGTTGACCCTGAAGAAATTGCAGTGGGTTCTCCAGCCCCAGTGTGAGGTGAGGTGGGGTCCCAGACCTGCCATTTACTAGCTGTGTGGCTGGGTGACCCCCCTTACCTCTGTGCCTCAGTTTCCTCACCTGGAGACTAGAGATAGGAGCTGTATGGACCAGCTAAAGCATTTGCACAGTGCTGTACCTGTCAGTGTACGGTCAAGTTGAGTTGTCACTCTCTCCTGGTACATACAGAACAGACCTATATCAGTCTTTGTTTTGATATTTAAAATTTTACTTCATCTCCTTCAGCTGTGACTTAGAACATAAAACAGAGACTCATCCAGGAAAATGCTTATTGTCAAAAGCTGCCCCATTTCAGAGGAGCTCACCTGTAGGGGGCATCTCCACAACTGACAAGTCAAGTCTGGGACTTTTTGGTATAGGTCAAAGTAGAGGTTTTAGAACAAGCAGTTCTCAGGACATTCTGACAAGTGAGTACTGAACACAGTTTGCTTTTTTTTTTTTTAAAAAAAGAGAAGTGTGTATATATGGTGTAAATAAAATCGTAAGAGCAGTAGAGACTTTGTAGGTATTTGGTGTGAAAAGGGAAATTACATAATTAGAGAAGAGGAACTTGCACACATTTTTTCTTTGCACAATTTTTTAGCTATAGTAAAAGTGACACCAAAAGTCAGGACAAGCGGTGACTACAGCCAGGAGGGGGCGTGTCCAGAAATGGGACAGGTGGGGCTTGAGGTAATGGGAACTTCCTGGGTCCCACAATGGGATGAGCTGCCCCCAAATTGCTGGTAAGACTGGTAGCAGAGCAATCATTTCGCTGTTTTCATTGGTGAAGAGGCGCCCAGAGAGGAATGCTTACTTTGCGGTTCCTGGTGAATCAGGCAGGAGCTCTGTTAGGGATGATGCAGTTTAGTGCAAGAAAACGGAGCAGGAAAATAGGAAGCACAGTGACCCAAGCTGACCCTTGGAGCAGAGAAGCAGGGAACTGCACAGACAGGTACTCTGAGAATAAAGGAGAATTTTTCTACCCCTGAGTTTAAAGGCAGTCATAGTTTCTGCAGCAAATGAACCAGTGTGAGCTTGTAGATGGTCCCAGTGAGTAGAAAGTGTTAAGGAATACTGAGGTTTTCATTTCGCAATGATAACAACACCCTCCTGGGGGGGAGACTGGACTGCTGATGTATTTCTGTGGGTTTTTGATTTTGTGCATAGAATTACAAAGCAGGATGAAAGCCGTATCTACCTGTTTAAGCAATGAGGGGGTTAAGAGTAGATGGTCTTTGGAAACGAAGACCAAATCTGCATGGAAGCAGAGATGTTGAGAACCTCTATGCAGTCTGACTGGGAATTCTTTCCCCTAATTCCTTCATTTATTTGTTCCGGCATGAGTTCATTTAACAAATATTCAGTCATATTAGAGATCATGAAAGATGCTGCAGGCAATGAAGGTGACCAGGACTGGCCTGCCACTTTCCTTCAAATCAGTTTTTAACTTAAAAAAAAAAAAAAATCTCCTCTTCTTTTTTTCTACATATTTGAGAAGAAACTGGTATGGATGTTCTTCCAAATATCAGCCTGGCTTATCTGCATATAATTTTTATAAACTCTGGGCTTTAAAAAATCTTTAAATCTTTTAAATTTGTAGGCATTCCTTTTACAGCCAAACCCCAAGGAGGGAGAGAACAAGCCCTCCTGTCACATCTTGGCAACTAATTGAAGTAACAAAAGGGAAAAAATTATCAAAATAAACCATTTTAGTTGGCAGAGCATCATGATCTTGTTCTTTAAGCGGTTGCTCTTAGAAATGAGGTTGCTACGGTTCCTGCGACACTGGATGGAATTGGCCCGCTGCAGCAAAGTCAACAGGACCAGTGCTCTTTCCTTTGTGATCAGTGACATGCTATGCACCCAAGAATCAATGAGCTTCCATAACTATGATTATGATATTCTGGAGGCATGAAAATTTTCCTTATTTGTGTTCCAACTCCAATGGCTTCCTGAGATCATTCCAGAAGTAGTCTTTCGTGGATGGTAGCCATCAATCCTGGCTACAGATTGAAAGCAGTTTGTAGACCTTCAAAGACAGCAAATGCCTACTGAAGCCACACGAACTGGAATCCGAGTGTACATTTTATTTTTAATTAATTATGAGCTTGGATATTTACTGATCAGACAAGGATTAAATAAGTCATATATTTTGCTTCTATAATGGAAACTATGCTATCATTTAAAATTATGGTGAAGAATGTGCTGAATTGAGAAAATATTTGCATTGCATTGCTAAGTTAAACAAGCAGATTCAAGGGCATAGTCAATATGTAAGACAATATTTTTACTAAATAATCACATATTTGTGTGTATTCTGCAAAAGGCCAAAGGAGCTGTGCAGACATGTCTGACTACTGATTATTGTTTGTTTTTCCATTGATGCTTTCCCGTGCTTTATACGTTTTAAGAAGTGATCCTATATTGATTTTCTACTTAGGGAAAAAAAATCCCCTTCATAAACATCAGCGGTTATTCATTAGAATATAATGAAGGGGAGCAAAGAAACCAGATACCTGTGGTTGCTTCATTCATTCATTCATGGTTTTATATAACCTTCAAATTTTTTTGTTAAAGGATAGGTGCAGGCAGGAATAATGGCAAGTAGGCAGGAAGGCAGGAAGAAATAGGAGGAAAAAGGACTGTGTTTATTATTTTTAGTCGCTCATCTTGTTTTTGGCCCTGGCCTGGGATGCAAACCCAGGTCCTTGGGATGTATGTGGACTGTGCCACTGGTTTGATTGAATTTTTTTCCGATTTATTGATAAAGTGTCTTAACAACTGCAGTGTGCTGAGGACTGACATTTTTAGGATTCGGCTGCAGAGGTTTAGCTTCTCAAGTTCAACGTTTTTTACATTCCTGCTAGTAGGAGAGGGTCAGGGCGGGGCCAGGGGTTTTCCTGTCTAAATAAGGATCCCATGTGATTCTGGTACAGACATTAGGCACCACTCTTTGAGAAACTGTGGGGAGTGGGCACTTGGGCTTACACAGTTGAATGTCTAAAGATGATGAAAAATGGCACAGTTTGAAAATCTGCTTTGTTGGTTCCACCATGGAGTCTTGACTAAGTTCCTTCAGGGTGTCCCTGGATCCGTACTCTTTAGTGGCACTGTCTTATTTTAGAATATGTAGTGTCTACATGGGTTGATGATCAAAATATACCAGGCAGGTTTCCAGAATCTTTGTAGGTCATTAGATGTAGCAAACACCTTCCTTCTTTAAGGATAGAGAATACAACACAGAAGTAGTAGCAATTTTGGCTCATCCTGGTGGCTCAGGTGTTAAGCCCCCACCTGGGGCACAATTCACCTGCAGTTCAAGGACCCAGGTTTACTGCCAGGGCTGGGAAGGTGGGTAGCAACTAAAATGAGCAAAAAATTAAAATACTTCTTCTTCATCTGTCTTCCTTCCTGCCCGAGCCTTCCTGCCTGCCTTTAAAAAAAAAAAAGGAGTAATAGTAATTCTAACAGCAGCCACATTTATTGATGCTTTGTGCATGTCTGACATTGTGTAAGCACTTTATGTATATTTAGTCACGAACTCTCCCAAACTCCTAGATTACCTACAAGTAAAATCACTCCCATTTTGCAGAGGAGGAAAGTGAGGTTTAGAGAGCTGAACTAACATACTCAAGATTCCATGGCTAGTCAGCTAGCTTGTCCCAGAGCCCGTGTCCCAACTACATCCATCCTTCAGCCCAAACTCTAGCAGTGGCTGCGTTTGACTCTACTTGGGAGGCTGTCTGCAGACCTCAGGAGTAGTGACCTGTGCCACGGAGCTTGCTGCTTGAAACCCAGGTTGTATGCTTTCTGGTGGGAAATAATTATTTAACTTCAACCTTCTGAAGTTGTGCCCTTCGTGGTCCCAGCTAGTACAAAGTCAAAAACACTTGATAAAAACGCATAAGACACAGTCAGCATGTTTCCAAACCATGTCGTAAAGCAGGCGGCCTTCTCTTGAAACACACATCCTCGGCAACAGGACTGTTAAGAAAACTTCCACCCATGTCTGTGAATGTGGGTGTCTGCTGGGAATTTCAAGAGACCTGGGCCCGGCAGGGGGATGCTGGAGCAGGGCTTCTGTGAATTTGGGTTTAAGGGAAATCTATTAGTTTTGACTAAGTAGCAGTATTCTTGCTGAAGAAAACCTATCTTCTCCCCTACCCCCGGGCAGTTTTTTTCCAATTTCTGTTGGTAACACTATGATGCATTATTATTACTCGGATTTTTATTTTATTTTATTGAGTTATAATTCATATGCAATAAAATTCAAATACTGCTACACCCCCTTTTTAAAAAAAAGAGGAAAGGTACAGGCAAGAATGAAGGTGCTCAAAGGAAGGCAGGTAGGGAGAAGAGGAAGAAGAATTTCATAAATTTTATTTAGTTGTGCATCTTGGTGGCTCCCCTGCCCCAAGACACAAATCCAGGACCTTGGAATGTATGTGGACTGCACCCAACCCCTAGTCCCCCAGGGTGGGTCCATATACCTTTCAAAATGTGCATGTCAGTGATTTTTAGGATTTTCACAAGGTTGTATACCTAGTACCACTATCTAATTGAAGAATATTTCCATCAGGTCAGAAGAAACCCTCATTAGCAGTCATTCCCTATTCTCACCCTCCCCAGTCGCTGGCAAATTTTGATGATGATTTTTAAGGGATGTATCTTTTTTCTTTGATTAGATTTCAGGAGACCATGAACTCTCTCCAGAATGAAGTAAATGCTTAGTAAATGTTTTTCCTTGGTGATAAAACTCTCAACCTTAAGATTCTTCACTTTTTCTCTAGTTTGTACAATAATTTAAAAATCGTATTCAAGGATTGGAAGAAGAAAACATACAGCTGAGTTTCTTTCCCTCCTCCCCTAACATATAGGACGTCTGGAACACAGTTCTCAGGTCAATCAGCTAAATGATTTATTGGCTTTATTTTTCACTTGTTTTAATTTAGGAAACGGCAAGGACATCTTGAGTCTTACAACATGAACGTTGGCGATGCAATGATATTTCATATTCTTTCAGTTTATAGAAATACAGTGAGGAAAATTAACAGTTGTGGGAGAAGGAGGAATGATAAGGAAACTCAGATATGCCTCAGATATGTCTGTGTGGGTTGTTTACAGAGTGGAAAGCAGGTTACATATAAGCTGAGACTCAGATTCCACTCAGCTTCCATCATGTCTGGGAATCCACCGATAGATTCCTTTTCACTGGCAGAATGTGACAGCAAGATATTATCCCCTCATCCTGTAGCATTTCTACTCCATGGAATGGACTTTGGTGCTCTGAAATTTTCAGTCACACACTCTTTGGAGATACCAATATTTAGTTTATACTGCAGTCTCTTTGGAAAGATTTGTCACAATGAAGGTGTCCAACAGCTACTGCAGAAGCAGACATCTGTCAGTGTCTAGGGGTGACCACTTTCCTTCCAACCCCAATTTCCACTTAAAAAAAAGGAAATAATGGGAGTCCATGTGATAGCTTTTTCTCTGAGAAACAAGAGTATAATGCTTAACGTACAGCTAAAAGCAGGACCAGCTTGGATGTCTATCAATGGATGAACAAACCACGCACATCCATGCAGTAGACTATTATTCAGCCCTAAAAAGGAATGGGGACTGACACATGTCACGACCTGGACAAACTTTGAAGAGCATGCTGAGTGAAAGGAAAGGTCACAGATTGTGTGATTCCATGTATGGAAATGTCTACAAGGAGGCAAGGTCATAGAGACAAAGTAGTTTAGTGTTTGCTGAGGGCTGGGGGTGGGATAGCTGAAGTTCTAGTCCAGCTGTCTCACTTGTGAGGTGAGGAAATGAGAGCAGGCAGTGGTGACATGGTCAGAGTTTTCTGGTCATGCCAGAGTTGGACCTAAAATCCCGCCTTCTTTTCACTTGTTCTTTATTGCACTTGTGTTTCTCCCTCTCCTCAGCCTCTCCCTGCTCAAATGTACACGTTCGACAGGCCACACTCTTCCTGAAGCACAGACCTTGTCATTTCCCTGTTAAAGACCTCCTTTGCCCTCCATTTTTGATCTGGCCCTGGCTTCCACAGCTGCCTCTGGAAGCAGTCCTCAACACAGTGTGCTTTCCAGTATCGCTTTGTTTCACTTTTTTACTAAACTGTGTGTATCTACACCTCCCTACCTCAGCTGCACTGCACATTTCTTCAAGGCTGGCATCCTGTCTTTTATATCTTTGACCTCCCACATAATACAGTTCCTTGAACTGGGTGGGCCCAGGAAATATTTGTAGATACCTCCATTAGTTGTCAGCCTGATAAATCCAAGGGAATCTTTTAGAGGAGTTCTGGCAACAGGTGGCTATTTTGTGTTGAATCTGTCTCCTGCTGGAAGATAGACTGAGTTTAATTTGGACAAAAAGATTCTAGAAATCTCTTATTAGATTTAGTCTCAAAGAAGGCAAAACTACTGACTTAGAAACATTATATTTGAAATAATCTTCTAATTTATTACAGAGGTAATTTGTGTTTGTTGCGGAAGATTTAGAACATTCTGGGAAAGTTCCAGAAATATAAAGAAAATAAAAAATACTCATAATCCCAACCCTGAGATTATCATCGATACGCTTTGTTATATAGTCATTTTTCTACACATACATCTATACCACAGATACAGTGTTCACAAAAATGGGATACCATCCTACATACTGTTTTGTAACTTGTTATTAAATTAAACTAAAAGAATGAAAATGCAATAGGACTGCATTGCATGGGAAGAAATGTGTTATTGTCAACTCAAGCGATGCATTCTGATGACATGGACAAAGAGCAACTCATATTTGCTTTGTGTCTTTGTTTTTCTTGGAGCAGGAAAGGTAAACCGAACAGAGTAGAAAGAGTTCCAGAACTAAGAAAGGAGACCCCTTCTAGCTATGGATGCTTTGGGGGTGGGGGGGGGTCATAGAACTACTTCAGCTCTGTTGGTCTCTGACTTCTCTGTTAGAAAATAGAAAATGTGTTCTCTCAGTTCTTTTTCTAGCCCTAGACTTTTGTGATCTTTGTTTCAAGATTCTCTTTGTCTCTTTCTTGTCCCTGGAGATTTCATGGCTGTCTATGTGTTCTGAAGGACAGGGAATACAACTGCTTTTCCTTGGTTTATACCAGCACAGTGCTTGGCAAAAAACTGACACTCAAAGGGATAGTTGTTAATGAATGAGTGGATGAACTCTCATGAATGATGTCCTTTGTCATGGACATTGTCAGATCATATGGTCTTCCTTCGGAAGCATCAAATTGGAATTCAGTTCTATAGTTAGGTTCTATATTGGGATAATAATAATAATAAAAACAACTAGCATGCATCTATTAATGGAAAGCATTTGCCAATTCTTGGGACCCCATTTGGTCCCCTCTATGGCCACTTGTTCCATTCCACAGATAAGTGGATGGTCAGGTTCCATTGCTGGCCTTTAAATACCAGGTCCTGAGTCTCTTCTGCTATGTCTCATAGTTTTTCAGGCATCCTATTTTCTCTCCAGATGGGATAGTCACAAGCATCACACAACACATCCATCACACAACCATCACCACAGCCATCCAGGGAAACTTACAGTAGATGTCCTCAAACTTTAGTCATTAAGAATTGCCCAGAGATTAGTGATCCATATTCTGAGGTGATTAAAATGTAAGAGATCTGAAAAGTTCACTCTGAATAACTGTAGCTTGACCTATATGCATACATTAACTTCTTTAACTCACATAAAGTACTGTGGGGTAGACCTTACTATTTCTCCCCTTGGTCGTATACATTTCCTCCACAAAGAAACTGAGATTCAGAAAGTCTCTACTGCCCAGTGAAATTGATGACAGGGTTAAGTAATTGAGTCCTGTTACTACCAGGTTAAGGAGACCTAACTCTGTGACTTTTGTAAGAGCTGAGGGAAGCTGTGAGTGCTCTTGGCAATAGGGAGAGTGATTCACATTTTGACTTACACATTCACATCCTTCTCCCTGCGTGGATTGATTTCAGCAGCTGTGAAACTGGAAAACAAAACAGTGAAAAGGGTGAAATTCATGCACCAGCTTCTTAATTCCCTACACAGGAGCAACCTAGGACCAGCCCTTGCCATGCTCTGGATCTAATCTTACTTTTACCTCAAAACCAAACTGTTTTATTAGGGAAATTTGAACACTTACCACTGACCATTTGAAGATACTAAGGAATTATTGTTTGAAATATGAGAGTGATAATGTGTTTTGTTTTGTTTTGTTTTGTTTTGTTTTTTAAAAAAGACTGCTTTATTTTAGAGCTGTATTATGAGCTGTTGGGCAGCTTTGGAATTGTTTCAAAATGAATGTAGTTTGGGAAACAGGTATATGAGACAAGACTGGTTTTAGGATGATCCCTGCTGCAGCTGCCTGATGAACATATAGGGGTTATTATATTATCATCTCTAGTTTTATATTTAAACATTTTCATAATAAAGAGTAGAAAGTAATTACCTGTCTCATGTGTCTTAACTCTGCAAATGGGTTTAATAAGTTTAACTAAAGTACTTAGAGTTAATGATGGATTAATATATGGTTGCTGCAAATCAGCATTTGCATTGTTAACAAGGATCTTCGATGTCTTAAACCAGAGAGAATATTTTGGAAATTCCAGCATTACCCTAGGCTGATAGGGAAATATTTTGTATCAGCTAGACCTTTTCCCTTCCTCATTTAACCCCAGGGTCGAATTGGTCTTGACCTCTGACTTTGGGGGCACTTTGATAATCATTCCTTTTCCCCCCACGCCCCCCTAATGCTGTCTGATGACATGGTTGTGTGTAACATTCAATTTGTGTTTTATTTTGTCAGCTCCTCGACCCTCATTACTTTCTGTGTTTAGATGGATCATACTGTTAAGCATGAGAACACATGCATGTTCCAAGAGGTGGCCTGGATTTACAAGTTGGACTTGTTAAAACCTGTTCTCTCATTTATTCATCTTTCCTATAAACAGGCATCATGCAATGAGCATCTACTGTATATCTGTTGTGGTGCTGGGTCGACATGGTACAGAGATTTGTAAAGTGCTATCTTAGATTGAGGTGCTTAAGCTTTAGGAAGGAGAAGAATGTGCTAAATGAATAAATCTGAGACATTGAGGGCTTCATAACACTTGTGCTGGGGTATACAGAATAAGGAGAAGCTCATCATATGCCAGTTAATGTCAGAATCAGAACCGCAATCCAGGGGTCCTGCTGTTTGTGCGATCCAGCACAATTTCTGCGTGAGAATTGCCCTTCTCTATTTTCATCAGAAATTACAATCTTGTTTGTTCCTTACAACTCCTGCAAGGTTTTTTTTTTCTGAAAGCCTTAAGATGATAATGTTATCTATGCTGCACAAAATGAAACAAATCTTTTTTGTGGCGATGCCAGGAACAGTATGTGGGTGGAGGGCAGAATGATAACCAGGATATTGTGCCTTCTAGGATATATCCCACGGGTGTTTCCATGCTTCTGGGACACAGATCATTGCCATGGCTTTCCACTTGACTGACGGCTGGGGACAGCTGGAGACACTCACTCATGGTCACCTGTTCGAGCAGCCTTTCTGCACCTCTCCACACACGCCCCCACACTTGCACACAAAGTCACACAGTGCCTTAAAGTTTTTTCTTTTTAATTAAAAAAATCTTCCCACAAACCCATTCTAAAATGTCAAGTGGTTCAGCTTTGAGAAAAAAAGAAACAATGACTCATGACAGGGCTGACAAACAACAACCTGGAGGTATGTAGGTGAGTCACTAGTGGAGCTCTGCCTGTCTGCTGCAGAAAGGGCCTGGTTAGGAGGAGAATCACGGGACCAGCTAGTAAAATTCCACTACTCTTGGAATCTGACGTGGAAGTAATTTTAAAATCCTGGGCTTTTTCCAGCTCCAACCTAGTACAGGGTTCTGGGTACCTGCAGGTATGTTGATCTATATGGGAAGTCAGGAAAAAGAATTATAAATGATTAGAACAAAACCACGGCTCTCTTTCCAAGCCCAATACCATGTTGAACCAGCCGCCTGCTTCGGGGAGCCTGCTGGATTTTCTTGAAGGGTATTGGGTTGCTAGGCAACAGCACTGGCAGCATCTGTCAACCCCAGCAATGTCTGCGCCCAGCGCCTGCAGAGCTGCCTGCACCTTCCCCCAGGCCTCCCCGAGAACCCTTCCCCCATGGAAACGTTAAATCACATCTCAGGAGCAGGAGCTATGCCAGGTGATTCTGTGTATAAAACACTACCATGCACAGGTATTGTTTTTGATTGCAGAGCTGGGCATATGATGTAGCTGGAAATCCAGGCTTATATGTGTATCCTCCTCATATAAGGAGTTTGGACATCATTTAAAAGCTGCATGTCAAATATCCCAATTCCTCCTTTTAATCATTTTTCTCTCTCTGTCCATCCAACATCTTATTTATACCCTCTTTTGCCCATATCTCTTTCTCTTCCTTTGTTCTGTGGTCTCCTGGGTGACAGAGTTACTGCTTGTGTACAGGGTGATGTGGACAAAAGGGAACCTGCTTCTCTATGGAGACGGCCCTGTGGTTAGCAGTTAGAGGCTGCTGTTTTCAAGGTTTGTCACTGTGGCCGTTGTGCTCCGGAAGTGCCCATTTTCTGAGCAGGGTCTCCACCTGGTACCATCTGCTGGTGCCTTTTACTTCCTCTCTCAGGGCAGCAGGCTGGTCAGTTGATAAAGTGCCAGAGGCAGAGTGACAGACAGCGAAGAGTATCCTACGATGGCATCTTGGCACATGACTGTCCCCATCTCTGAAAAGAAAGTTAATAAAAACCACCTCAGTGGGTTATTGGGAGGTATGATGCATTAATATTTTGGACCCACAGTGTTTATGAAGTAGTAGAATTACAAGGATTGAGTGACTCACAGCTGGTTCTCAGCTGGAAGGGCATTTAAGATATTAGCTGGTTTAGTCCAAAGGAATTCTTATGCCCCTCTTCCCACCCAGCAGGGCAGCCTCCAACTTGACAAAGGCAACATGAAGTTTGGGATGGGGTGGGTTATAAGCACTGAGACACTTGGACCAATGGTCTTTCTTCTGGGTCCATTTTCAGGACACTGCCTTGGCTCTGGGACCTTACAGTGGGCTGGAGTTCCTCTTTTCTTAATCAAACAAGGCTGACTGAAAGTCTTTAGCAGTAACCATGATCTGGAATCTGATTGGAGGCCTGGAGAAGCTGGAGGATGTGCATCTAAAGCCTTAGAGTATGACTTTGTTGGGTTTTCCTCCAGTGGCTTTATGGTGCTTCATGTTACCTCTGTTCTGAAGCCCGTGGAGGCTGAACTCTAAATGGGAGAAATGTGTGGTGACTTCTCTGAAGATGGTTTTTCAATGCTAAACTTAATCCCACAACCACTAAAGATAGTTGGTGCCCGCAAGTCTTCCTCAATTTTTACCAAGGATGCTACTCATACATTTAAAGAAACCTTCCTCCAAGAATTCATGCTGTTCTCTTTTAGAGAAACCACTCCCTCAATGAAAGCAGGGACCTTTCTGGTCTGGTTTCCAGCAAAGGAGGAACCCAGCAGATACCCCTCAGATCTAGCTTGAAGCAGCCGTGCCCTGTGTGGGGCATGACTCCAACAATCTAGGTTATTTCTGGGTCAGAGTTGTGTGAGAAGAGTAGAGGATGAAGCAAACTCTAAGGAGGCAAGACAGTGTACGTGGGGAACTCTAATTGTGAGGGATGAGGAGGGATACATTGGTGGCCAAGAAAAGGGACAGGATAAAGAAAGAATCTAGGGCATCCAATCCCTCTTCTATGCCCATACCTCCTCCTAAAGGACATCAAATCATGAAGAAGGGTGAAGGAGTCCTCCAAAGGCAGGACATGGACTGCACTAGAAGTGACTTAGAGTTCAGGATCAGGAACAAAATGCTCACATCTAGAACACTGATCAAGGACATAAGTCAAACTTACTGAGTTTCAGACCTAATTTATCACTTGGCTGTGTCACTTTGAGCAAGACATATGACCTCTTGGAGCCTCACCAAGTTTTCTCACCAGAAAAATGAAGATGCTAATAGATATATATAGAGAGAGTTGTTTTGAGAATTACACAAAATTATCCATGTAAATCACTTTTTACAGTGCCTAACACACAGAATGCTCCAGAACTGTTAACTCTTTTAACAAAGAGTTATAAAATGAGCATCTCTCTGGAAGAGAAGCAGTTCACCCACACTTGTTCCTTAGTCACAGATTGGAAATACAAAGGCTCATACAAAGCCCCAATTCTACCCCCAAAGTGTGAAAGACTTTTCACTTAACAACAGAGAATCAGTCTGTTGAAAACTTTCCTTCAGTCTCTGGGGCCCAGTTCAGCTCCTTGGGAAGAGCTACTGTTTTCCTCACCTGCCAATAATTTCCTTCTTTTGACTACTTTGGGGCATAGCCCTGGAACCTCACGGCTAATGAAAATTTGGACAAGATATGCTCAGTGATTAAACCTACCAGGAGGGCATGAAAGGAGAGGGGTTGAAGGTAAGCCAAAATGGGAACCAGGGGCAAGACAGAGGCTGGGAATGACTCTCCCAGCCCCACTCTTGCATATGCCTGTCAGCCCAGATCCCAGCCCAACTCAGTAAGACCCACTGCAGGTGAATAATTGCTTTTCTGGGTGATGGGAGGCTCCTTGAACAGCTGCCAACCTCGTGGTCTTTAGTGCAGTCAGGCAGTTAGTCTCATGGCTGGGGGGCAGTGGGGAAAGATCTTAGCCACTGCCTCACTACCTGTGCTTGGGAAGATGCAGGTGGATGCTCCTTCCACTAAGCTCCCCTGAACCTTTGGTATTAGATGGAAGTATTTTATCTTTTCATCTCTCCTCACTCCTTTTCCAAATATCTTCTTTGGGATATAAAACATTGCCAGGAAGACTCTTCATATCTAGGTGGGGACATGGAAAAATAGTGGGGGCATATTGTCAGCTACTTGACCTGCTGGCACTTCTGCTGCAAAGCCTCCTGAGGATCTGGACGCCCTGTCACAGACAGCATTTTAAGTGCAGATTTGAGCTCATTAGAAAGTAAAGGAACTCTCCAGGGGCCAAATGAAGAGGGAATTGAAAGCCAGAGCATCAAGCACTGGAGACTGAAGCTCATCTCTGGGGATGTGGCGGGTGAGTGTGCAGGCTGGTTGTGGTCACCTGGGCACTGGGTTTGATAGTTCATCCAGGGCGTGTGTGCGGTTTCCAGTCTTTGTATATGAGGAATAGTGCTGCTTTGAGCATTTTTGTTTATTAATTTTGGCTGAGCATAAGACATTTCTGTTGTACAACTATCTTAGAGAAACATGTTTGTATCTCTGGTATGCACGCACTCAGATCTGGGGGACAGGACTAAAGTTGTGTGAAGTCATCCAAGAGTTCTACTATGCTGATATACTGGAACATTCAATGTCGTAGAGATATAAACTGACTACAGTTTGACATATTTAGAGTTTCAATGTAATCTTAATAAAAAAAAAAATCTCAGCAGGCTCAGTGAGAGTGCATGGAAATAGAACAAGCAGGTTCCAAAGTGTATATGGGAAATCAGGGGCCAAGAAGAACCCACGCAATCCTGAAGAATGAAGCAAGAGAACTTTCCCTCCTTGATATCAAGACTCACTGTGAAGCTGAGTCAGGGGACACAGTGGATACTGTTGCAGGGTCAACAAAGAGACGTGGGACAGAAGAGAGAATCCAGAAACTGACCTATTCACTTGACTTATGGCAAAAGGTGACAATGCAATGCAATGGAGTAAAGAATTTTTTTAAGGAAAGGTGCAGGCAGGAATGAAGGCGAGAGTAGGCAGGCAGGTAGGAAGAGATAGGAGGGAGAAACATTGGATTTATTTTGCTTATTTATCTAAAAGAATTAATCACTAAAAATGTTAATTATTAAACATAAACATTTATTACAGATTGAAGAAGCTCAACATATCTCAAGCAGGATAGACTGAAAGGGACTTCGTGCTCAGACACATCATAATCAAATTGCTGGACGTCAAAAATAATGGAAAAATCTTGAAAGCAGTCAGAGATAAGTATCACATTATGTAAAGGATCACAGGGACTCATATGATGAAGGAGTTTTTACCAGAAACCATGGATGCTAGAAGACAGTAGAATAACATCTTCAAAATGCATAAATAAAAGAACTGCTAATCTAGAGAAAATATGCCCTTCAATAATGATGATAAAATAAAGGCATTTTCAGGTTAAGGAAAGTAAGAGAATTCTTGGCCATCAGACCTGCTCTAAAATAAGTACAAAAGAAAAGTCCTACAAACTGGAGGCAAATGATATTACAGGGAAACTAGAACATCACAAGTGAAGAAGAGCAACAGAAATGGTGCATATCATGGTCAATAAATCATTTCTCTCCTCCTATGTTCTTTAAATATGTTATAAAGCAAAGATTTTAATATTAGTGGAGTTCTTAATGTAGTAGAGATAATTCATAGGACAATTATAACAGATGGAGGAGAATAAAATATCTACAAAAAGGTTGTATCTAACTTTTACATTTTACCATGAAGTGG
This sequence comes from Solenodon paradoxus, assembly GCA_004363575.1. Classification (NCBI taxonomy): domain Eukaryota; kingdom Metazoa; phylum Chordata; class Mammalia; order Eulipotyphla; family Solenodontidae; genus Solenodon; species Solenodon paradoxus. The sequence goes on along the minus strand of RJWH01000806.1, from coordinate 201,276 downwards.
TAACTTGAAATAAACTGTGAAAGTTTAGGGATGTGTATTGCAATCTTCAGAACAACTATCAAAAAATAACATGAAAACAAAAAGCCAACAGAAAAATTTAAATGAAAGATTAAAAGAATTCCAATATTCTAAAAGAAAGCAAGGAAGAGGGGCTAGAATAAAAAGAGGAGACACACATAAAATGAATTACCACAATGATAGGCCTAAATCCAACCATAACTATAGTTACATTAAATGTAAATTATCTAAACACAACCACTAAAAAACAGACTTTCAAGGTGGATAGAGAAGAAGGCCCAAATTAAAATACTCTACATAAAACCCAGCAAAGTATAATAACGGGACAGAAAAGGAGAAAAGTGCGTCTTTCTCCTTTCTCTTCTTGCCTGCCTGCCTCTGCTCACCTTCAGTACTGCCTGCACCTGTCCTTTAAAAAAATAAATAAATAAAGGTGAGGTTATTTACCCAATTTTCCAGTGAGTGATGGCCGTCATAGAGGTGATGGATGACAAAGGAAGGAGTCTGAGTCCTCACCCCTGGTGATGGTAAAGGCTAGTTTGGACCCTGGCCATGATGGCAGAAGGGCAGAGAAGCAGCCTGGTTACTGCCATCACAGAAGGTGAGGGTGCGTGTGTTGCAAGGTGGCCTGGTGTGACCACCAGTTGAAGCAGAGAGATGCACAGTCTTGATGGTTATGGTGATGCTGGGGCTGCATCCGCTCCAACTTCTCGATCAGTTGAAGTTAAAAAAACAGGTCCAAGGTTGGTTTGTTGCTGTCATGTTTTTCTTCTATTTGTGTCATTTCCTATAGCAATTGTATCTAATTATTATTATCCTATTTGCTTCTCAGTGGATCTTTTTATGGTGAAAATGGCCACAGCTCAATCTAATATCTGGAAAGACTTAGGCAAGGCTTGTTAGAATTTGTGGGGTTGTGAATCTTCCATTTGGTTACCTTCCTTCACCCCAGCATGCTACTGTTCCATTTCCCTGAGCTTCTCACTAGATAACACCTTTATGAATGCTGGTACATCATTTTTACATAGTTCATCACCTCCAGCCTGCTGGGCCCACCCAGCAGTCTGCTGGTGAACTGTTGTAAAGGCTGCTGAGACCCAATGAGTCTGCCTCACATTCCGGACAGATTTTACCCCAGATGAGTGATTCTTTTCACTTGCTGTCATGCCTCTGCTAACTGCCAGTAGCATTCATGAGGTGGGAGCCACACCAAAATTGTTTTACTTAGGATTAGCTTCACCATCTAAGAAATTAATCATATCCTTAAAGGCTTTGGGAATGTCTCTAATCAAGCTGGGTGTGTTTGGAGGAAGTAAAGTGACAGGAACATTATCTGCAAGGTCATCCAGGTTAGGTGGTGACCTGGAGCATTTTCCAGAAGAAGCATAGTTTTATTTTCAATGCGCTACACAGACATTATTCCCCATCTTGGACATCACCCCAGGTAGGTGTCCCCACATTTGTCCACACATCAGAGCAGGTCCCAGATACGGTAATGGAATTTACCTATCATTAGGTAAATCCATTTTGATGTTATACTACCTTTAATAAGAAAGAAGGCCCTGGTGACCTAGCAAAAAGTTCCCTTGTCATAGTTCACGTACATCCCAAGGACCCAGGTTTGTGACCTAGGATGACACCAAGATGAGAAACCAAATAAAAATACAACAAAATGCTTCTTTAAAATTAAAGAAGATGAAAGGAGTTGGCAAGGGTGTGGAAAGAAAAGAACACTCCTACATTCTTGTTGGGAGTCCAGGCTGGTGCAGTCAATTTGTAAAATAGTTTGGGAATTCCTCAAAAAATTAAAAATACAACTTCCATACCATCCAGCAAATTCCATGTTTTGACATCTATATGAAGAATATGAAAAAGTATTAACTCAAAATGATATAGCACCTCTCTGTTTATTATAGTACTATTTGAAATAGCTAAGAAATGGAATCAACCTAAGTGCCCTTTGATATATGAATGGATAAGCAAGATCTTGGAATATGCAGAATATCTCTATGGAATACTACTCAGTCTTAATAAAAGTGAATCTTATCATTCTCAACAAAATGGAGGGAACTTGTGGGCATTTTGCTGAGTGAGATATAAGTCAAGAGGAAGAAAAATATTGGGTGATTTCACCGATATCAGGAATATGGAGAAACAATGCAAATAAACTGATAGGAAAAATTAGACTAACCTCTTGGACCTTGACAACAAAACTGAAGTTACCAGAGGGAAGGAAGGTGGGGAGTGGGGCTCATGTGACAGTGTTCCCGATGTGACATGTGACATGTTATTATTTTATCACTTTATTTCTTAGTTTTGAAACTTTTTGCTTTGTTTAACAAAAACAAAAATTTAAAAACTCTTATGAGCATACAGTTGACACCTCATTGGATTGGAGGCTGGTGACTAAGTCAGAAGTGACTGCCTGTGTCCTCTGGAACTCACAAGCAAAGAACAGGGGGTAGACCTTAGTACAAACTACACAAAAAAACAGTGCCGCGGGGTCGTGTGAGAGGATGCCAGTTCCAAACATTTGCCCTTAGCATTTGTTTTTGTGACTCCATTTGAAAGTGGAGGGTGCCCCACATTCTTGGAATTATTAAACTCTAAGTATTTAAAGATAAACCTTAGAAATGAATATATAAAAGAATATGATATATAATGCAAATATAATAAATCAATAATAAAACTATAACTATGCAAACATTTTCTAAGTATAATACAATACATGTAACAAAGAATACATAAAATAAAACATATAAAATAAGAAATAAAAATAGATGATATAAAAAATATATAAAATTGAAACCACATTGTGAACTTTCTTTTTGCACTAAAACCTACCTTCCCTAGTGGATTAAGGTGAATTTACAACCAAAAATTAATAAACAAAAAGTGCTTCCTCCTCCTTTTGCTTCCTTAAAAAAATACTTCCTCCTCTCCCTCCCTTCCTCTTTTTTAAAAGATTTTTTTGTTGACAAGTAAAAGAAACTGAACCCAGTTTCTGTGACAAGGGGGATTCTATTTATTTATTTTTTGCTTCTGTCATTGAAAAAGACTGTTGGGCTCAGGGATGAGTGGGATGGGCATCTCCCCGTCTCTCTGCCGCTTCCAGAGGGGCGCCGCAGCACACCCAGGTCTCCATGCCTGGTGCCTAGAGGGTGTCTCTTGTCTCCAGGTGCTGCCCCACAGTCTTCCAGGTTGACAGGAGGGCCTGTGGGACTGTGCTTAGCTAACCCTAGACCATGTCACCCTCTCCTCAGGGGCAAGTACTGTGGCTCAGCCCCCAGAGCCACCTCTGCAGTGGGAGAATCACTGCCCAGAGGGGAAAGGAAACAACAATGGCCCATGATCCCACTTTTTTTTTTTTTTCCAGAAGTGTTTCTTTCTGACACTGACACAAAGCACAGGGTTGTAAAGTCTTTCATTTAGTTGATACCATCAAGCTAAGCAAACTTACTTTTAAAACTAATTCCAAGTGTTAGCATTCCCATCAAAAGACTTGAGAGGAGAAAAAGCTTCCAATCTGAGGATCAATTTGTGTCTTTTTCTGACCATGTGATAGAATGTGGGCTCTGGAGTCAGACAAACCTAGATTTGGAACCCTTTGCTGCTGCATAGTGTTGGAAATCGGGAACACTGTTAGGTTGTGTTGGCCTCACTTTCCTCATCTGTAAAATGGGGATAAGATCTCAGCCCTCCTCATGATATGGTGTGGACTAGGTAACGGGCATTATGAATTAGCGTAGGGTCTCTGTGGATGTTCTTCACTTACCTTCCCCTGCAGGTACAAACAGGGTGATTCTCTGCCTGTCTGCCAAGACTGGGAAAAGCAGAATGTGATGGCCTGCATCTGCCTGTGTGTGTTAAACAACCCAGTCAAATCTTCTCTATGGGAAAGGAGGTTCCTGGAAACACAGGCAATGCGTGATCCCTTTTTATGTCCCCAGGGTCAAACTCAGCTCTTGGAACATGGTAGGAATTCATTCATCGCGGAATTGCTGAACTATTGAAGAAATTTAGAGGGTGACTGAGCAAAGGCGCTTTTAGGAAAGCAAAAGATGTGGGTCACATCATACAGAGCAAATATTTAACTATTTTCTGGTCTTGTTTAATCTGGGGTTATTTACCTGGACCCCAAAGTGAGTGTTTATGTGAATGTGGCACCTTACTGGTGAGAGGCAGCACAGGGAAAAGGTGGAGTCCGACAGCCTGCTTACTTCACTACCTACTTGCTTGTGAATCTTAGGTAAATTTTTGACATATTTGCCCCTCAGTTACCTAGTTTTTAAAATAGGGCAGCAGGGATACTAACTATATATGGCTGTTGGGAAAATTAAATGAGGCGACACATCAAAACACTCATTCCATGGTATGAGCCCTATATTACATATGTTCAAAGGCCACTGTTCCGACATATAAGAAGAATTTCGGCTGTGGAAGGGCCGGGTCATGGGCCACAGGGCTTGCTGGATGGTCATCATATTTGCTGCTGTAACAAAGATACTTCAAAATATGGGGACTTACCAAGACAGAAGCTGATCTGTCCTGTGTAACTGTGTACAAGGTCAGCAGTTCAGGGCTCTCAGGTCAAGCCTGCATCCTCAGTATACTCTTTCCTCCTCAGGTGTGGGAGAATGCTCCTGTCATCTTCTTCCAGCAATGGAAAGGGGGCCAGGGGCCAGGCAAAAGGAGATTATACTTCCACTTCTTTGAGGGCAAGATCAAGAGGTGACCCCACAAGACCACACTGCTGCAAGGGAGGCTTGGAAATGTAGACTTTAGCCAGATGGCCATGTTGCCAGCTAAATGTTATATAAAAGTCCCCCTCACTGGAGTGGGGGTAACTTCCAGACTCCCAGTGGATGCCTGAGGCCACGGGTAGTAAAAAGCCTCCATAGTCTGTGTCTCTTTCTATATATAATAACTATGATAGAATTCAGTTTATAAATGAGGCACATTAAGAGATTAGCAACAATAAGAAAAATAGAACAATTATGGGAATTAGTTCTCTCTCTTTGTTACTGTGTAGTAATATTTTTGAACTGTGGTTGACTACCAGTAACTGAAATGGAAGCAATGGAAACCAAAGATAGGGAGGACTATGTACGATAAACAGAAAGAAGTACAGGAACTGGGGACAACCAGCAACCTGCCATAGCCCCTCAGGACATGGTAAAAAGACAGACATGATTGTCACCTCTCAGAAGGATTCTTTGCCAGATTTTCTCGGTAGCAAATTATTGTACAAAACCAATCTCCCCCACGAACCAGAGGGGATTGAGGAAATGATTCAGGTCCCTTGACTGACTCACAGTGCATCCTGGAGAGAAAAGTAGCCATACACCCATTTGGGGTTTGGGGTTTAGTTTATAATAATAATGATGACTTTGGCACAGAAAACTTCCTGAGGATTAATGAATGACTGGCTTGGATTAATAGCCCAAATCACTGCCTGAAGTCTATCAACTCCTTCCAGCTTCATATTAATCTACAGGAAATTCTTTGTACACCCAGTTATTACTGCCTCAATCTCACAAAATAAAAATGAATGGATGCTTCACTGGAAGTTGGAAAAAAAACTTGGTCACTATTGTGTGTGGTCACAGGCTGTTATTATTTTTTCGGCCACGTTTCCTGAGTTTTCTTTGGTTTCTTTCTGGCTTGGTTGTGCTACAGTAGCAGTAACAGCAGCAGCAGCTGGTCCTTTAGATTAGCTTTAATCCCTTACTATTTATAGTGTACATGATAAAGCTCACATTTGTGATTCCCTCCTTTTTCTTTCCAGCATGACTGGGAGCTCCATGAGGTCAGAGGCAACCAGTAGACTCTGGCTTGAGCATCTCAGTGAATTTATTGATATTTTAAATTAATTTTCATTGAAGAAATACTGTATCATAACATTAATAAGTTTAAGGGGTGCGTCACAGTTAATCCGCATCTGTATACAATACATTAATTCGATCACCACCACATTAGTTCTTCCTTCTTCATATAACTGATCCCTTTCACCCATTTTCACGCCCCTCTCCTTCCCTTCATATAAACACTAATTTGATATTATTGACTAAAAGTCTATTTCCTATGATTTAGCTCATTTGTTTACTTGGTTTTTCTATATACCACATATGAGTGAAACTAAACAGAATAGCTGCTGACATTTAAACAAATTGCCAGCAGTCCAGTAGATAACTCAAAGCAAATTTGGGACTCTGCATTTAGCAGGATTTAGGTAGTGCACTTTTAGTTCATAAAGTTTTATTGGTGTTTCCCAAAGGAGTAACTTGAAATAGAATGCCGAGGATGCAGATGTAGTTGTAGAAGATGATGTCTAATGTCATCCACCTGGTGATGATAAAGAAAAATGAGGGTATGTTAAAGTCGCTGGTGACTTCCTTTGCCCACAGGGACTCCCCTGCTTTCCTGGCCTCAAAGTTCTCTGCCAGTACATTTCAATGTCAAATTGCATGTTTCCCTTAGCAAAGTCCCCTGGTTTGAATAAGTTGATATATGGGTGACTCTAGATTCCTCTGCTGCTTTAATGAAACACCTTTTTGACTTGCATGATGTTTGTGTCTGTGAGGATGGGCCAAGGGAAAGGCTGAAGCCCCAGCAAAGCTCTTACCAGCTCATCTTGTCACTGTGTCTCAGGAAAATGAGCAGAGAAACATTACTGACAGGACCCCGTCTCCACGGAGCATGGCCTCCTGGGTCCTCAGTAACCTGCTACTTGATTCCACACTGGCACCCCAAGTGAACTTCCGACAGCCTCTGACCAGACCCCTAATTAAAATAAGTGGTGTGGGGTACCAGCTAAAGAAACTTTCTAACCTCAGTGGAGGTGTTGGTGGCTTTTGGACCAGGGGTGGAGACTGAGTTAAAGAAACAGGAAACCTGACACTGTGAGGAACAGGATTATGGGTTTAGAAAATGCTTGTTTCCTTCTGTTGTCCTTATGAAAGCTGATAAGGGGATTTTGGAGTTTTTTGGGGAGGAAGAGGGAAGCCTGTAAAAGAATGAGGGAGTTTAATAAACTAGAGGGACCTTTCCAACTTAAATTTCCCAGTGTTTGTTACCTGGTATATTTTCCTGAGAAGTTAAAGTCCCCAAAATAGAAATGAAAACCTGTAACGTTAAGATTTGGCATGATGTCACCTTCTGGCTAGAGGACTTTTGCTCTTACTTTTCTCTTATCAACCCAGAGCAGGAAATGTACTGCGCGACCACTCAGAAAATACGATGGTATTGTGTCCAAGCAGCATGCATCTAACCAGACATACATTTGCACATACACCTATAGATTATAAAAGCTAGATGAGGCCAAAATTTCTATGCCAAAGAGGAGGGTATGATGATTTTTCATATGTAACAAATATTGACTAACTCAGCAACAGACTTTTATGATAAATTGTTTTCTCAGAAGATGATAGAACAGACACTTGAGTTCTTCCAACAAGACCTTTAAGAAAGCTTCCCTCACCTCTTCAAGTGATTATGATGCTCAGATTTTATAACTAGTAGCATTGAGTCATTTCTTAATCTCTCAGGGTCTCAGATTTCTTATTAAGTTCGAAGTTTACCATTTTAAGGTTCTTGGAGGGTCTAAGAATGAAGGAGAAAATTGAACACATGTGGGTAAAGAAGATCTCAAGGATGAGTCTCTACACAAATGAGACCAACATCTATCAATGATGCACAAGACCAGGTTTCTTTTTGGAAAGTTATCCACTGAACTTCAGTGATACCTTCTGAACCAGAACCTGGGCTTGTATATATTCTGTTAACATTCTTGCATGTAGCAGGACTCATAAGGACCTTTGTTTTCTTTCAAACCTTTCTGTAGGTCCACTGATCTAGGTGAGCACATTGGTGCAATAAGAATAGCTCTTTATGTCTTTGTATTGCAGTATGAAGACTGCATCATGATCAGAGAAAACACAGACATAAATTTGAGCTTAGTAGCACTTAAACAGTTACTAGTCCTAATCAAGATTTTATATGGTGATTTTGTCTTTATTTCCATTGTCTAGTTTGAAGAAAAAATACAATTCAATGATACATTTCCTTTCTCACACGTGTCTCTCACCCTGCTAGTAACACACACACACACACACACACACGCACTTTTACCTAATTTGTCTGTTTCCTAATTATTACACACAAATTGATGCAGACTTGGAAGCAGCCTGGTGTAACAGAAAGAACCTGCGTCTTAGGATCAAAAGGCCAGAGTGTGAATTTCAGCTTTACTTATCTGCTGGGCATAGTGAATCAGGTCAGAATAAATCTGTCTACTCATTTTACTAGTTTCCTGCTGCTGCTGTCTTATATTGCTGCAAACTTGTTGGCTTAAAGCAATACATATTTATTCTCTTATCATTCTGGAGGTCAGAAGTTCAGTCAACTTCATGAAACTTAGTCATACTGCCATGCTGAAATCACAGGTGGGCAGGGCCACAAGCCTTCTGGGAGTCTGTTTCTTTGTCCTTTCTGGTTCCTAGTGCTCTCTTTGCATCCCATGGTCTAGGGCCCTTCTGTCTTCAAAGGCAGCAGTGTAACATCTTGCCTCAGGGTCATGTTGCTCCTTCTTGACAAGTGTCCCTTTGCCTCCAATTTATAAGAACTTTTGTGGTCGTATTTAGGGCCCACCTGGATAATTCAGAGCAAGTTCATCTCAAGATTATTAGTCTAATCTCATCTGCCAAGTCTCCTTTGCCATATAAGGTAAAATCCACAGGGTCCCAGGAATTTGTACGAGCATCTTCGGGGACCATTATTCAACTTAACTAATTCACCTATTAAGTAAATATAGTAATTCCTATTCTAAATAACACAAAAACTGAAAAAAGAAAATATTGGTAAGAATGCACATTTAAGAGTCAGTAAATGTCACTGTGCCTGCATGAGAGAGGAGTTGGTCTCTGCTGGCTGTGAAGATAGACACAGCGAAGAATGACAAGCCAGGGCTGATAAGGGCTGGGGTGTGTTCAGAGGCAGAGGTGGCTCTTGGTGCCCGTGGCCCTGGCCAGAGGATGACTCTGGGGGCAAGGCTCAGAGGAAGGCAGAAAATGCTTCAGTAATGGGCTCCAGATGCTCATGACTGGACAACAAGGTTTTATGACCTCCCTTTGAGCACGCTGCGCCTGCATGTCTCCCAGGTGAATGATTATTATTTTGCCACTTAGAGGCCTGATAGTACTTAGATACCCCACAATACCACAGCATGATGGGCCAACCCCTCCATAAAGAGTCTTAGTGCATTTGGGGGTCCCAGCGCTATTAGCATATATCTTTTTCCTTTTCCTGGAGTGGGACGCATACCAGACACTTCAGATGCCACACAGGAATGGAAGAATCACAAATGCCATTGGTTTCCAAGAAGGCGGTGCATCACATTTTGGGCTTTGATCTTTACTTAATCCCTTATCCTGGGCAATGAGATTACTCCCAGCATTCTTGAGACAGGGGGACTTGGGCCAGAGTGTACAACTACTTCACAGGAGTTGTTGTCATGCCTCTGGCTTCTGGACTGTACTCAGAGGTGAACATCTGCTGGGGATCCCTTGGGAGAAGCCAGGAGGAAAGAATGAGCGCATAGTCAGTCTCTGAAGTAGTTCTTGGCAGAAGGAGTCAGGAGACAAGGCTCTCCCATGGAAGCCCTTGGGTAACCTACTCCAGTCACAAGAAGAGGAATTTCCATGGGGCTGCTGCTTGTGAATTTGTATTGCAGGAGTGTAATACATTTGTCCTTTAATTGCTTGACCCCAACTGATACTCTGGGCCACTGTAAGAGAGTGATCTGAGGCAGCCATCACATTCTGCCTCCTTATGACTCTCCTTGCCTTTCGAGGTACTTTCAGAGACTCCCTTCTTAGCTCGGCCAGTGACTTGGGCATGCTGGGAGGTACAGCAAAGTAAATGGGCCTGGAGAGCTGGGTGACTGTGTAGTCACACAGCAGATGTGGCCAACTTGAGTCCAGGGCTCTGTTCGTGTCACTGAGGAGCAGTACAATGCTTGCTTCTGACCCTTCATCTATTTATTCACAAGATATTTTTTTCATTCCTCAGAACCGTCGTGTTTAGGTGTAGGATGGCCAGTCATTCCAATTTGCTCAGGATTAAGGGGTTTCCCTGAGCTGGGGATTTTCAGTTTTTAACCTGAGAATGGTCAAAAGGCAATAACCCTTCAATAAAAAACAAACAAACAGAAAAAAACCCCAACCTGGGAATGTCGTGGGTAGCCTGGGTCACTCTTCTTAGGGCATCCCATAAGCACATACTCACCTGTCCAGAGGGAGCCTGCGGGGAGAGTGGCTATCTGGCCTGCATTCTCTAGTGACTGTCCAACCCTGTGTCCTGCCTCGGTCTGAGTGGGAAAGCAGAAGTCCCTCTAAGTATTTAAACAGGGAAATGCAGGGAATTGGTGGGAAAACTGAGAAGCCAAGTAGGGGACATTCAAACAACCCCCAAATTGGCAACAACATGATGTCAGAGCTACCCCTTGGAGAAGGGGCACAGGGAGGAAGTACAAGACTAGATTGCGAGCTGGGGTCACCCATGAAAGCCACCAAGGAGAGCCAGCAGCGAGTGGCATGTCCTCTTTTTCTGAAAATCTAGTGGGTAGGGCCTATAACTACCACCTGGCTCAATAGGCTGGCAGGAGACATTGACCTCCCCAGGAGGTGCTGAACTTGTTAGACGTGGGCTCCAGTGCTGTCACACCATTGGGACTCGATCCCCTGTGATAACTGGTTACTTTAATCAAAGAAGCTCAGAATCATCAAACATTTAAGCTGACAGACATCTCCACCTTCAGCTGGGGTACTGGAAAGTTGACAGAGGGTTGGCAGGGTCAGGACCAGAAGAGAGTCTGTTTCTGCTCAGGCTGAGATAGGTCTCCCCTTCCCTGCCAGACTGCCTTTGACCTCAGGACCCTCTGGTCAGGGGTCTGAGAGCCATGTACAGGTCCTGATGAAACAAGCTACAGTCAACCCTTCACAGTGACGGTGGGCGTCAGCACCAAATACCTGCCTCTGGGAGGCTAATAGCTGTGATTGCAAATGCATATTCCAAGAGAAGGAAAACTTTTTCAGGAAAACAAATATGGCCTTGGTCCAAAACAGTGACAGGAGGGTAACAGAAAATTTCAATGCTTTGATTTCACAGGGTGGTGGAATTTACATAAATTTGATTTTTTTCTTCTATTTTGTTTCCCAATAACATGTTTCTTCAATAAACTATATATATATACACACATACATACATATACATACTATATGTAGAGATTACATATGTAGTATGTGTACTTATTCAGCAAATATTTTTTGTGTTTCAGTCATCCAGCCATTCCGTGAATGCTTATTGAATGCTTAATCTTGGGCAGGGCGCTATATCAGTGGGGAGTGAAACAGGCATGGTTGGTGTCACTCCAAGCTTACAATTAGCATACCAGGTAGTGGGGCGAGCTCTTCCCCCTCTCCTGTCTCCCTTCCTTTTTTGTTTTCCCAGCCCTACCACCCAAGAAGGGACACTGCCATGCTATGAATGGATGACATTTCTTCCACTTTTTCTTGTACCTGCTCTTGTAGAATCACCAACTTTCTGGAAAGTTCACCTCTAATAATGTATGTATCTGTGTATTGCAAGAAGCATAACTTTGTTGTTCTCACTTGTTTTAACTTCTAGTTTGAGCCCCCATTTCCCATGTCATTTTAGGATTCCCATGTTTTCCCTGGAGTGATACGTGCTCCAGGGGACTTTGATATACTGAGATATGTGTGGGTTCATCCAGTTCTGGTGGTATCTATAGCAAAGTCTACAGTTGATGGTCTCCAAAGCTTGCCAAGGATCTCTCCTCTGTGAGAGACTCTGTGTCCTCTCCACCCTTGGACAGGATTCTGTCACTCTTTCACTCTTGTCCTACAATGATGGCCGCTGCCCCTTCACCTGGTAGTTTTGCCTCTTCTGGGATCTGGACCCCTTCCTTGGCTGCTGTCTGGGCAAATGGGTTTTGTCCAGCAGTTGGCCTAGGGTGCAGGTATAGGACCCTTCTCATTGAGACCTCCCCAGCACCCAAGGCACTCTTTCTTCCCTTTGGTGCTCTTTCCCCTCCTACTCCACTGGAAATCTACCCAGACCAGGACCCTTATTCACTGATGTTCTTCTCAATGTACCATCTTGGCATGATCTTGGTCCTTCCCATGTCCATTAGAAACTAAAAAAAAAAAAAACTGGAAGATTTTCTTATCACATTCCTTCTTGGAGGCAGTGGTTATTGAATTGCCCAACTGCAAAATGCTGGAGGGAAGAAGAGAGTGAAGGGTACAAGAAAATCATGGAAGGCCATGATTTCCCATTTCAGTTATACAGCTTTGCCATGTGATACATATATATGAATAAATAAAATTCAAGAAGAACTAAACATCTAATTGTAAATGATTACATCTCTGTTGATAGATTTTGGACGATGTCTATTTATGTTTTTTGTCATCTTTATTTTGAAATTATTTTTTGTTGTATGATCTTATTCATGTGAGTCTTAAATGCCATCTATAAGGTACTAATAATTCCAATATTTATATCTACAGCCTAAAACTCTCCTCTTGATTCCAAGTGTAGACATGGGACCTCAAAAATATCTAAAGTGGAAATCTTGACTACATTCTCTGTACCCCTGTTGACAATTTTTTTGAAGTGTGCTTTTCTGTCTTTCTCATCTCATTCAAAGAAACCTCAAGCTTCTCAACTTAGATTTTTGTGGTGCTTCTTGATCTCACCCACCAGACTTCCTATCCAATCTGTTTGTAGCTGAGCTATTTCCCTGAAACACATGTATCCACTCCATGTACACTGCCACCCCTCGCCCCAAGCCAGTATTACCTCCCACTTACATCATCTTACAGATTTTTTTTCCTACTCTGGGTGTAGTTTTCTTTATTGGTTGCTAAGGAGATTAGATGATTATTAACCAATGTTGAATAAACAGATTCCTAAGGTTTCTTAAGCTGGGCACACAGAGAATGTCATGAGGGAATCAGTGTTGTTGCAAACCAATGTCTACAATTGCAAATGTCCTTGTGACTTTTCATTTCTGGCTCATATTTGGAAACTCAGTATTTTCTCTCTGAATCTTATTGGATATAGCATACCTCTCCTGATCAGTGACCTCTCTAGACTCACTCACCTTTGACAGCCTGAAGGGGATGGTTGCTTATGCGCTCTCTGAGTTCTGTTGAAAGCTCCTCAAAGTTAATTTCTCATATGTCATGGAATCTAAGCTTAGGAAGTTCCAAATGCTCTTCTGATTTAGTAAAAATCCAGTCACTATAGTCATCACATCATGTAGTGACTGTTTTTCACATGAAAATAATCATTCTTTAATTCTCTTTTCTTCTTGCAATTCTAACCTTCCATCTGGGTTTTTTCCCTTTCCTTTTAGAGGCAAAACTTGCCTATTGCAGTTCAGTGAATTATTTTCTTGTCCCCACATCTCTATATTTCATCTTCACTCATGAAGGATATTTTCCATAAGCAGAGGTTCTAGGTTTTTCTCTTGGCAAATTAAAGACATCATTAAACAATCTTCTGGCTTTTATTATGGCTTTTGAGAGGGCAGTTGATTGTCAATTCTTTAAAGGCAAGATTTTTTTTTCAGAAAAAAAGAATGCTAACATTCTGTCTCTTTTTTGAATATGAGAATTTCTTTTTCCATTGTTATGCTGAGATTCATTGATCTCTTTGATTCTGTGGATAAATGTCTTTCATTAGTTCTGTAAAATAACTCGTTATGATGTATTTAAATATTTTTTCTGTGACTTTACTTTTCACTCCAGAAGCTTTAATTAAATGTATATTAAGTCCATTCATTGTATATTATACTATATCATATTATATTCTGTCTTTTTTATTCACTCCCCTCTATATTATAACCTTGATAGCTTCTTCCCTCTTCAGTTACATGAAGTGCTGTCAAAATAATCTATAGGTTTCTTAATTTTAGTTCATATAGACATATTTGGACATTCTTTTGAGTTATTGTGTACATCACTTGTAACCTTGTTATAGTTTCTAGCTTCTTGCTAAAATTTCCAAACCTGTTGGTTATTTCTTTGATTATAGTAACCAGAATTATTTTAGTCTCTGTCATGTAATTCAAATATTTGGCATGCCTATGCATATTTCTTTTATCTGATGGCTCTCACTCATGGTGTCATGTTTTCTTGTATGCCTGGTTGTCTTTGAATATGGCCAATCCAGTTATTTATGGGTATGCCCAAGAGGGTGCATGAACATAACCTGCTCACTGTTGCTCAGTGATTTGCCATGGTCTTCCTCCTGCCCTTTTAGCCTCCAGTCCCATTCAAGAGAGGTCTCTGCTATCATTTTTCCCTGTTTTATGCAAATTGCCTCCTACAGGACACTGTCATTTTCTCAGACAACCAATGCAACTCTAGCTTGTTGTGCCAAACCACTGCGGATCCCTCAAAGGACAAGAGGAATTCTGCGCTCTTGGAGGTTCTTAGAAAACTGAGGCCACATAGTCATCTATATAAGAGTGACAGGTGGGGATGACAGTGATAGTGGTAGGCCCTTAAGCTTCTTGGCCCAGTGTTTTTATGCTTTGGGTTAAACAACTCTTTGCACTTTCACTTGTAATTTTTCTGGTGATATCCCATGGGGACAAACTCTGGTCATAGGGATCAAGTAGACTAAATAAAATGATCCCTCCTCTTTGATGACGGTAATGTTTATTTTTTGTAGCGGTGATCAAGCTTGTCCACCTATCTTTCCCTTCCTTTCTGGTACTCATTGAGTTGCTTGGTCCATAGAGATTAGCTTCTAGGGGGATTGCTCATGCTTTGTCAGACATGCTCAGACATTTGAGAACATGGGAGGGAGAACCATAACTTCTCTTTATAAATTACCAGAAATTGCTATACACATACACACACAGACACACAGACACAGACACAGACACACACACACACACACACACATCTATTTTTGGCCTAAGTGCCTTCTGGCTCTTAAGGAAAGCACATGAAGTAGAACCATGGTTCTACTTGGTAAATTTCCTTTAGCTGAGCTCTGAAAGTCCCTGGTGCCCTCTTCCCAGCCTCTGAGCTTGTGGTGCCCAGGACTGCATGTTCTGCTTCCTGTTTCGCCTCAGTGGACCATGAGTCAGCTCAAGCTGCGGACAAGGCCTCGGTCTGTAGCACCGCTCCCACCCGGGGTACGTTGCATCCTAATCCCAGGAGCTGTCACCAGAAGAGTTTCATCCTCTGTGCCCTCCCCTTGAGACTCACTCTGGGCCTCCCTAGTGATGCAATTTATTCTATTTTTATTGATAGAATGGGGATCCATAATTCTAATATTACCTGAATGCCTGAGGAATTACATCTTACTTTCTCCTGAAAAACACAGCAGCTTGTCATGATGAGTGGTGCTACCATGAATAATACAGCTTTCAGTTGAAACTTCTTATTCCAAGAATCAGTAAATGACTGTATTCTTCTGTATTCTCTCCCCTCCTCTGTTAAATTTAGGTTTAACAAGTTATGAAATATTGTGGTTTTACTTCTGGGTAGAATGTTTTTTTTTTTCTACTTTTATTGTGTTTCCAATGGATGGGAGAATTAAAATGGAACCTTATGAATTAGCAGTTTGGGATACCTAAGATTTCAAAAATCTTGAAGGGAGAATGAACTGCAAATTTTCAAAGTTTCTAGAATACTTAAGTAGGGAGGAACCTGTGAGACACCAGCCTGGTCCTATTGTAGGACCAGAAAGAACACTGAGACCCAGAGAGACAGTGGCTTGCTTGAGATCACATAGCAGGTGTGTGGACACTGGTCCAGGTTCCTGTCTCTAGACTAGCAGACTCACCTGAGATTAGAGAAAACAGAAATGTGGCTTGTGATTTATCTCTTCTATCATGCTAGTGCAAAGATTTTTATTCTACAAACATTGAGCAATGGCTGTGTGTCAGTTGTTACACAGTTCATAATTATTTTCTCTAAGAGCTCACAATAGTTTATATCTAGGATTCTATTAATTTCTATCTCTGCCTTTGAGACATCTGAAGGAATCTCAGTGTCTAAGGAGGCAACTGAATTCACTGAGCTATAAGTGGGTGACTGGATACTCCTGGGGACCCTTGTGTGTGTCTTTTGATGCCAGACTGCATTGTAGGCTCACATTCATTCTCTCAACATGTTGTTCCACAAACACTGTATGCATTGAGCAGCTACTATATACCAGGTTTGGAGATAGCATGCTGAGCAAAGCAGGTTAAAGCCTTGCCCACACAAAGAAGAAACTGTGAACAAATAATTGCACTTGTGATGTGATGCCAAATATGGAAAGAGGTATACAGGGAAATGAAAGTCAGAGGGGGCCATTTTGGAAAAGAAAGTTAGGGGAGGCCTCACTGAGTGGGACCAGAAGTAGGGTGTTGGGGATATAAATCCTGAAAACATCTGGAGAAGATCTTTCCAGATAGAAAGAAGAGAGTCAGGTAGAGGGTCAAATGGATGAAACTGAAAGAGGCAGTAGAGGGTGGTAGGGAACGAGGCAAGTAATGGTGGCTGGGCCAGATCACGTAGGAGTGCAGAAAACATGGAAGAAGTTGGATCCTTTGGTACAAAAAAATCGTAGTGAAGCACAAATAACATAAAAGTGACCATTTAAACCATTTTTGAACTCATAGTTTAGTATTGTTAAGTACCTTCACATTGTTATGCAACCAATCTTCAGAACTCTTTTTGTCTTGAAAAACTAAAAGTCTTTACCCATTAGGCAACAATTTCCCATCTCTCTTTCCCCACCAGCCCCTGGCCATCACCCTTCTACTTTCTGTCTCTAGGAATTTCCTTACTCCAGGAGTCTCATATACATAGAATTATATAGTACTTGTCCTTTTGTGTTTGTCTTCTTTCACTCATCATAAATGTCTTCTAGGTCCATCCATGTAGCATTTGTCAAATGTCCTTTCTTTTTCAAGACTTACTAATATTCCATTGCCTCAATATACTATATTTTTTCTTATTTTTCCATGGGTCAATGGGCAATTATGTTGCTTCCATCTCTTGACCATTGTGAATGGCACTGCCATGAACATGAGTGTCCAAACATCATTTTGGGATTCTGCTTTCAAGTATTTTGATTATATACCCAGAAGTAAAATCTCTATATCATATGGCAGTTCTGCTTTGAATTTTTTGAGGACCCTCTACACTTTTTTCCATAGTTGCTATACCATTTTGCATTAAACATTGTTTAATGGTTCCAATT
Source organism: Solenodon paradoxus (assembly GCA_004363575.1). NCBI lineage: Eukaryota > Metazoa > Chordata > Mammalia > Eulipotyphla > Solenodontidae > Solenodon > Solenodon paradoxus. The sequence goes on along the minus strand of RJWH01000806.1, from coordinate 183,966 downwards.
TCTTCACTTGCTTGCTCACATGTTGTTTTTTTAATTTTTGCCAGTAGCCATCGCAATGTGTCTGAGGTGGTATCTTGTGGATATGATTTGTAGGTGTTGAATATTATTCTAAGGACAATAGGGAGTATTTGGAGGCCAGTAGGTAGGATTGGGTGTGGGGGCAGGGTCTGCTCAGATTTGAAGGGATCTCGTTGATCACCTTGTGGAGAGTCCATGGTTGAAGAACCTGGAAGTATATTACCTTGGAGAGAATGAGAGCAGCAAGGTAGGGAGGAGCTGTCAGATATGGATATATTTTGAAGGTAGAGTTGACAGGTTTTGCAGATAGATTGTAGAGTTTGAAAAAAAAGAGAGGAGTCAAGGAAGACTACAGATTTTTGGTTTGACAGAGTACAGTGACCCCATTAACTGAGAGTACCATCCGAATGGGGTCAGTGTCGAGTTGGGAAGGAAATGAAAAGTTGCATCTGAAATATGTTATATGTGGAAAGTCACACAGTAGACACCTAAGTGGACATAGATTGAGGTATCTGAAGCTGAGAGAGAGAGAGAGAGAGAGAGAGAGAGAGAGAGAGAGAGAGAGAGAGAGAGAGAGAGAGAGAGAGAGAGAGAAAGAGAGAGAGAGAGAGAGAGAAAGTTGGGTTGGAAATATGGATTTGTGGGTCTTCACATATACTTAGCGTTTTCAGCTCTGGAGATAACCTAGGGCAGGGGTCACCAAGCTACAGTCTGTAAACCAAATATAACTGCTGTCTTTTTTTGTGCCACTTGGCCAGCCAAGAATGGTTTCTACATTTTTGAATGCTTAAATTTTTTTTTAATAATTTTTGTGCCACATGAAAATGCAATGTCAGTGTCTCCATACAAGTTTCATAGAAATCCAGTTGTGTTCATTTGTTCACATACTGTCTTTGGCTGCTCTTGGCCAAGGGAGGGATGGGGCGAGGAGGGGGTAAAGAGAAGAAGTACAGAGTGAGGCCTGATCAGGGCTTGCTAAAGGTCAAGAACTATCCTTGTGAATCCAGAATGCCAACATGGTGAGCCAGTCCAGGGGCCCAGCAAGCCAGGATGGCTCACCACCTGTCCTGAGGGCAGCTGAAGTCACAATGACCCATAATAACCTATTAGATGGAGCCTTATAAAATGACTGACATTCAACCATGTTTTCTTGTTACATTAAATTCCTAGGGCTGTTATACTAAATTATCACAAATTACCAGCAGTAACTGAAAAGAATGGAAATACATTCTCTCAGAGTTCTAGAATTCTGAATGAAGGTAGAAGCAGGGCCATACTCTTGACAAACGCTTTAGGGAAGTCTCTCTGCTGGCCTCTTCCCAGCTTCTGACAGTTGTTTGCAGTTCTTGACATCTCTCAGCTGATAGCTGTACCACTCCAGTCTCTGCCTTTGTTGTCATAAGGTTTCTTCCCTGTGTCTCTATGTCCAAATCTCCTTGTTTTTATAAGGATGCCAGTCATTGGATTAGAGCTGACCCTGATCCAGTATAACTACATTTTAACTTGATGACATCAGCAAAGACTAGGCTGACCATATTTCCTGGAGGCAAAAGCGAGATGAGGCTTTTAGGCCCCCCGAGTAGACTGGGCCTAGGGCAACTCAACTTCTCTTTTGCCCTGTATCACAGACAGGCCTGGTTGATTAAAAATGGGACAAGATTGATGGTCAGATAATGTGAAAACAAGCAGTACTATCCTGTTTAAAATGGTATGTATGGTCAAGTCTAGGAAAGACCCTATCTTCAGAAAGACCATGTTTGCAAGTTCTGGTGCTATGACACTACCTTTCCGGAAGGAGACTAAATTCTACTTGCTACTCTTCTATATACGGATGTCACATGGTTCAATCAAAGCATGTGTGGGTTCTTGAGATTTTTTTGAAAGGACACGGCCAGGTGACTAATCTTGTGGGAAGGAAATAGGAAACAATCTCTAGTGTTGGTTTTGAGACCATGAGTTTACTTTCCCTCCTCTCCTTCACTACATTTGGGGTGGGGAGCAGCTGCCTGGCTAATGACAGATTTGGAGAAAGAGTAGTACAAGTTTCTCTGCTGTCACCAGTGAGCTCAAGTAACCCGAGGCGGTGTTTTCTCATGTGTCTGTGGGAGAGTCCCAGACTTGGGGCCTCAGATGCTGGAGCCCTGAGCCCCAAGTCTGCTGTCTGTGGCTCTGCCCTCTCATCTGAGTCTGTTCCTTCACCTGGAGGAAGGAAAGAAATGGGCTGCCTCTCTCACAGTGTCAATGTGAAGATCACAGGCCTTTCAGTCTGCAAGCGTTTGGCAGAGCTGAGGGATTTCGCAGGATGAAGATTCAGACATGGCTCACAAAGTTGGTTTTCCCTCACACAGGCATCTCCAGAGCAGAGCCTGGCAGCGTAGTGTTGTTTTCAGAGAGGTCAAGCTGCCATCACAGAACGGCAGCAGGATCAGAACTTAACATTAATCTACTCTAGATCACATTTCTTTCCAAAAATCAAATTTTGTGAACTTAGAAAATTGCTGGATAGCTTTTTTTCCCTTTCTCCCCACTGCCCCCTGACCCCGTCAGTTGTGGTAAAGTACACAGAACATGAACTTTATGATTTTATCCATTCAAAGTGTACAGTCCAGTGGCATTAAATACGTTCTATTCCAGAACTTGTCATCACCACAAACAGAAGCCCTGGACTCATTATTTCTGCACTCCCACCCCACCCCCTACAGCCACAAGTCTGCACCCTGTCTCTGTGGATTCCCTGTTTTGAACCTGCCATATCCAGGGACTCACACAGCATGTGGTCACTGTGTCTGGCTGCTTTCCCTTAGCAAATTATTTTCAAGGCTCGTCCATATGGTAGCATGGATCACTATTTCATTCCTCCTTTTGGGCCAAATCACACCCCACTGTATGGATAGGCCATGGTGACTCGTTCACTGGTTGACATGCCTTTGGGTGGTTCCCCTTTGGTTGTTGTGATCAGCTAGTGTGAGTGTTGCCTTGAACATTTTCCTTTTGAACACCTGCTTTCAATTCTTCTGGACACCTGCCTAGGAGAGAAACTGCTGGGCACGTGGTGACTGTAACTAGTTGATGGGCTGCTGACTGTGTTTCCCAGTGGTTGCTCTGCTTTGCACTCCCACCAGTAATGGATAGGGTCTTTCATTTCTCCTGGATAGTGTTTCCACACTTGGTTTATGAAGTAAGTAATCCCTAGGTCAATCCTCGACTGGGCTGGGCTAGCCAACTGCTCTTTCTTTGTCTTTCCTGCTGCAGACAAGAGCCTGGAGAGCAGCTGGAGGTCACCCATGCTGATCTCCTCAGTGACTTCTCCTGTGAGTTGCTGTGGTCCCCATTTGGCAGATCTTCTAGAGCTGTAGGGCAGCCTCCAGCAGCAAGACACTGGGGTGCAGCTGACTTGGTCCTCTGGGTACAGTCATGATGGCAGAGGACAGTTCTACCCAGCGTGGGGACAGGCCTCTGGTGCTGGCCTTGGTCTGAATCCAGGCCCTCTTCCTTGCAGCCGCATGCTGGCTCTGCTGGTGGAGCAGTCAGTTCGGGGTGGTGGTGCGGGGTCTGTTCTCTTCTAGCCCACTTTTCCCATCTCTCCTTCCTCTGCTTTAATGAGCCTGTGGCTCCTCTGGGTCTTCTCTTTTCTGAACACCTCTCTTCTGCTCCCTTCTCCACTCCAGGTCCCCACCTCTCCCAGTGCACAGTGGGCGGGCTCACACAGCTCTTTGATCTTCCAGGAACATTCTGTCATCTCTTAGGGGGGTAGAAATGTATGCATCCTAGTTTACATTCAGACACAAGGCCGTGAACTCATCTTATCTGTTGCTAGCAATAACACGCTTTTAGCTGCATCCAGTGTGACTGACTTACCTAAGCGAGCGAGCATATCTGTTTTTCTTGATGTTTTAGAATGATGGCTAGAATGTGGGTCAAAAGGCCCCTTAGTCTGGTGGTGTGACCTTAGGCCCTCCTCCCCATTTCCTCTCCTCCTACAAAGGGAATGAAAGCCCAGGAGCAGCAGCCATCTGGTTCACTGTGAGGTGTCAGTGAGAACAGGAGCCTGGGCTCCCTCTTTCCCAAGGGCTGCTTTTGTCCCCCGGGAGTGGGCAGAATAAAACGTCCTTGCCATTTCTTACCATAGTTGTGTTGGATGACAAAACAGCCTACTGTCCGGCCTGGTGGAATGTCCTTTGAAGAATGCTGTCCATTCTGGAAGCAGAACCCTGGCCAGAGCTTCCTTCGGAGTGGGTCCCTGTCTTAGAAAGACAGTGTGGCGATGGGAACATCTGACGAGAATTGCCTTGGAATGGGGAATGTTGCAGGAGTGTTTCTTGTGACTAGATGCATTCCAGTTTTGGTTCCAGATTTTATAAAAAACTATGTTTTCAAAACAAAATTGTCCCTGGTCCAGTGACACCAGGTCATTCCACATAAACAGTCCCCCTAGGCTAAGGGAAGGCCCAAAATATGCAGGCGCATGAACAATACTATTTGGCCCACGTGACTGCATAATTTTCGCGGGCCCTTGCCTAGTGAGAGTGGCTGTCTGTTTAGGAATCAGCCTCCAGGCCTGGCTTCTAGTGGTTTTCTTACCTGTGGGGTCTGTGCTGGGTTCAAGATTCCAGAGGCAAAGGATGCCTGTGTTCGGATTGTGTGCACTTCATTTTCACGTAAATCCTGCTCCCACCGTAAAGCTGGGCTGTGGGCCTGGATTCCACAGCGTGTGGTGCTGGAGATGTTCACCTGGGAGGGGGAGGGGACAGGAAGCATGGGTCAGAGTAATCTTGTGATTTTACTTTTTCCTTTTTGGTCTGTTCTTCTCAACTTTTTTTTTTTTTTCAAACAAGAAAGAAGACAGATGTCTATTTTTCACTTCATGGCCCATGTCTGAACTGCTTGCTAACAAAATGTCAGTTTACCTGTCCTTGAGGCTGGCCTTTGGTGCTGGATTTTAGGGGCAGGGAAGAATGGGAAAGGAAATGTAGAGAACCCAGGAAGGATTCATGTTTCTTTCCTTTTCCCCTCCTCAGCTCTCTGTTCCTGTCTGGCTAGAGTTAAATAAAATAAAGAGCTTGGCTCCCATGAGGCCTGGGTGGGAGGGGAGGAGGGAGGGGAGGAGGGAGGGGAGGAGGGAGGGGAGGAGGGAAGGGAGGTGGGAGGGGAGGAGGGGCAGAGAAGTGAGTTTGACCAGCTGCACAGTCCCCTTCTCTGCTCCTGCCCACCACCAAGCACCCATGCTTGCATACACATGCATGTATACATGTGCCTCACCCCAACAGCTACCCCAACAGACACACATACCACACATACATGTCCCCAAAGACCACAGACATACCCTACTCCTCCCGCAGACATGCATCCACTCCCCACAGGGATAGCCCCACCATGCACCTCCCTCACATTCCCTCCCCACAGATATGCCCACCAGACCCCACCCCCCACACACACCCCTACCTCACATCCCTGCATACACCCTGCACTGTAACAGACAGCACATACATGCCAGCATACTCCCATGCCAGCCCGCCACATACACCTATAGATTAGGTATCCATCCTACTCCATATGACTCCATCTTAGCTAACTGTATCTCAAATATCCTATTTCCAAACAAGCTCATGTCCTGAGGTACTGGGGTTAGGACTTCACCATATAAATCTTGAGGAGCACCATGCAGCATGGACAGAAGGCATGTAGGTGCCCACCAGCTGGGCCTCTTGGTCCTCTGGGACTATAGACTCTTGGCTCAAGATAGGGTTTCTTGACTATAAGCCGTGGGAACCAAACAAGGTGCCCAGTTTCCTGAGCAGGTTAGGTGCTTGGGATTCTGAAGATTGCCAAGGAAAGCAAGGACCTGTGCCTGGGCTCACAATAAAGGGACAGCCTGGCCTAATAAAACTTGACAATGGACCAGGCATCAGACCTGGCAAGGCATTTTCATGCTTATTATTCGCTTGAGCCCCACAACTAGCAGCCTGGGGAGGCATGTCTGCTCAGAGTTCTTATCCTCATATCCAGAAAGAAGTAACGTGCAAAAATGATGTGTCAGCTGGGCACTGCCACCTGTGTCCTGCCCACTGTCTCCAACCTCACCCCAGGTAGTCCAAAGTGGAAATCCTTGCAGTTTTCTCTCACTGGGGCTCAATCCAGTCCAGAGACCAATAGAACAATCCTCCTCTAAACATTCCTCTCAACAAAATTCTCCCCCGAGTCTTGGGGCGCATTAGTGAATGAAAATAAACCCAGAGGACAACATCATGCTGGACTCTTAATCCCTTTGGGGCTCTATCACGGCTCCCTCTCCTCCCCTCTCAAACCCCCTCCAGATCAGAGAGAACAGGGCAGGTTCCCATCTGCTCATGCCAACCCTGGGAAGCAAGTAACCTGCAGCTGTACCTGGCTTGGCTGTGGCCTCAGGACCTTTCCAGAATGCCGAGCCAGGCCCTTCTCAGCACTCAGCCCAGGCCTGCAGGCTGCTGGCACTCCATCCCGAAGGCGGTTTTGATGGGCTTCATAGGACAGGCAGGAACGTGGGGGCAGTGCTAGGCTGTGAATCTCTGCAGAGTTCACTGACGGTGTGGGTGCTTTCCCACATGTCACTTGTTTGCTTCTCATAAGACCTTCCTTGCAGGACTGGGTCTATCCCTCTTTGCCTTTTAGAGTTGGGAAGCAAGCCCTCCATGACTCTCCAAAGGTCCATGGCTGGCAGGCCTGGGGAAAGATGGAATGCAGATCTGCTAACTTCAAGCTCAACCCTCAGTTCCCAGCTGGAGGTCACCCCTAAACTGAGGTCCTTGTGGAAGAACCCTCCTTGGAGGCTGCTTTGCAAAAGAATGGGGGTGGGAGAACGGGAACAGTGGGTACTGCTATGAGCATTGGAGTTGCAGGGAGGGTGGGGGTCTCTATTTCTCTCTCAGTGATTTTTCTGGAGGGAGAAAGTGTTATCTGATGTGCAAGCTTGGGTGAGAGGATCTGTATATTAGACCAAAGACAAGGCTGCTGGAAATGGGTAAATGATTCAGCTAAAGACAGTCATCAGCCTACCCCTAGATCTTTTCTTGAACCTGTTCATGTTCTGTCTAAGTACCAAAGTCCTTTTGGTAATCGCTTCTTCCCATTAAAACACAGGGCCAGTGGCAGCCCCACCCCCAGCCACGGAGGGGCCTGGCTCACTGACAGGCGAACCCATGGTGTGGCCTCTCCAGAAGAGGAAAATGGACTCTGGCGCCACGCAGCCACTGATCTTGAGATGACCTTGTGATTATGAGCTTGAGGTTCAAGCCCACAGACCCCAGGTGATGGGTGAGGAGCCGGGGCCGCACAGGACAACCAGCCAGGCTGAGAGGAAGTACAGCGCTCTCTCCAAGGCAGTTGTGGAGCTCCCCAGCTGCAGTCACCAAGTCCCTGCTGGGTCCTCGGCCTTGGGTGGCATTGTAAGGGGCTGACCCAGAGGTGCACCCTGCGCTGTCTATAGACTGATGTGCCTCCCACTTCCATAGGTGCAAGTTTCAAATACCTGTGAGTGTTGTGATGAACACCAACTTCAGCGTTTTATTGGTATAGCCTCATTCAATATCTACTAGCAGTCAATATATTCTAGAGTTCTGTGAGGACAAGTGAGACGCTTTGACTCTGTTATGGCCTGAATTGTGTCCCTGTACCTCAGAATGGGAGTGTATTTGGAGTTTTAAAGAGGCAGTTAAGTTAAAATAATGTTGTCAGAGAGCTTCTTAGTCCAAATGGTTTTGTGTTCTTATGCAAAGATTAGGACAGACATGCGCACACACGAAGGAAAGACTGCATGCAGACCTTGCAGAAGACAAGGAGAGAGGCCTCAGGAGACACCAGCCCTGCTGACACCTTGATCTTGGACTTCCGGCCTCCAGAACCACTGGTCTGTGACATTTGTTATGACTGCCTTGGAAACCTGACACAACATGAAAGGGAGTTGGTTGTCCTACTTGGAAAGGTTGACTAACATTGGCCCGACTTTGACCACATGTGGCAATCAGGAGTCATGTGGTGGAGGAAAGAGTCAGTTGTTTAGCTTTCTACCCCAAGGAACCCCTGAGACACACTTGGGCATTGACCCATCTGTGCCGAGATGCTTGCACTTGGTGTATCTATGTGTTTTTTTTTTTGTTGTTGTCACAACAAGGCTTAAGAAGCTAAAGAGGCCACACCTTGGTGATTTAGCAGATATGTCTGCTGCTTCCGGCTGCCATAGCCCACATGCATCCCAAGGACCTAGGTTCATAACTGTGGCTGGGGGAACAACCAAATACAACTAAAATAGATGCTTCTTTCTGCCTGCACCTTTCCTGTATTTATTTTTTAATTAATTTTTTATTGTAGTAGTTATTCTACACATTAAAACAATTTCCTATGTATGGGTTCCTCAATTCTTAGATGTATTTAAACATAACATGCCCTCCACCAAATCACCAAGTGTTCTTCCCCAGTGTCTAGTGGCCACCATTTGCCCCTGCCTGCCCCATTCCCTGAGGTCATCTCAGTTCTGTTGCAGATATTTCAGGGTTGGTTTTGTTTCATCGGTTCCTTTGTTTTGTCTGTTCACATTTCACCTATGAGTGAGGTCATTTGGTATCTACCTTTCTTCTTTTGACTTGTTTCACTTAGCATCATCCCCTCTAATTCCATTCATGTTGATTCAAATGACAGGGTTTCATCTCTTCTAAAGGCTGTGTAATATTCCATTTTATATATGTACCACATCTTCTTTAGCCATTCATCTGATGTTGGGCACTTAGGCAATTTCTAGTTCTTAACTATTGTGAATAGGGCAGCAATAAACAATGGGATGCAAGTGTCTCTTCCGATGGGTGCTTTTGTATCTTCTGGGTAGATGCCCAGAAGTGGAATGACGGGATCATATGGGATTTCCATCTTCAGTTTTTTGAGGAATCTCCAAACTGTTTTCCATAGGGATTGTACCAACTAGCAGTGCCACCAACAGTGCAAAACTATTCGCTTTCTCCACTCCTTGCCAGATTTTGTTGTTTCCAGACTTTTGGATAATAGCCAGTCTCTCAGGTACAAGGCGATATCTCATTGTTGTTTTAATTTGCATTTCTCTGATAGCCAGTGAGTAGGAAGATAATTTCATGTCTGTTGGCCATCTGTATATCCTCTTCAGAAAAGTGTCTCTCCAAATCCTCCTCCCAGTTTTTGACTGGATTGTCTGTTCATCTGCTGTTGAGTTTTATGAGTTCTTGATTTATTTTAGATATTAAGTCTTTGTTAGAAATATTGAATGCAAGTATCTTCTCCCAGTTAGTAGATTTCCTTTTGGTTTTGGTGTGTTTTCTTGTGAAGAAGCTCCTCAGTTTGATGTAGTCCCAGTTGTTTATTTTTCTTTTGTTTCCCGTGATGGCGGAATTGAGGCTCCAAAGACTTCTGTACAGCTGATGTCATGGAAAGCTTTTCCTATGTTGTCTTCTAAGAGCTTTATGGTTTCTGGTCTTATGTCCAAGTGTCTAATCCATTTTGAGTTAATTTCTGTGAATGGTGTTAGAGAGTGGTCTAGATTCATTCTTTTGCATGTGGCTGTACAGTTTTCCCAGCACCATTTGTCGACGGTGGGTTTCCATCATATGCTTTTGGCTCCTTTGTCCTAGATTAACTGACTGTATGTGAACGGGTCAGTTTCTGGTGGTTCAGTCCTGTTCCGCTGATATTGTATCTCTCCTTTAAAAACTAAAAGAAAAGATAAAGATAAAGAAAAATAATTGTTCTCCTACTGGAGTTTGCAAGGAGATGGAGTTTTGTGGGAGAACAGGAAAGCAGCTCAGCAACTGGTTGTATAAGCAAAGAGGCCAGTCATGAGTGGTCACTGAAGTTTATTGAAGTGAAATCATGACAGGGCAGGCACTGAGGACAGACTGACCCAGGGTGTGGAGGGCAGCGTGTGCCCGGCGAACACACAAAGCTCGCAGACAGGCTCTTTAGCCGCAGTACTGCAGCGCCTTTCATACAAAGACGTTTCTCTTACAGTGATCTGGGGCTATGAAGAGCCAAAGACCATCAAAGGGGATCGTTTTATTCAATAAATTGTTACAGGAAATGCAGTTCATTGTGTTCTAATTCTCAGAAAGTTAGATATGGATGAGTGAGGAAAACATTAATTCCCTACCAACCACAGTTTAACAAGCAGAATACCCTGTTCTTTCACTTACCCAAATAGCCACCTGATTAATAATAACTAACAGCGACCTATAAAGCATGCATAGCAGACTGCATTTCCTATTCATTTTTTGATTTTTGGCCTAGAGAAAAAGTAAGTATGTGATCAATTGCTGGAGTGCATTACACCGCGAAGGACTTACCTAAATTCTAAACCAATATATTTGTACCAAAATGAGACAGGATGGTGTGATGAATAGAGCATTTTTTAAAATTGCTTTATTTCTTTTGTTTACATTGCTATATGCATTTTAGGATTTTGAAATCACACCTCAGTCTGTGTGTGTTTCACACCACACCCACAACCCTTGTGTAGTGCACTTCACCACCGCCTTGCTCCTTCCTTCCTTCCCTCCCCCTCCCCTGGTAACCACAGTCCTGTGTCCCTGAATTTTGCTGGGGTTTGTCTGTTCATTTGTTTTGTTTCTTTATATTCACATACAAGTGAAACCATCCTGTACTTCTCTTTTTCTTTCTGGCTTATTTCACTTAGCACGATCTCCTCTAGTTCCATCCAGGTTGTTGCAAGGACACAATTTCATCTTCTTCTTTTTCCTTTAAAATTTTATTTTTTGGTACATCTTGGCTGTTCTTGCCAGCTCTGGATGTGAACTTGGGAACTTGGGATGTATGTGGACTGTACCCAGCCAGATTTCCCCAGGGCATGACAATTTCATATTTTTTAACAGCTGGAATTTGCAAGGAGGTGGAATTTTGGAGTGGGAGAACTGGAAGGTAGTTCAGCAATTGGTTTTATTAGCAAAGAGGCTAATTCCATTGAGCAAATATGTCAATTTCTTCTTTTTTTCTTCAAAGGAGAGGTGCAGGCAGGAATGAGGGTAAGTAGGCAGAAGGCAGAAAGACAGAGGAGGAAGAAGCATTTTATTTTGTTTAATAGAATTCTTCATATTTTTTGCTTCCCCAGTCCTGGGGCTTGAACCAGGATCCTTGGCAGGTATGTAGACTGTGCTGGTGGAAGGCAGCTGACCAAACTGCTGCTCCACCATGACCTGCCACCACAGCTTCTTTATCCAGTCATCTGGTGACAGCGTTTACTTTGTTTCCATGTTTTGTGTATTGTGAAATGTGCTGCTATCAACATGAGATTGCAGAGAGTTTTCCTGATTAGAGTATTTGTATTTTCTGGGTTTGTGCCTAGGAATGGGATTGCTGGATCAAATGATAGATTTCATATTCATTTTTTCTGAGGAATCTCTATATTGTTTGATGAATAGAGAGTTTCGGAGGGTGTCTTTTTAGTCTTGATCCTGCTCCAGTGGTAATTTGATGGTTTGTCAGATCATGTTTACTTTGCGTAGATAGCTCCTGAAGCGATCAGTTTGCCCAGGTCTGATTTTGTGGAATCTCTTGCTTCTTCTGTCATGTTAGTTGTGCTGTAGGGGTGTGGAAATGGGAGGCAGCTGGTGGGGGAGTCTTGTGGGTTTGCAGACAGTGTTGGTAGAGGAGGTAGATATGGAGCAATAAATTTGAAGGATAAATCAATAGAGTCAACAGCTATCTATCGAGGATCTATGATGTGCCAGGCGTGGGTTTAAATGCTGAGGATGCAGCAAAGAACAGAATGGACACCACCCTCACATTAGGTCTTTGTTTTCAAGTTATTCTAGGCAAAAATTGTTTTTAAAAAGTTGAAAAAGATGAATGATTTGAGGCAACGTGGAGGGAACTAGAAGCATTTTACTGAATGTGTGAGTTAGAGGACAAAGACAAACGTTGGATGAATTCCTCTCTCTTTAGAACATGGAAGAAAAAAGAATGAATTGATGAAATAAAATTCAAATAAATCTCTGGACTTTGACAACAAAGCTAAGGTTGTTAAAGAGTGTGTTGGGTGGGATCAGGAGGTGAAAGGGGTTTACTTATTTAATTTAGTTTTCTCTCCTTTTATCATTTATTCACTTGTTTGTTTTTTGTTTTAATAAAAAATCAGAAGATAAAAGATGAAGGGAAAATAAAAGATGGTGTAAGGGGGTTGCTAGTGGGTATGCTTCATTTATACCTTCATTTGATCCATCCAGCATTTACTGATCATCTACCGGGAGCAGGTTTTGTGAAAGACACTGGGGACACAGCGATGACCAAGCCCCAGCTCTGGCACTGGAGGAGTTCAAAGTCTGGGGTGTAAAGACACCAGGACAGCAGGTCTGAGCTCTGAGGAAGGCTGGCTCAGAGGAAAAAAAGGCAAGCCCAGGAGGAGAGGGTGTGGAAGGATTCCTAGAAAGAGAGGGGGGACATGTAGATCTCCAGCTTAAAGATGAACAAGAAATTGCCAGATAGCACAGCAAGAAGGGGATTCCAGGGAGAGGGAGAGGAAGACACCCATCTGGGTCAGGGAGGCACAAACAGAAGTCTCTTGGGCGGAGAAGGACTGATGGCGGAGAGCTTTGATGGGACATCTGGTTTTAATTTGAGACATGGCGGGGTTCAGGATGTAACTCAGTGAAAATTGTATTTGAGGTTGATGACTTTTGTGTGCTTGCTCAGATCATATCCTTAAACAGAGATTGCCTATTAGCCAACCAATTAGATCCCTGAAGAGGCAGCACCATAATTTGTTGGGTCTTAGGAGACTTAGAGGCTGGGGAATAATAAGAATAAATGTATTGATTGAGTTTAAGTTTGCCAAGAAATTCAAGAGTCTGTGCTTCACTATGAAATGCAAAATGAAAATGTTTTTTTTGGGGGGGAAAATGGGCAAAAAGGCAGTGATGACTAAATAAATCAGAAGTCCTTTGTCTACAGACCATTCTGGTTGACAATAAGAGATTAAATTTTTTCCTGACTGGTAAGGAAGTTGTCAATAGCTTCTCCTTCCTTATAGCCATTTATTACTAGTTTCTCAGGAGGCGAGAAGCAGAAAGAACAGGGCTCTGAAGGGCCTCAGCAGTGCCTCTCCTTTCCCACCGTTTCTATTCCCCTCATCCCCTTTTCCATGCCCAGGTGGACAAAGAAGGGGCAGGGACATGGGGAGATAGGAAAGAAAGGCCAGAACAACAGTGTGCGTGAATTTCTTGGTATGTTTACTCTCGTTGCAATGTTTTTACCCGGCGATTTAGTGAACTTGGAGTCCCACAGTATCTCTGGGACATTGCCTCTGAACCCGGGTCTTCAACCTTGGTAGAGATCAGAATTCGCTAAACAAAGGGTTGAGATCTGCACATTCCCAGCCCTGCCCCATTCAGTTTCGGGGGCATCCTTTTACCTAGATGTGGAGCAGAAATTCCCAATCTGTGCTTTGCGGTTGCCAGGGAGTCAGATGTCTTTTCTGGGTGGAGGCACTGACTTGTGGTTTTGCTTGTGTTTTTTGGGGTCCGACTAAAATTACAGATAGCCCTAAGAAGGTGGAATGCTGCAGGCTTTGCCTGGTTCTGAGTGACATGCTTTGAATAGGCTGCCTCCTCAGATACTGGGTTTGAGGTATGCCTTTATGGTGTGGGGAGCTGGGTTCAGGGGAAAGCTCTCAAAGAATGTTCTAGAAAGGTTGGAGTATGGCAGCATGGAGGATCCTGGGGTGGGGGAGGATGGGGAGAATGAAAGGGACAAAGAGGGGAAAATATAGGTAGTAAGTGAAATTTCCAGAAGAGAGAAGCGACCCTCCCTGGGGTTTTGCTGTGCAGCCACATATTCTTGGATTCCTGGGCTGGTTTATCTCCAACATCACCTCTTCCCATGGTGGGTGAGCACACTGGCCTGCTGAAGAAATGGCTGCAAGGACACCATGGCACCTCCATCTGGCATGTGTGGCCATGTGCTTACCCAACTGCTGGCATGTGTTTCTATATGATCTCGGAGAGTGCTAGGTCTCTGGAAGATTCCTGTTTCGACTCAGTAACTCTGTAGGGGTCAACACAGAATGTTTGTTCACCAGTGAGTCATTCACCATCTTCGGTTCTCCTCAGTCTTGTGTCCTCCCATCCGCAGCGATTTGGGATGAAGGGGTCTGTCCATAGTGCCCACCGCTTGCCCAGTCTTCCTGTTGCCTCCAGAAGCAAATTATTTTGACAAAGGAGCACTGCTCCTTCCAATTCAGTCTTAAAAGCAAATACCGTTTTGGCACAGTTAAGCTGCCTCAGAGCTTATGGCCTCTCTCCTATATGGCTGGGTCACTTTCTTCATGTGAGTGGAGCATTTCCTGTCCTGTCTCTTTATTTCTCTGCCCTGCCCTTCAGAGGGGATGGAGGTAGGCAGAACATCCTCACTCCAGGTGCTACCTATCTGATCAGTATCCAGGATGGACTGACAGAAGATTCTTATTTTATTTAGGTCTCCCTTCAAAATCTCCATCAGTATCTTAAGGTTTTTGCTGCAGGACCAAGACTGGTTTCCATCCATCTCTATGATCAATGTCTTCTCTTTCTGGGGCAGTCTGGTGTACATTAGTTTTGTTCAGTTCTATATGTGTTCTGTGCTAGGAGTTGTTAGGGTAACAGAACTGAAAGACACTCATTCTACTCCAGAAGAGATTTAAACAAGGTAGAAATTCTTTCTTTCTCATGAAATAGTCTGAGAATGGGCAGTCTAGCAACCCTTAATGTCAGGAACACAAGTTCCTCTGCTCTTGTTCTTTGCCATCTCCAGAAGTTTTGCCCTTTCACATGATCTAAGGTGGTTGCAACCACTTCGCTATCCAGGCAGGAGGATGTCCTTTGAGGGCATGGTCCAGAAATTGCAAACAACACTTCTCACAGCCCATTGGCTCACTCTTAGTTACATGGTCAAACTAAGAGGTAGTAGAAGCTGGGAAATGCAGTCTTTCTCCAGGTATCAAGGACCACAACTAAAACTTCTGCTATTGTTAGATTAAAAAATAAATGTTTGTGCATGTGTGAGAGAAGACTGCATTTTCTAATTAGTGAGTGAAGAATTCTGCATTAACTATGTTGTTGAGGTTTGTCTGCCTGACCTTTCAATAACTGAGAATTATCAATAATCAAAATCTCCCTATATGATAGTGATTTTGTCAATTTTCTCATGTATTTCTCTCAATTTTTTGTAATGTATTTTGAGGCTAATTAGATGCATTCATGTTTAAAAGTATTGTCTTCTTGGAGAACGAATCTTTTCATTCTGTTGAGTCATCCTCTCTAAACCTAATCATGCTTATTCTCTGATACTGACATATGCTTGCTGTTTATTGTTAATCTTTCATTTTTAAGATATTCATATTTTTATACTGTAGGTATGTAATGGACATTGATTTTCAATCCAATGTGGCAATTTCTATCTTTTAACTGGAAAATACAAACCATATATTCTTGATTTTTTTATGTATTGAAATTTGTACCTATTTTCTTAATTTTAATTTCAATAAAAAGGTTAATATAAAAATATCTGTTTAAAAAACTTCAGATCTATATCTTTTCTTTAACAAAATAGCTTTATCATGCTTTCATAGTGTTTGAATATATATTCATCCTAATGCTCATAAAAAATTAATCCAAGATACATGACCCCCTAACTTCATGTATTTATTGCAGCTTCTTCTGGATTTGTTTCTCTTATTTGAGTATCACTTCCTCAAAAAGTTTTTTCAGTTTAGTTTTTATTGAAGTAACTTTGATTTACAAAATAATATAAACCCTCAAATATATATGACAGGATGACCACCACCACCAAAAGTCCTTCACCACTGTCCATTTGACTTTCACTGCTCCTTGCTCTCCCCCCCACCCCAACATTTCCCACTGGTGAACTCAGTTCTATTGTCAGTGTCTAAATGTTGGTTTTTATTTTGTCTATTCTTTTGCTTTGTTTCTCAAAAAGTGTTTTTAACTTATTAGCATGAATATACTTTCTCAAGCCTTCAATTCTTGAGAATATTTTTGTTGTATCCTCATATTTGAATGACAGTCTTGCCAGAAATAGAGTCTCGATTTAAAGTACTTCCTTTGGTGCTTTAAAATGAATGTACCATTATTTTTTTTCACTCAGTGTTATGGTTAAGAAAATGTGTCCATTAGATTCCTTTTCCTTTGCAGGCAATGTGGTACTTCAGAGAGTTTTCAGAATTTTCTCTTTGAGCTTGGTATATTCTTAAATTGTATTCTGAAGTGTGTTAACACTGGATTTTTCTTCTCTCTCATTTTGGAATTCTGTGTGTCCTTTCAATTTGAAGTCATTTGTCTTCTTTTATTCTGGGAAGTTTACTTCCATGAATTCTTCAAATAATCTTTCTCTTTATTATTATTTGTTCCCTATTCTGTGACTCTGGATACTGGTACTTCTGCATCCATTCCCCATGTTTCTTAGCTTTGTATTTTTCATTTCTGAATCTTTTCTTGCTTTCTCTCTGGAGAGTTCCTCAATTTGATTTTCCAACTGATTCTTTCTCTGACCGCGTCTATTTTTATTATATAGACCACGTATTGTGTTATTTTTCCCATTGCATGATTTTCATACCTTTTCTTTCTCCTTGCTTTTATTTTATATCTCTATGTTCTGGTAAGGAAGGAGACAAAAGAGGCAAGTCCAGGGAAGAGCGCCAGATAGGGTACCCACATTTTGAGTCATCACTAAGCAACTCTTGAGACCAAGACATTCCCTTCAGATTCTCAGAAGGAAGTTGCTCACAGATGATCATTGGCCAAACCTGGGGGTGGGAGAGCAGGGAGTGCACAGCCTATTCAGCCTTCACTTGTGTTCTGAAACAGTTTACTAAACAGGGTTTCTGGGTCACCCCAATTTTTTAAAATTGATTTTTTGAAAGAATATTGCTTAACTTTAGCTAGGTTTGGGGTACACATGATAGCAAATTTACATCTGTCTATAGTATAGTAGGTTTACCACTATTTCCTTTTTTCCTTCACTTTACCATTAACCCTTTTTATCCCATTTAGCTGCACTCCTCCCCCTCCCCATTTTCTCCTATACCCTTTGATATCCTCCCCACCCCATGCCCTACACTAAAATTCTATTGCTGTTTGAATTAGTTCCCTCTTCTTTGTTTACTTCATTTGCTTTCTATCTCTATCTATCTCATGTGAGTGATATCATATGACGTTTGTGTTTCTCCTTCTGGTTTATCTTGCTAAGCATAAGTCTCTTCAACTCTATCCATGGCAGGATTTCACCTTTTTATGGCTGCATAGTTTTCTATTCTGCATATACATATATATATATATATATGCTACATCAGCTTTAACCATTTGTTGATGGACATTTATGTTGTTTCCAGCTCTTGGTTATTGTAAATAATGCTGCAACAAACATGGGGGCCCAACCCAATTTTGTTACTGAATCAACAGTCTAGGGCATTACTCCTGATTTATAAAGGAAGAGGGTGACTTCTGATGGTCCCAAAGCAGTAATAGGGGAGAAGAGTAGAACTCAAGCTTCTTTTTCTACTTTGTTTTCCTAGAAGAGCACTAACTGCCTCTTCCCCAGGCTACATCACCCTTGCCTCCACAGACACATATGTAAGAGTTGCTTTTCTAAGGTTTTCAGTTTTCTATTAGTTCCTAGATTTTGGGTTTCCTATCTCAGTTGGGTTGATTCTGACAGATAATAATTTGTCGGAATTCTCTGCAGTCCTGCTCTGTTAGTTAAATCAGACAAATTGGGCAAATAGAATGTGTGTATATGTTTATATAAGCGTTTAATTATAAGGAATTATTATAAGGTTTATTATTAAGATTTGCTCATGTTATTATGGAGGCTGGCAAGTCCGAGATCTTCATCATGGGCTGGTAGTCTGGAGACACAGGAGAACCTTTGCTCCAGTTTGAGTCCAAAATCAGTCTGCTGGAGATTGTTTTTGCTTAGGGGAGGTCCAGTCTTTTGGTCTTCTCAGGTCTTTAAATTATTGAATGAGGCCTACTCACATTTGAGGGGGAAATCTGCTTACTCCAATTCAAAATTCACCTGTCATTCCGTCCCAAAACATCCTCGCATCCACAATAATTTTTAACAAGTATCTGAGCACCCCATGGCTCAAACAAGTTGACATAAAATTGACAATTATGAGTCTCATATCCATAAATTAAAGACTTTGAATTACATCAGTGATTCTCAAACCCAGTCACCCTGGTCACACAGGAGCCTTTAAAAAAAAAAAAAAACACCCAATTACATAAACATGATTTGGACTTACCTCAGAGCAACTGAAATACAATTTCTGGGGCTGAGCCTAAGCATTTATATAGCATTAAAAATAATATGAATTGTAGTACAAGAGTTCTGGGGCAGGCTGGAAATGGTATTTCTAAAATGCTCCCAGTAACACAGTTACTGTCCCAGGACAACCCACTGAATGTTAATATGTTTGACTAGATGCTGGGGGAGGTCCATGCAATTTTTAACTGCTCTGATCCCTGCAAATCAAGAGGGTTTTACCGTTTGCCAAGATGAGCTCCACCTAGGATGTGTCTTTTAGTCTCTTGCCAGGAAATAAAACTTTCTTGTCCTTGCTTCCAACATCTTTATAAGTCCCTGTGTCAAAGAAATCAAATGTTTTCCTACTGCAACAGCCCATGTGGAAATGAATGTTCTCTAGTGTCTAAAAGATGTTAATTGTGTCTTCTGTGGAGATGGAGAGACTGAGAATGTTTATTTGACATCAGGGTAACCTCATGTCCTGGCTGAGAAATTCAAGTCAGTAGGAGACAGCTCAACATGTGTCTGACCGAAAGTCTCCTGCTGGTTCCTCGGCATCTTCACTGAATCTTCCCATCTCCTCTGCTAGCTATTATCTCACCTTGAGTTGAAATCTCTGTTCTAAATCTTAACTCACCCTGGTCTGAGTTCTCCATGTATTGTGTCTGCTCTTTCTCTAGACTGAGATGTCTTTCCGCTACCCGGCTCCCTTGTGGGGCTCTTAGTGACCATCCCCACCCCAGCCCGGCTAGTCACTGCTTTCCCCCTTGCTCACCACACTGCAGGCGTGTTTGAAGCCTCCCCCATAGCTTCAAACTTGCTCCTGCCTGAGATGTTCCCCTACTCAAATACGATATTGTGACATATGAGAAAGAGATGTTTGGGGGTGCTCCCTGGTGGCCTGGTGGATAACGCCCCTGGATATAGTGAACATACACCTCAAAGACCCAGGTTTGTGTCCCAGGGCTGCGTGGAACTGATGAAGGATGAGAGAGAAGGGATACTAAACAAACTAACTGGCAAAACCCCTGTCTGCTAGAACAAGTAACAACAAGTTGCAGATAATCACAGCCTCCCTAGCAACTTGTGTGGGGTAAACCCCTCATGACTCCCGCCTGGAACTCCTGAGACCAGCAGGCAGCCTTGCCAGCTCTGTCCCTCTCATGAGAGCTGCAACCCCTGGGTACACCCAAAGGGAAGCCCTTAGCCCTGGTGTGTAAGAAACACCAGTTTAACAGTGAGCTCTCTCTCTTTTTCTCTTGTAAACCCTTAGATGCACACATCATTTCTTATTTAGTTGTTTTGCAATAAATTTGCCATGTGGTGTTGGGACAAGGTGTCTCCCTGAATTCTTTTTGGATAAACTTCTCACTCACTGGTGCCAAATACCACCATCAGAACAAGTAAGATGTACAACTAAATAAAATACAGTGCTTCTTCCTCCTCTCTCTTCCTGCTGGCTGCCTATTTGACTTCATTCATGTCTGCACCTTTCCTTTAAAAAAGTAAGAAAGAAAAAGAAAAATATGTTTCATCATTCACATAACCAAATATATATTTCTCATGTGTATTTTGTCTTCACCCTCAGTTCCTAACTCACAGAGGAAATTCTTGGAATTTCCTGACCGTTGAGCCTGATAGAGGTGTCTTTTGTTATGTGAATGAGGTGACGGTTTTTTTGGGAAACACCTTAAGAGGGAGGCTGGTCACCAGAGAACTAACCCCTTGATTAGAGGATCGGAACTTCTGGTCCCTCCCCCACACCTCCAGAGATGGGCAAGGAGTTAGAGATCGAATCACTAGCCAATGGATAGTGATTTAATTAATCAAAATTGTAATGAAGCCTCCATTAAAAAACCCAAACTAACAAGCTCAGAGAGGCTTCAGGCTGGTGAACCTGTGGAAGACATAGGAGATGGGGCAGCTAGAGAGAACATGGAAACGCCATCCCTATACCTTGCCCATATCTCTTCTCTCTGGCTGTTTCTGCGTTCCTTTTATAATAAACAAGTAAGCATTAAGTAAGGTGTTTTTCTGAGCTCTGTGTGGCTCCAGAAAATTAATGGAACCTGAAGAAGGGGTTGTGGGAACCTCTGATTTAGTCAGTTGGTCAGAAGTGCAGACAGCAACCTTGTCTTGCAGCTGTTGTCTAGAGTGCAAGAAGGAGGTGGGACCCGCCAGCCACACCTAGACAGTCAGAAGCACAGGTAACAGTCTGGCTTACAATTGGTGTCAGAAGTAAAGGGTGGTTTGGGAAGCCCTTCACCTGTGGAATCAGGTGCTGTCTCTGAGCAGACAGTGTGCGAACTGAGCTGAGTTAAGAATCCCTGGACACCCTGTTGATGTCCAAGAATTGCATGTTGGCTTGGGGAAGCCTCCACACACCTGTTTTGCAGTTGCATCCAGGAACCTTTTCATCAACACTCTGCCCCGAACCTTCACGTGACAAGTTGCTTCTTGTCATTCATTCCATAGCTTCAATGTCACCTCTCTCAACAGGCCTTTCCAGACCACTCTTCTAAGTGGTCTCACTCACCCCATTTGACTCCGTGCCCCCTTACCATGTTTTAATGTCTAATGACATGACTCTTAAAGTGATCTTATTCATTGACTTGCTTACTTTCATTGACTTATTTACTTTCTATTCCTTTGGTTTCCCCTGCCCTCAACTAGAGTGTAAACTCTAGAAGAGACTCCAGGATTTAATCCCTATAACATCTCTAGTGCCCAGAACTTTAATTTGAAAGAGCAGAAGACTCCTTCATTCAGATGATTAAGTGAATGAATCTTGAATCTTTCATCTCAGTTAATTAAAAAAACATTACTTCAGCCAAAGTGTGGATAACAATTTTAAGTGTCCTGCAGAAAAACTAATTCATGGGGAAGCTTTACAAAAAATGACAAGGTTAACAGAAATGTCATGGACCTCCCTTGAATCCCAGTGTGCATATATAGGGTCACCTGCAGGACCCTGAGCTGTGGAATGTTGCCAGTAAGATTTGAGGAGTTCATAAAAGGATCAGAATAAGCTTTTGTTTGTACCTCCTGCTCTACATTCTGCTTTGGTGCCCAGTGGCAAGTTGTTAAGAAACACCCTGTGAGGTAATGGGGCAGAAAACTTCAGTCCTGGCTCTGCGCTGGGCCCACATCCTACCACCTCTGAGAAAAGAGCAGACTTCTACACCCATCCCCAGTTCTCCACTCAACCCTGGCATGAGAGGCTGGCATGGGTGCCAGGTTGCCACACAGAGAGGTGAGGGACCTCAGAGGAGTAGGCTGGTACTGATGGGGCAGAATGGTCCTGGGACCAGCTGGAGATTATTCCAGAGGGGTGAGGAGTTCTCCCCCAAGTGTTCTAAAACTCTCTGACAACACTTGTCAGGCATGGGACTCCTCTCTCAGGTCTGATGACTCAACCCACAGCCAGGGGCAAGTTGGAGGGGCATTTCCCTTGTCCTGAAGCTTCACTAACCTCATGGGATGGTCCCTGGGCCCTTCCATGTAGTTTTGGGTAAGTGGAGATTGGCATACAAATTGCAAGTCATCCTGAATCTGCTTTCAAGATGCATTCCCATTAGAGAGATACATTCCACTCGATGTGTAAAGTGAACTTAAAATAGTCATGTGAAAGATATTGGCTCAGGAAAATGCCTTAATATTTTTGTGTCTTGGGGAGTGAGGGGCATCAAAGGCAATAAAGTGAGCAAAGGGATTGAGAACTTAGTGTATAGGTGATTTTGTGGTTTGGTTTCACAGAAAGTTCCCAGAGATAGAGCGTTTGGATGATGACTATGAGGCCATCTGTTGTGGATCACTCTTGGATTCAGTTGAATTTAATTCATCAACTAGAAACTGTGGACCTATTCCTCACAGGGCAGGATTGTGTTAGGGGCTGGCAGCTCGTGTGGTCCTGAGCCTTGTCATTTGGAGGGGGAGTCAAATCAGTGTCACTTCCATAGCATGCGATAACAGAGGGAGGCAGCTACCTCTTTCTCAGCTAGATTCAGGAATTTAGAGTTTCAAGACTAAGTGCATTTTCTGTACCCATTTACTTCCAGCTTTGGACCAATTAATTAATGTTTTTAGGCCTTATCTCAGCTACCATATGAGGCAATGATATCTGCCCTGTTCACGTCCTGGATTCTGATAAGGATCTGGTGATTATTTACTTGCAGGTGTCTTTATGCGCTCATAAGGAGATCTTTGAATTTCTACCATGATTACAAGAATTTGGTTGTGAAATTTTTAATGAGAACTTCTTGCTGTTCACTGCACATTGTGAGACAACTTGCTATAAATGGAATGTGAGAATCTTAAGAAAAGCTATATACACACAATGTCCAGTTCTCTACAGTCTGAACTGAGACACATGCTAAATGAGAATTTAGTAAAGACAAAGAAACACACAAAAAAACAAAAGAATGCAAAAGACCTCAGTAACAATGCTATATTCATTACATGTTCAGGTGATAGTGATACTATTTTATCTATAATGGGTTAGATAAAAGAATAAATGTCATTGAATTTTAGTGGGTTACCAGAAAAATTTGGACTACAAATGCGGTTCACAGTTTTTTAATTGGAAGTACAGTTATAGAGGCTCTCTTTGGAAAGCGTGTCTTATACACATTGCATATAAACATTCATATCACTTCAGAAATATTGCAGACTCTTAAAGCTCCACCTATGGAACTCTACAATGAATTTTTTTTTAACTTTTTTTTTAAAGGAAAAGTGCAAGCAAGATTGAAGGCAAGTAGACAGGCAGGCAGGAAGAAAGAGGAGGGAGAAGCCTCTTGATTTAATTTTATTTTTTTAGTTGAGCTGTTCACACAGGTTTGTTTACCCCCAGGCCTGGGACTTGAACTCAGGGGTGTGTGGCTTGCACCATCAGGGCAATTAGCCCTAACCACTGCTCCACCAG
Organism: Solenodon paradoxus; assembly: GCA_004363575.1. Taxonomy (NCBI): domain Eukaryota; kingdom Metazoa; phylum Chordata; class Mammalia; order Eulipotyphla; family Solenodontidae; genus Solenodon; species Solenodon paradoxus. Next base: position 160,721 of record RJWH01000806.1, on the reverse strand, counting down.
GGACTGCCAACAATGACTTTCAAAGGTTGCTTTTCATTTGCATTCAAAATACATATAAAGAAGAATGTTCCTGTGAAATTTGATCACGTTAGTGAGAACCATTGCTGCAGCCCTTTCTCCAGGAAGTGATTTACTTATCATCCTCATCAAAGAGGCAGCCTGGAGGACCTGCTCTGGGCTGTGTGCAATTTGCAGTGAGCTCAGATGGAGAGAGGCAGATCTCTGCCGACAGACACCTGAAACCCCACTGCAACTGTGGGCTCAAATGGAGGACACCCTTATATTTCACTAATGAGAGTTTTTTCCAAGTACCGGGTGAAAAGCCACACTTCCCTCCTATCTCTGAAACCTTCCTCTTCTCATGAAAACAAGACAAAGTCCAAAGGAAGAGCGATCCTTTTTAGGTCCCTTTTCTGTTCCCCAGGTCACTGAATTCACCCACAAACCCTTTGAGGGATTATTGTCCATGCCTATTTTGCCAATTGAGGGAAGCTCAGAGTAGTTCAGAAAGTTGCCGATAATCACACAGGCAGGAGAATCGAATACAAACCCTCCCAAGGGCTGGTCTATTTCTGTCACTCTGCAGCTGACAGAGGAAGAGGAGAAGAGGAAGAAGAGGGGAATCAGCTTCAGCCCCTATCAGATCTCTGGATAAGCAGCTGCTTCTAATGCTCCACTGCTTAGCTTTATTTTATGGGAAACTGGCAGGTGATTTTAAGAGAAGACCTACATGGACTGGTTGCAGGGGAGTTCCTGTGGCTTGCGGGGGGGCCCCTCTTTTCCTGGTTTTCTTCCAGAGCAAAACTCCTGCTAGATGTTTAACAGCAAAAAAAAAAAAAAAAAAGAACAACCCCCCAAAAAAAACCCCGAAAAACAAAAAACAAAAAGCAAAAACAAAAAAACCTAAAATAATCTAGTTTATATGGTTTGAACCAGCTGTGATTCCCTGCCTAGAGAACCAGTGAAAGGAACCATTTCTACCTTCAAAAGATAGACATGGAATGTGAGCTACTTTAAAATCGGACACTACTGAGGGCTTCTGAGTTGACTGTGATCTAAGGAAACACTGTGTTGGTCAACTGCTCAGGAGTTTGCTGGCTGGCCCGTCCCCAAGCAGAAGCAGCAGATCACTGCCCAAATTTTACGAGTGGGATGACCGGTGGCAATATAAAGGGCGAACAAACAAGAAAGTCTTTCTTTCTGAGAATGTTTCCACTGCAGTTAGGTTAGAAAATGATCCAGGGAAGATATAAACTAGCTCTTTCATTTAGCAAAATAAAATGCCTATCCGCTTGGTAATCTGTGCAGTGGAAGCCCCAGCCAGAATCTTGTTTTTAAAGTTTTGTTTAATTTGCCACCCCCACGCCTCCCCCTGCCATTGCTTCTCTTCAGTCTGGACAAGCAGAAAGGGGACAGTGGCCTGGCAGATACGCCACAGGGTATGTCCTTGTAGAACAGAACCCACGGCACTTCTATGACGTAACCACAGGAATAAGGCGAAGTGTTGGTGACAGGAGGCATCTTTACTTCCTGGGGTTTTGTTCCAGTTTTAATGAATACGGACATAGACTGTCTCCATTTCCAGAACTGTGTTTTTTCACTAAACACTGCTGCTCTTCACAGACAAGGAGCTAGACATCCCTGACACATGATTTGGCAGGTCTCAATCACAATGCTCCAATATTGGCTTTCAGAAACTCATTCCGGATTTGGCCCAGATTTTCAAAACTTGTTCAGGGCACCAACTAGGAGAGTATCTGGGCCCTGGGCAGGGTGCCACACTCCAAAAAGCACTGGTTAGATCTCCCCAGGAACCCTGGTTGAAGAAGGCAAGTGATTTACTCTTCAAACGACCTTTTCCTTCCTTGGAAAAGAGTACATGGATGAAAGTACAGAAGGTACTTCAGGTCCCCACAAGAGTTTCACACAAGCAAAGGCCTCCAGGCATGGACCAGATCCTCTGTCCCAGTTTTCCCGGGATGAACCAGACCCTTCATCCCAGCCCTCAGCCTTCAATCACCTAATCCAACTACTGTACAGCTGATGGCATCACATTAAAAGCAAAACAGTAAAAATTTATTATGCTCAAGGGTTAAGGCTGCATTTCCTTTTGTATGGTACCTAATTCATTATTACACAAAAGGTGGTCTGGAGACTCGCAGCATCACAATCAGAGGACCTGCTTCAATTATACCCTGGGGGCTGCTCATCCCCAACCAAATGTTGTTGCTGGGGACAAGAAGTTTCATTGCACCCGTCACCCATGCAATCCTGTTACCACCCAAGTTTGTAAACCATTGGATGTGAAAAAGTTTGAACTTAGACGGGGACTGCTTTCAGCTTTTTTTTTTGCAGATTGATAACTTGTATCCTTTTGTAGCTGTGGGCCATCATCTGCTCAGGAACAGTATTTCTAAGCAATTCTTTCTGTGTGCCTGCCTAGAGAAATTTGTCCTTCAATATACACGATTGCAACATGCTGATAATAGCAAAAGAAAAATAACAAATCTGCATTGTCAAATTTCTCATTTTCTGAAGTAAACAGTTTTCAAGTGATAAAAAGGCAATTTAGTGAAACTTAATGTTCACAAACTCCCACTACAGAATATACTTGTGTATTCAGATAGTGCTCAAATTTTGTCTGGTCCTCAAATAACTTTCCTTCTGAAATTTACACTTTACACAAATCTAGAATGATGTTTTTTGTCAAAAGGACACTGATGTTAGATTAATATAGAAAGGAGTCATAAAACATTAACCATTTTTCGTTAAATGTGGGAGCATCTGAATTGATTATGTGACAAAGTTAACTTTTTAGTGTTGAACTATCTGGTTAACAAGCAAATCAATTACACTGGACAGAAATTAAAAAAAAATGATGACCCCCCCCCCCCCAGTCCTTGAAGTAACAAATGGACTTTAAGGCAAATAATCCTTAATTACTGAAAAACAACTTTAGCTCTCTAAAATATCTAGGTCACTGCATCTAGAAACCACATGAAGTCAATAAAACCAAATTAATATGCCAATATTAATCCAAAGTCACAATTTCTTTTTCTTTTCAACAATAGGATTATTTAGCCATCAGAGAAACTACCTTCGTATTTCCTCTAGTTAACCTAGAAACATCAGGTGACACACGGAGATAGCATATGGACAGAGAGGAATGTTGCTTCTTTCACTCTGTAACCATGAAGAGTCTTGAAAGTGTGTAGTCAAAACATATGTTATTTTAGAGGACAAACCATATCGTTATTTTACTAGGGTTGTTGGGCCAAGAGGTCATATGAAGTCTAGTTATGCTTCTTTCAGATTCTCTCAGGTCCTTTTGAAACTTCCCTGTTCCATCACAGTGCTAGGAATCCATCGTGTTCAGCTCTGACATCCCTAACACTGTTAAGACATAAAATGAAGACAATAGATGCAAAGTGCTTTCAAAATGTATATGTTGTTTCCTGATCTAAATGAGAATTAAATAATCAGATCTTTATACAGATTTGAATCAGAAAATCAAATTCCACCCTAAGCATTTTAAGTAGAGGGCATTTAATACAATGTCTTGCTTAAGTAGGTGACGAAATCTCTGAGAAAAAAAAGAAAAAGGCACTGAAGGAATCTGGAAGCCAACAACAGCAGGAACCACTACTTTCCTAGGCTGAGTGAGGAAGGGCATTCTCAATGCTGTGATTTGGTCATCCAGCATTCAAGGAAGGCACATCTGGTAAGAGCAATGTCACACAGGAGAGGCATCAGCTGCTGAGATGCCCCAATAAGGCAGAGCTGCCTGGAGAGAGATGCCCTGGCTTCTCCATTCTTCCTATTCTCCAGGCTCTTGCCAGTGCTACCTTTTAGCCACATTCCCCTGGAAGCCTGGAAAACACAATCTGCTGAGTTAGTGTCCCTCTGATTAGTATAGGGAAGGAGAAGAGATAGCTTGATCAGCACTTGGTTCTCTTGAGAACATGACAGGACCACTCCTTGTTACCAAACATGGAATTTGTTGAAGTATGGAAACTCTGAAGCATCTAATCACTTACTGGGGGGCATCTTCTCCTGAACCACTGAACAGGCTTGAGTGTAATAAGCCATGATCATCAATATACAGATAAGGCAAGTGTAGACTTTTCTCAGAAATCACTGTGATTGACCATCTACCTCCTATGGTTATGCAAGCCAGTGTGGTGGTTTTGCTAGAGGTTGGAAATGGAATTAGAAGCCTTTTTAGACACCCTGAAAGAAGGACCTTTCAGGAAGTTTCCTCTGTAATGGCCTGTGAAACTAGACTGGAGACTACCATGAGTAAGAGTGGTTCTTCTCAAGGAAAAGTCTAGTCTTTGGATATTATTTAATTAATCTACTGACCTAGTCAATAATAATAGTCAAGAAAATCTAGCCATCATTATTAGAGTAACAATCGACCTATAAAATACAGACTTCATGGAAGGACAAGTCATGTAAAGAATTATAAATATCTGGCACATTCTGGTGGAACAGCGGTAAGTCAATCCCCTCAGAAGGACATGAGCCACATACACCTGGGTTCAAGTCCTAAGTCTGGAGGGCAGGGGATGGGGGAACAGCTAAATATAAATTAAACTAAAAATGCATCTCCCTCCTCTCTCTTCCTGTCTTTCTGCCTACTTGGCTTCACTCTTATCTGCAACTTTCCTTTAAAAGAAAATAAAGAATTGCAAATATCTTTGCCTTCCATTTATACTAATTCACTTTTCTCCTTACAGACAGCAACCAATCTGGAAACTTGTTTACTTAATGACATGACATGACCTTTTACAAAGAAAGAAACTTAAAAATTTAAAAATAGTTTTTGGTTTATAGAAAAATTCCCACATAATAGGGTTCTCATATACCCTCACCCACTCTCCTCTACTGTTAACATTGATCCTGGTGTCCCTTTGACATACCCCATTATTTTTGGGCTATATTCTTACTTTGGAGTACTTCCTTACTTTCTAACACTATACTATATCTCAGGTTCATGTTTTATGTTTCCTTCTCCATCCTAAAATCAGCTGTTTCTCCAAAGAGACCTCAATCCTTATATTGGGAACAGTTTCCTAAACCAAGATCTTGGTGACAGATGTGTTGGCCACTTTTAATTCATTGACCCTTTTTTAACATACACATTTTCCCAGTGCCAGCTTTGGGCAGGCCGGAGCAGATGAGACAAAGGAAGTGCAAGTAATTTTATTACTCCATGATCCAATGGACTGTTGCCCCTGGTGGATAAACAGAACTCCGTGGTCACTGGGAGGGTAAAGAAGTCGTTCAGCTGGGGATCTTCATCTCAGATTTTTGTTGTTGATTCTAGGCTCCCCTTCTATCCTCTAGGTCCAGATCTCAGTAGCTCTACTCATATCCACCCTTGCATATGAAAGTCTGTAATATCTGCCTAAACTCAGTGAGAATTCTGGCTCTGCCATTTATTAGCTCTGTGATCTGAAGCCAGTCTCTCAACTTTACCGAACCTTAGTTTCTTCATCTGTAAATTGGGGGTGGTGATGCTGATATAACCCATTTTCAGAGGCTTTGGAAAGATTAAAGAGAAGGATGTGGAATGCCTGACACAGTGTCAGGCATAGTCTAATATGGAAGGCGCTACAAAGTGGAATAGCAATGGCAGCTAGTGTCACTCTTGACAGCTTGACAACCTTATTCTCAGGACAGACTTACAGAAGAGGCTGTAATTAATACAGGTTGTAAAAGTAGAGTCAAAAAATGAGTGGGTGACTCCTTGGATCACAGTCAGATCTGTCTTGCAGATGACATTTCTCTTAAGATGTGAGCCATAAATGGCTGGGCTCTTGGGGCTTGGTGACTCAGCACACATAGGTACCACTACCAAATGAGGCATCTGCTACAAACAGCCAACAAAACCCCCAAATCCGTGATTTATGCTCAACAAAATGCAGGAGCACAGCCTCTGAAGTCAACATCTGCTTGATGCTTCAGAGAGGATCTCTGTGATACAGTTCCCCACCACAGAGATGTTTCCACAGTGACTATGTGCCTAACAAATAGTTTCCTACTCTGGGAGGAAGATAGGATTCAACTCAGTTACTTCACAGGGGCTTGAGACCTTTTAGGAGCAGGAAAAGCACAGATGCCATGAACTTTCTGCTGGGTTAGGTACATCCCAGAAAACCTAAAATAGAGCCTAATTTGGGGGTCAAGGTCGTTCCACTTGTTGTTGTGATGACATCTGAGAGAGGACATGGCAGTTCCATGAGAAATTTTTCTTTAACCTGAGCGGCATCTAGAATAGTGATTCTCAACGTGTGGTCCTTAGACCAGCAACAGCAATAGTAGCATCTGGGAACTTGTTAGAAACACAAATACTTGGGTCTTATCCCAGACTTACTGAATCAGAAACTCTGGAAATGAGCCCTGCTCCTTCCCACCCACTACAATCTATGTTTTAAAGCGGACTCCAGGTGCATGTAGCTACCATATCAGTAATTGACACAACACTAGATTTTCTTTACTTGAGAAAAACAAAACCTAATTTGTTGAAGTCAGTATTTTGGGAATGTCTGTTACTTGTAGTCAGACCCAAAGTCTAACTGAATCAGTTTTCAATCTATAATAGTGGTTGAAAGTACAGACTTTGAGGTCTAGTAGACCTTGTGATGTTTTCTGTTACATGACTTAGATGTACTGTTTCATATTTCTCAACTCTGAATGAAAGAACAGTTACAACCACTCTATTTTATAGATTATGTGAAATAATATATTTTGGTATAGTACCTTACACCTATTAAGGACTGAATAAATGATAGTAAAAAACAACAACTGGAGTTATCTCCCATTACAGCTACAAGGCATATATTTATGTATAAGAACTTTTGAAAATAGAGCAGGATCAGGCAATAATATGGCTTGGGTAATATGAATATTATATAACTTCTGGACTTCTTTGTCATATGAAAAATCAAGGTCGCCTCATGCCAAATGTATCTGCCCAGGCCTAATCCTAGACTGTTATTCACTCCCTCAGCCCCCCTTCTAAGGATTGATAACTACAGGTCATTAGGGGAAATCACCTCTTCCTGACATACAACCCCTTACTGAGTGAGAAAATTACACAGAGGACATACCATGATTCACGCCCCTAAGGCCATTCCTCTGGACTCTGCTGATAGAATCAAAAATAGACATCCAACAAGAAGGGACTCACTCCATGGGACGGGCAGAGAGAAAGTTCTGTTTCTTCACTAGCTGGAGAAAATCACAACCCTTCTGTCTGGTCCCGCTGCTTGGGGAACTCAGTGCTGCCTGGCAAGCTAATTCTATGTTGCAACCTATGGGATGGCCGTTTTGAATGTTTTCCTCTCCGAACTTTATCCCCTTCTCATTCTCATCTGATGGCATTATTTCTGATTTTAGTGAAAAATAGAACCAGAAGAGAATTATTTGATTCTTCCCGTAGGGAATGTGTGCCTGTCGTTGTGCTTCCCTTCCTGTGACTAGGGATGAACTGCCCGTCTTGTAGAGGCCAGCGCCTTACCTGGGCGCTGGGACGCATGTCCTCTTGCCACTGTAGAACATGACTCTAGAACAGCACTTCTTTCTCTCCTATGTCATAACATCCAACTGTCTGGATCTTTCCTGTTGCCAAAAGGCTGTAAAACTGTTCATCTTAAAACAGCAACACCAGCACCGGTAACAAGAAAACCTTCCATTGAGCCTGAATCCCCTCACCTCCCACCTCACTCAGGTGTCCCTTTACAGCCCACTCATGCTCTGTCCTCTGTGTTCCCACCCTCTCACTTCACTGCAGCTGGGCTCTGTCCCCACCGCTCCATGGAAACTTCTCTTGCACCTAATGCCTATCGCCAAATTCAATGACCACTTCTAAGTCTTCAACCGAGTCAAACTTAGAGTAGCATTTCCTGCAAATGATTATTCCCTGTTGAAAAGCGGTCTTCACTTTGATCTCCTCAGTGTGGGAAACAGACAAGAAAAGTGCCTTTATGATATGATGTGAGCTGTGTTAGGGCAACGACTTTAATTTCATTTATAGCTGCAATTCCAGTACCTAAGGCAGTGCCCATATCAGGTGCACAGTCTGCATTTGTTGAATGAAGGGATCCAAATTGTAAAGTACAGGTTATTGGCCGGATCCAGCCCACAGATTGTTTTTGCAAATAAACTTTTATTGGAAGAAATCCACGTTCTTTATTTACAGATTGTCTCAGGCTGCTCTCACACTTTATTATTAGAGCTGTTAGTGGTGATAGAGACCAGGTGGCCCTCCAAGCTGAAAATATTTACTCTCTGACCCTTTACGAAAACATTTGCTGAACTTGATTCAGATAGTGATCTCAACTTCTGTCTGTGCTGTGTGACGCCTTGACCACTGATGATCAAAGGAAGACAGTCCTTAGGAAGCACACAGTGATCCGTCTCATCACAGGCATCTCAGGGTTTGTGTGTGGCCAGGGACTGAGAAGGACTGCCCACGGTGAATAATTAAATGGTGGGCAGGGCCTGGGGGAGGAAGATGGAAGTAAAAGAAAAACGACTACCCGTGATCATAAGAAAAACATTCCCTGAGAAACCATCTCATATCATGCACTTTGCATATTCTATGTCACTTAGTCATTAGATAATCTGTGAGGCAGGTGCTGCCATCTCTACTACACAGTTGAGGAAGCTGAGGTTTGAACTCAGTGGTCACAGAGCTATGCAGTGTCAGAACAGGAGTTGTCAAGACTTGAGCTAGACTCTGGCCCAGGAAACAGAAGTGATGCTCACCCATCTCCTCAACCTCAGGAAACTAGGCAGAGGAAGACTCACTGATGTGGCCATGGCCACATGTTCCTGATGAAGGACAGAACCAGGTCTTGACCTGCAGTCTGGCTCTACTTACCACTTTATCACAATGTGCAACACAGTTTCTTGATCCAAAGCTGTCCAGGGGATGGATTTGAACCTGACTCTCCTGAACCCCAGTTTAGTGACTTTGCTACTGTCGCGTTGTGGCCACCATATAAGGTTCAGAGAGCTGTAAAACATTTTCCTTAGACGCTGAAAAACTTAAAAGAACACTTCGTTAGGCTGGCTCAGGGACAAAGCAGCAGCAGCGGCCATACCCAGGAAAAAGGTGGCTGACGTCAGACTAAGGGATTGTAATCCACACCTGGATTCACAGGACCAATCCCCAATCACAACCTATGAAGCCCGGAAAATTCCTTTGCTTAAAGAGCGCGCTTTTCTTTGTTCGGGCGCGACTTCCTCCGCCCTCCTTCTGAGGACTCGGGAACCTCGCCCGGGTGCGCAAACCACAATAAAGCCCTGGCTATTAGACTTTTTGTTTAATTGGCTTTCTTTCGTCCTGGAGCCCAGAAAAAACCTTTCACACTTCTGAAAAGAAACAGTAGAGGATAGTAGTGGTACCATTTTTCATCCTATAATTTGTGATAATGACTGCCTTCTCTCATTTATGTTGAGTCCATCCTAAGACAACTTGATGGGGTTTTTTTTTTTTTCAAATGAAAATTTTCCTCACTTTTCAAAAACCCAAAGGAAAAACTATCACAGAAATATTTTTCTTTTCTCTTAGTTCTGTGTTGCAAGTAATAATGTTTTTGTCACGATTAAAGTCCTTTGTTTTCAAAGGAGTCCAGCTGTTTGAAGGATCAGAATCACAAGAGTGTAGAATTCAAGGATTGCTTCTTCTTTCTCAAAAGCTATCTTAGAGAGGAACAGTGAAGGAGGTGAGAACACATGACCCAGTCAGTTATTCCTTGTTAGGATTAGTGGACTTATTTCTTTTTTTCCTAAATATTTATACTTACAGAAGTTTCCAGCTTTCTGAAAAAACTTCTACCCCCATCTCCCCCAGCCCCCAGCCCCCTGCCCCCGTAATGAAAGTGTTTATCCTTGGCAGTATGCATTCAAATGCAAAGAAGTATTACCGGCTGAAATTGCCTGTCAATTACAAAGCAGCTTACTTCAAAGCATCCGGATTTGCTTTTGTTGTCTGTGCCTACTTAGCCTACCAGTTGTTCACCAAATAGTTAACTGTCTCCTATTCCCCATCCTGCACTGGAGGATGAAGGAAATCTTCAGTACAAATTCATGTGTCAACAACCACCACCCCTTGGCCTGTTTAGAGGTGCCCATGCAGAAAGAAATAGAAGAAAACAAAGGAGAAGAGTATGTGAACTTCTAACCCACATCCCCACATGACATAGTGTTGTGGGTGGCATCAGCAAGCATTCAAGTTCCCTGAAGTGGGTGTTTTATGGGACCAACTGACAAAGAGCCAAAGAGGGTGAGAGCTTGTGAGCAGCCAGCGGAAAACTACCAAGAACGATCCAACCCTTCCTGTAATTCTTGTCACTTCACTAAAGAGAGGGAAGCTTGGGTTCACTTCTCCATGCTATGAGTCTTCCAGGCCTGAGAGTGCTCATGGGGCCAGTCCTTCTCACACAGGTTGTATATTACTTAACAGTGAAGTTTCTTGCCCAGTTCCGTTCGCTCTTCTTCTTGTCCAAATGGAGAGACACTTTATAAGTTGCAGGGGCAGGTAGAAGATATTAATTATTGCTAATTGAGTCCTGCCTGCTGCTTTTATGCACCCACATGTTTTAATTAACACATCAAAACCACATATCAACTCAAAAGTGCCAGAGAAGAGAGTATTTCAATTGACCCCCAATCTGTGGTTGTCCCAGCGGATCTGCTAATGTGTACTCAGAGAAGGCAACAAATGTTCTGGAAAACAATGTGTGCCTGCAATGGCTTTACCAAGGGATTCCAGAAGGTTTTTACCTTTGTGTTTACATGTTGACTCTACAGAGTTTGGGTGAAAGATTTCTGGGGATAAGAGGATATGGGAACCTCGGGAGGAGCGGAGGTCTTTTTGTGCACTGGTTCAGGACGGCTAATGCACTTGAGTTGGTGGTTTGTGTTTTTGCAGATTCAGGCAGCCAGCAAGATTTTTCTGGAAAGCACATTGGTTCTAGAGGAATGCGAGGTGGGATGGAGCTGGCATTTCCTTTATTATAACGGTCTGGACAAGGTATTAAATCTTTCTAAGAGCGTTAAAGGGGGATAATGATATTGGCCTATTTCAAATGAGGCAGTGGTGAGAATGTGTTTTAAAACACAGAATTACCATCAATAGTATATAAAATTTAATATGACTATTAAATAATGTAAGTTGTCAATTTGTTTATTGGTTCAACAAACATATAATGGACATTTATAAGAAGCTGATGATATACAATAAATAACATCCATTTCCTAATCTTACGAAGTTTAGACTTGGTACTCACAAGTAATAATGCTATATTGGGAAAATACACACTGCTTGGAAGGTAAAGAATGGCACTTAACCTGGACTTGGAAAATCTCCAGAAGGAACTGATGTCCAAGCTAAGCTTACATGTTATCTTGGTGAGAACTCTTATGCTCTCCTTATTTAAAAGCTTAATCTCCACCCTCTTGTATGTCCCTTCTACTTTATTTTTCTTTATAGTAATTAGCACCATCTGATGCTTTCTGCTTGCTGACTTCTTTATGCTTCATGTCTGTCTAAACCCAAATATAAACTCATAAAGCTAGGTACTCTCCTTTTGTTCTGTACTGTATCCTCAGTTTATGGGACTTGTTACTCAACAACTACTTGTTGAACGAACAAAATGCAAGTGTGATTTGAGCAGCCAACATGGCAGGAAAGAATATTCCATGTGAGGAATAAGCACAAGGAAATACCAGGAGTCAAGTTCAAGTGGTTGGTGTATATTGGTCTGTTTGGCTTACTATAACAGAATACCATAGACTGGGAAGTCTTTAAATAACTGACATTTACTTCTTACAGTTCTGGTGGCTGAAAGTCCAAAGGTTAAATGTTAGCACATTTGGTGTGTCTAGTGATGATCTCTCCTTGGTTCATAGATGCTGTCTTTTTAATGAGTCATCATATAGTGGAAGGGATAGGAGAGCTCTCTGAGATCTCTTTTATAATACATAGATCCCACTAATGACCTGTCACCTCCCAAAGGTCCCACCTTCAAATGCCAAAACACTGAGGACTAGTTTTTAACATATGAATTAGAAGGGGGACAGGGACACAAACATTTAGTAGAAAATTTGATTTGGCTAGAGTACTTGCATGTGAAGGTAGATTAGGGAGAGATGAAACGAGGAAGTAAATGGGACTAGATCATGAAGGACCTTACATACCAAGTTAAAGAGTTTGGATTTTATTCTGAGGGTAACAATAGCAGTTAAAGTATTTAATGTGGAAGTGATGATAAAATCTGGTTTCTGTATAGCTAAGGGCAGCAAGACTATGAGGAAGTTCTTAACATGGTCTGGGAAGCAAGATGGTGACACCCTGACCGTGACTACTGCAATGTGGGGATAGGAATTTGGGAGGTAGAACTGACATACCTTTATGATTTGTTGGCAGTAGGGAATGAGGAAGAGGGTGACTTAGGAGTGATGAGGAGTGGTGGCATATTTAAGAGGTGCTATGTATGATGGTGTCATTCATTGAGGTGGACAAGTCAATGGGAGAAAAGAAACAGGTATGGGAGGAAGATGATGAGTTCTTGGTGTAGATTTTTCAAGTGAACATGTTTTGATTTTATGAGCAGTTGCATGTCTGGGTCAGTCTATCAATAGTAATTGAAGTTATAGTATGGTTGTGATTCTCCAGAAATCAGAAGGAAGGGGCCTGTTGAAAACCCTGAGAGGTGCTAGTGGTAAAGAGTGGGCAGAGGGAGAGATGACTAAGAAGGAAAGTGAGAAAGGTTTCAGAGAGGTTCAAGGAAGACTAGAAATAGTTGGTGTCTCAATGAGAGAAGTAATGCTTTCAGGTCAAGTTATACATGAAAATTGTTAGTTTGAATCATGTCCCTGCACCCCCAGTTCCCCCTCATCCTGTGTTGAAGTCCTAACTCGCAGTATCTGTGAATGATCTTATTTGGACCTTATTTGGAAGTAGGGTCTTTGTACATGCTATCAGATTAAGATGAGTTCATACTAGATTTAGGATGGGCTGAAATCCAATGACTAGTGTACTAATAAGAAGATCATTTTTTTAGGCTGAGATACACAGGGAAGAAGGATGTGAAGATAGAGGCAGAAATTGGGGTGATGCCAAGCCCCCAGGAATACTACCAACTGCCAGAAACTGGAAGCAACTAGGAAGGATCATTTTCAGGCCCTACCCACACCTTGATTTTGGACCTCTAGCTTTCAAAATTGCGAGAGTGTGATTCTTGTTGTTTTAAGACACTGTCACTTGTGGCAATTTGTTAGAGGAGTGCTGAGAAACTAGATTAAGACAGGAAAGTGCCCTACGGTGAGAACAGCTTCAGTGTAGCAGTGAGGAGCACAGTAGAATCAATGATGGGCAAAATGGAGACCAAGCAAGGGAATTCTTTCAAAAATTCTGGCAATGTGGAGGAAGCAAATAGAAAACAGTAATCAGGAGGTGTCATTAAAATTTTATTTTTAATACAAGAATATGAACATATTTCAATGCTGAGGAGAAGAGACCTTAGTGAGGAAAGTCTTTTCAGAAAATACAGGAAAGGGAATCATTTGTTACCAGCAAGGTCTCTAAAAGGAGAATGTTTGGGACTATCCAGAGTGGGAGTGGATAAGCGAGCTCAGTTGAAGATGCAGGTAGGTCTGTCAGTTTGACTGATGAAAGCCAAGCAAGTCTATCGGACAGCTCTCTAGGGGTCAGATCACAATTTATCCTGATGATGGGTAGGGAAGGGTTACTTGGAGATTTGGGAAATAACAAGGCTGGCAATAGTCACTGGACACTTGGGAAGGTTAACAAAAAACATGGAGAATGTCTAGGTACCAGAGAAAAACTAGAAGGAACTGGGGTCAAACAGAGGTTCTGACTGACCTCTCCCACCCACCCGTCTTTCTTGCTGATGGAGCCCCAGTGATAGGAATCCACCACTCAGGGAAGATGCTTCCTTTCTCCTTTTGTTGGATGCATGCGGGTCAGGGTAATTAATTTAACTGCTATGATAAATCAGTCCAAAATTTCTGTGGTTTAACTTCATATTTGTTTATTTAACATTCTTTGAGTTGGTCACTCTGCTCTCATGAAGGATGCAGGTTCTTTCTACCTTGTGATGCTACCAGACATTATTTGCTGAAGGGGAAGCAAGAGAGTGGGCATTGCATATGGCGCTGGACTCATCCTTTTGGTCCACAGCCCATTGACCAGAACCCAGTTAGATGCCTTCAATTAACAGCAAGGGCAGTTGGGAAATGTGGTATCCATGAAGTACCCCCGACATGCTGAGGGGGGATGGCAGAGAAGATGCAGAGGACCTAGGTTCTTGATGACATTGTTAAAATTTTGATTTAATTAGCCTGGGACTTTACTTTCTCTAGATTATTTTTAAGAGAGAAAAATAAACTTTTCCTATTGCCAATTCTTTTTGAACTCATGAATTTCTTTTTTTGTTCTTGTTGTTACCTACCACCAAAAATATCCCGATTCAGAAATCATGAATTTAATTGTATTATTTAAACACAAGCATTACACTTAAGATTATTCTATCTCATTTTAGGCAAATAGGTAAAACGCAATAAGCTGGCCTGGGCTTCTGGAAATTGTTTGATCTTATTTTTGCAACCCTGTTGGGATGTGGGATCAAAATACTTTTTGTTTCAGATTTAGAGTAGGACTGAATACTTTGCATGAAATTAATATTCTGTAAGAAACAATCAAGAACATGACTATGCTAATTGAATTTTAAACAGTCTGCCTTTGCCTGACCATACAGATGTGACCTACTTCACAACTCTAAGAGACGTCATACCTTCACTTATCAAATATGTAGGACTTGCTTTGAGTAATTGTTCTCTCTACAATTGCCATATTGCGTACTACCAAGGAATGATAGTTCCTGCATTTATTTTTATACCCATGTTACTTAGCAAATAGGATTTGATACACAGATGGGATATAAGTAAATATTTGCTGAATACAATTTAATTTAATTTTCCTGGTAGAGATAAAAACTCATGGATTTCAGTCTCCCGCAGTGCTGGAATGGAATCTTGACTTTGATACTGTAACTGGGTGACCTTGGGGAAGTTACTTAATCCAGCACAGCCTCAGATTCCTACTTATTGGGAATAAAAATGCACAAGGGAGCACATGTATAGTGTCTGGTTTACTGCAAGGCATAAAGCAGCACACTGAAATAACTGTTCTTTCTCTTTTCCTCTTTCTAGGGTATTAGAGATCAAGCCATGTCATACTTTCCAACTAATGACTATTCTATTACCAAGTTTCATGATAAACATAATTAAAAAGGTGCAACCATTGCCAGAAAATTATGTAAAGCATTTATAAATTATTTTTGGATTAGTTTCTGTTTTGTATGGTCACAACAGGGTTTCTGGCTGTTAGTGCAGATAACTGAGAGCCAACGACCTTTCTTTTTCACTTGTAAGCATATTCCAGATACACAAATGCAAAGAAAATTATCTTCTCTCCCATTTTCAGATGAAGCATTCCTTTTTCTCAGTTTAACTAAAGGGTAGTTAGCTTCATTTCTATTCTCATGCTAACACTATAGGTACTAGACAACTGTTCTTTTTAGTTTAAGTTACTTTTCTCACAATCGACCCAGGAAACACAATTTTATGACATTGCTACATAGAAGAGATGTACCCCTGTTGTTGCAGAGCAGAGAGTGTGATTTGTACTTATTTTGAATTAAATAGCTGCACTCTTGGTTTGTATGTCATTCGCAGGACCCTAGAATCACTGGCTCCTACTGTGTGGGATGTCCAGGCTTCTGGGGGTATGAATTAAATAGTGCTGTCCTTAACACCCTGAGTTGGAGTCTCAGCTCTTCAAAATAATTGCAGTATAGGTTTGGCATTTTGTTTGGAGGGGAATGAAACAGCACACCACAAGTCTCTGAGAGTTGGTTTCCTGTACATAGCCCGCTCTGATATGAAGAACCAAGGACAGTGGAGAACAGCCCCAGAGGCAACAGAGAATCTCCAATTCTTCTAAAATTGTTGTCCTTCCCTTAGTGAAAGTAGCCATCTACTATCTCCTGGGCCTCTACCCTTACCCTAATCCAGAAATGGTCTTTTGTCCACATTCTCTAGAAGAATGTAGAAAGGGATGTTTTTCATCTTTATTTTCAGAATAGGGATGAAACATTCCTCCTTGCCACGTGGTGAACCCCTCCTTTCACCTGAGACCCCAGATCCCGTTTCCATGCTACAGTTCAGGATAAAAATGTGGGTCTGCCCCAGCTACCTCAGAATATACCGGCATGTAAATTCTCCATACATCTGTTATCAAATGTGGTTTTTCCTCTCACTAATCAACCTAATGTTAATGTGTTCCTGTGTCAAGCCTGTGAAGAACTGCAGAGAAATGGTGGGGGACTTTTCCTTTGACCCCCACAACTTCAAATGTGTCCTGTTCTTGGTTTCCTCTTCTCTAAAATTAGGGTTTTAGACCAAATAATTCTGGATATTCCTTGAGCTCTAAATTTAGCATTAGGGGTTCTTTGCTCCTTTCCTTCTCTTCTTGTTTTCTTATTTTTAATATTAAGTTCTTACGTAATTCAAAAGAAAAACAAGCAATAGTGCTCTATTATTTTTCCATAGAAAAAAAGTGAAACGGTAGAAAATGTTCCATAAGAAGGAAGAAGCTAAATGAATTACGGTAAATCAATCAACCGAGGGACATAGTAGTACTCAGTGATCAAAAGGGATGGTTATGAAAACTCTTTAGCAAAGCAAGACAAAGTTTGTGCATAATATTAAGTGAAAAAGGCAGAAGATAAAATGATCTGCCATGATAGCAACCATCTAAAGTATGAAAGAAATATGTAAAAATACTAGAAGGGAGTGTGGAAAGTGGAAACAGTTGATTTGTAAAAAACATGATTTTTTTTCAGTTCTCTGAAAGAAGGGAAGAGTTCAATATATTTTAGGTTTTTCATTGGGTGTCTTGTCTTGTAAATGTGACTAAGGGGGACTGATGACTTTTCTGCTTTACATGCAAAAATGGGCCCAGAGACACTTGGCCACAAGCAAGTTCTATTCCAGGTTCTCCATCCTCGGTACTAGATCCTTCTGTGGGAGGAATTTTGTCCTGGTGATAATGCTGGAGGAAAATGTGTTCCATAAATAGATGTGAATTTTCTTTTCTTTTACTGATTTCCTACCTATTCTTCCTTTTTCCATTGAGGAAAATTTATGTGTACAGATCTGACGTACACAGCTTCATGAGTTTTACCCATCTGCATAATCAACTCTCTCTAATCAGGATAGAGAACATTTTTACTACCTCAGAAGCTTGTCTGTGTCCTTGTCCAGTAAATCCCCTTGCCTCCAGGCAATCATTTGGATTCCATTCAATATAGATTAATCTGCCTATTCTAAAACTCCATGTAAATGATATCATAGAGAGGTCCTTTTCTTTATCCAACTTCTTTTGTTCAACAAATCATTTTTGAGAGCCATCCATGTTGTTTGTATCAGCTATTCATGCCTTTTTATTCACTGAGTCATATATTCCTATGAAAGACTGAAAAATGGTCTTAAAGATATCCAGGTTCCTATCCCAGAACCCATAGATCTTATTTTATGTTGCAAGAAGAAATTTGCAGGTGTGATTAAGTTAATGATTTTGATATATAAATATCAGCTTGGGTTTTCCAGGCAGGTCCTAGATGCAATCACATGTAAGAGGGAGATTTGATTATAGAAGAAAAGATGGCAGCAAGACCACAGAGGCAGAAATGAGTGGCACACTTTGAGTCACAAGTCAAGGAGTACAGGAGGCCACTGACAGTGGGAAAACACTAGAAGATAGAGATTCTTCCTAGAGTCTACCTGATGAGACCTTGACTTTGGCCTAGGGAAATTGATTTCAGACATCTGACCTCCAGAAGTATAAGAGTACACATTTCTGTTGCTGTAAGCTACTACTACATTTGGGGTAATTTGCTATAGTGGCAATAGGAAGCTAATGTAACTTCATTGTATGGATATACCACAATGTTTCTCCATTGACTTCTTGAGGCATTTGGGGTTGTTTCCTGTTTGGGACTTTCTGAAAAAAGCTGCTAGGAACATTCTTATGTGAACACATATTTAATTTTCTTTTAGGTAAATATACCTAGGAAAGGAATTACTGGGGCATAGAATAGATGTAAGTATAATAACTTTATAAAAATTTTCCAGTTTTCCTGAGAGATTATACTATTTTACACTCATCAACAAAGTATGAGTCCTGATCCTTATAAAAATAGACAAGATGGCTGTAGTGATTCAACCTAAAGTGTAAAGAATTAGTGGGAGTCAGTTGCTAGGTCTTTTCTGGATTATTCCAGAGCCTGATTGTACTTCTGGAGTCCTCCATGTGAGTTTTAGTATAGATTTATGCCTGGATTCTCTTCCTTTATTTACTTTTCATGAAAAAGAAATAGTTCACCTGACTAATTGTCCTCTACCTCTTCCTCTGTCCCTGTGCTCCCTATTAGCACATACTGTACTTTTTCTGTCAGTGGGAGTCACTCCCCCAGAGGTCTGGACAACCCAGGGAGCAGGAGCCAGTGAGTCTAGACTTCAGGGTCCTGATTGCTACATAGAAAACAAATACACAGCATGTTGAATGCCTTTCCCATCGGGGCAGTTGACCATATCATTCTTCTGTTAATGGAATTTTCTTGCTCTTCTAAGTAGAAAAACACCAGAAGTACAGATGCTGCCCACCACGGTCATTGATAAGAGACTCAAAGAAAAGAGATTGGGAACAAGAGCAGGATCCTGCTGTGTCTAATTTGGGGAAGGAGAGGCTATTTAGTTAGGCTGTTTGGTTTTTGCCTGTTTTTATAACACCTAAATAAAATTTGCAAGGGCTACTTCCAACTCTGATCCCTCTAGATTCTGGAAGTTTTCTGAGGTTAAGCTCCAGAACAAAGAGATGGTTGTTTTCCTGATGTGATATTGGTGACCAAGTTTTGATACCTGAAAGAGGATCTGAAATGTGGGGATCACCTTGTTTATCCCCCTTGTGTCTCATGCTTGCTCAGATCATGGGTCCTTAAATAAATGGTTCATGGACTTGCTAAAACATTTCTCTCACCTCTTTCTATTTATAATACCTAAGTAGCAATATCTTGCATAAACATAAGCTTCCAAGCATACATCTTCCATATATGCCCATATGATATTTAGGTCATTACTTGGAACTGTTGAGTTTCGACCTGTGCTCTGTGGGTCATACTGAGACCAATGGAACTCAAGAAACTGGTTGTCATTTACAGCCCTTTGGGGCCAGGAAGAGTCTTATACAATATCAGTGGGATTGATCCCATCTGTTTTTTAGTCCTGCAGCTCAACAATGGTCTCCTTGGCAGTGTCTGAGTGGGGTTCCCATGCCAGGTCTGGCCGGATGTTAACCCGGGAAACTTCTTTGCCCATGAGGATACAATTCTTCTTCCCACTGTGTGGTTGTAATAGCACTGGAATGTGAGTACAGCATGTGGTACGGATATGTGTTTGCCCGGAAGTGGAGGCTTCATGGGAGGTGTAGCTCTCTGCTTTGCAAAGAGAATATTTGGATAGGTCTCTAGGCTTAATGCCAAGTGAGAGGTGGAACTACTTTGTAAGCTTACCTTGGTGTGGGATCGAATGCAGCGGAGTTTAGTTGAGACTTCCTTCCAAGAGCATCTTGTTATTGGGCTCAATAATAACAGCAATTTGTTGTATCAGACATAGCAATACATGCTTGACTTACATCACCTCACTATGTTCTTATCATATCTAGAAGGCAATTAGGTAAACAATGGGGGCATTCCAATTATTTGAATTTCCCCATCTTTTTCCAAGTTAGGCACCCAGAAGACCTGCACTCTGTGGTTCTGGAATGTGAGAGCGGTATGTATCACTGGCACCTGCTAGTCCTTTTTGGGTTGAGCCAGTCAGCATAGAAGCCATGGTGCAGCTTAACATTGTGAAAAGAACAGGGCATTAGGGGCATAAGGTGAGGACGTAAGGTAGAAGTTAGCCATGAACAGGGAATGGGGAAAGGGTGGGAAACAGAAAAACAGAAACACACACACACACATACACAGAAAGTGAGCCCTACTATCAGCTTAAAGGTTATGGAACTTACCAATCACCAGTCCTAAAAAAGAGAGAACAGAGTCAAACCTTTTGGGCTTTTCCAAACCAGTGTGCAATGCAGGTGCAAAAGGGGCAGGGTTCACCAAAAGGTGAACTGACTCATTATATGCTTACTATGTAAAACATTTGTAGTTTTGACCACTTGGTGGACAATCAGAGTGAAATGGCCCTAGGTAAAGCCAAGGGTATAGGACTCAGTCAGAACTCCATAAAGGTCCAAACTCCTAGACCTCAGGGCTGGCTCCTCTGGCAGCAATCCACCCTCTCCTCTTTGGGGGTGTAATTTCTCTTTATACATCTTCACCCTTACTTTCATTTTGCCACTTTGTACTTGCTTTAGCCATCTACTACCCATTTTTTCTCTTTACCACTTTGTCTTCACTTAGTCTACCTTCCATTCTTATTTTTACTTTACTACTTTGCAATAAAACTTCACTGTTTGCTTTACCTCTGAGTCCTGGTGAAACTGTGATGTGCCATGAGTGTGTTGGGGTAAATCTTCTTAAGAACACAAGAACCTGAAGGTAAGATCCCTTGCAGTATCAAGGATATACATGGAGTCATTGACTCTTATTGGGTTCTCATTTCCTCACCTAAAAGTGGTGAGATGAAAAGATACCTTGGGGACAAAGGTGGCTGGCCACCTTTGAGGTTGTTGAGACCACAAAGATATGGATAATTGTTCTTATTGGGAGGGAATACTCCTTCAAGCAGCAATAGAAAGTACTTGTCTTTGGCAGAAAATGGCACCCCAGTGAGGGATGCCACCTGGACATATGGGTGGTGCCCTGTGAGAAGGTTGTTACTTAGGGAGGAAGGTGATACATAGTGGGAAGTTTGGATTCATGGAGATGTTGGACCCTTGGGGAGATTGGTACCCAGTGAATTGTACTCAGTGGGGATATTGCTACCTAGTGGGATATTGCTACCTACCTTTGAAAGACTGAACCGTTGAAGAGGTTGGTACACAGTGAACTGTTCCCAGTGGGGATATTGTTACCTAGTGGGGAGGTTGGACCTGGCGGGAGGTTGGACCTGGCGGTAGGTTGGTACTCAATGAATTATACCAGTGGCATTATTGTTACCCAGTGGAGAGGTTGGACCCCTGGGGAGATATGACTCATGGGAAGGCTGGTACTCAGTAAATTATACCTAGTGGGGATATTGTTGCCTAGTGGGCAGGTTGAACCTGAGAGAAGCTTGGCACCCAGTGAATTGTACCCAGTGGGGTGGTTGTTACCAAGTGAAAAAGATGCACCAAATGGGGAGGATGAACCCCCACCAGAATGTAGTGTGTACCCAAGGGAGAAGTTGGACCTGGAGAAGCTCATCATCTGAGTTGGCCTATGAAGGAGCCTAATGGCAAAGATCACAAGAGATAGAAGGAGACAGTGTGTACAGTTCATATTTAAATAAAAAGCAACAGCATTTCCCAAAACTTTAGTACTCTGCCCACAGCTAGGTGTTTTGGAACATCCATTTGTCCACACAGATTTTTAGATTTCTTTTCAAAGAGCACTAGTTAAAATTAAAGTCAACAGTGCTGTGATCAAACTGATCTCATATTTCTCCTGCCTGGAAATACCTACAATTCCTCAAAACAATGTTTCAATTTACCACAAGTCCAGTGGCATTTTAAAGTGTAATAAATCCCCCCACCTCCTTTTCCTGCCTCCCACTCCTGGTGTTTTGGAGTCAGCAGCTACACAAGGACTTTCAATCAAGGGAGAATGTCTGTTCTTTGTTTTATACACCTCTGTGTTTGCAGAAGTGAGGGGCTGTGATAAACCCACGGACTCTGGTGACTCAGGTTGGCTCCAGGAAGGAAGTGGGGGAGTCAGAGTTGAATGACTTGGCAGTGTGCTTTCATACCCACCTGATGTGCTCCAGGGCTTATGTTAGAAGGATCATTAGATCAACTTAGATATGAAGTCATTCATTCACCTAGCAAGCTTCATTGGTCTGTCCTCTGCCCGTGTTCCAGCCTTGCACCTGCGAACAGGGGTCAATATTTGGCAAGCACACCCTGGACTATTAAAATATTGAACAAGTTTCATACTGGTTGGCAAATAACCATTGACTGGACACTTTTCAGTCTCCTCAAGGTTCTGTATCTATCTACTCAAACTGGTCAATGTATGTTATTATAAAGATTATCAAATAGTTGTCATCTCAGCTTACGGGATAATTAAAACAAACCTACCCACTTACGTGGTTAAAGGTGGTTCTTTTAGGATGAAAGGAGGCCCTAAGCACTGTCTTGGTTTAGGTAATTGACAAAACCAAATTTGGGGAAGATATTCCATTGATATGATGCAAAGATCAGAATTAGAATCTAGTCTATACATCTACCTATCTATCTATCTATATTTTATTTTAAGAAAGTCAATGGAATCATTCAACCAGATAAAATAAGCAGACATGTGGCCTAGAAAAAGATAAAGTTTTGTTCCATGAGGCAGATATTATCTGGTTTAGTAGAAACTCTATGGAGATAAGATCATTCTCTTTCATGTCAGAACCACTGCTGATTGCTGCCTGTTTGTAGCTTCTTGAAACATATTACAGGAAATATTCAGAAAAAGATTATAATTTGGAGCTTTCCAACCCTCTACTACAGATTTCCTAGAAGCCAGTCTAGGACAATCCTCTAGCTTTTAAGTACCTGGAGAGTATTCCATTATAAAGAATCAAGCAAATATGTTATATTCTCATTCCTATAATAGTCTTACATTGTCTGTTTATTATTTTCCTTGTTATTTCTTTCTAATTCTCAAGGAAAAACATTTTTTTTTACCAAGTTAATAGTTTACTATGTGTGTTTTTCCTTCCAGATAAACACTGTCTAATGGAAATACCATGAGAACAACAATATATGGTGTAATAGTTTGTTATTCAATAGTTTGTTATGTAATCCAATATGGCACAAATATTATTTCAACCTATATTCAAAGTAAAAATGGTAAAGATATTTAAAATGCTTTCTTACTATAGAAAGTCTCTGAAACCAAGCATACGTTTTACATTTACAGCATATCGCAATTTGCCTGCTACATTTCAAGGATTCAACAGCCACAAATAGTTCATGGTTATCGTACTGGATAGCACACTTACGGAGGGTTGAAATTCTTCATCAAAATTATGTTCTAAAATTTCAGTAAAAATGATGGAGCAACAACTTTCAAAAATTCTCTCTTTCATAAAAGCAACAAGCACACTGGTAAAATAAAATCTTAGAACCAACCTTTTCAGAACTCTGAAAATTAACCAAAGGCTTCAGCAATCTGGGGAGTACTTATTCAAGAAAAACAGCTAAATCTTGCTGAGAACAATGAGTGCTGTGTCATTTTTAATTTCAATATTTTCAGCCCTTCCTCTCCAGCACCCAGTATCTTTGCAATCACAGAAAAAAACTAGCAACCTGGTAGCCACTGGAGGGGGCCGAATGAGAATGGAGGGACTTCAGGGTCCAGTTCTTAGAGAATTGTCATTATTTGACCTGTCTGATGATTCCTTGGAAGAAGATCCCATTTGCAGGGCTGTCTTTACTTGATCCATCTCAGAGCTTACCTTGTACAAAGATCATTTCCCTAAAGGTATTTGTTGAAAATAATCAGAAGCAATTATTGAACATCATGGTTGCCTCAGGTGATAGGTAACAGTTGGGACAAACAATAGGCTGAGAAGCTTAAAAGAAAAAACTGGGGAATCAGATATCTATAAGGGACTTACCAAATTTCCAACACATTCCTGGGAATCTATGTCACAGAAATATGCAGAACTGTGGGCACAGGAAAGACCTGAGAATGCCCTGGCTCTCAACACTGGCTAAAATGGAAATGGACAATGCTTGGCTGAACGTTGAAGGTATTTCCCAAAGCAAGCACACAAATCTTCCTGGTGAAGATTGGTAGTCTTATTGGTTCCAGTCATCTTAAGAGTCATCTCTGTTGAATCATTAATTGCCTACTAAACTTACTAAAGACTTTAGTAGCCCCGGACAACAAAGATGATACACTTCTCAGAATGTTGTAGTAAGTTCAACAAACACAATAATAACAACGAACTTGGATCGGATCTTGTTTTGTGTCAGTCTCAGCCTTTTTATAATAATGCTAAGGGACAGAAATACCTGGGGGCACCTACCTGGGTCCTGAAGAATTTGCCATAGACATTTCCCTTTTAAGTCAAAATTAGAACTGGACAGGCCCTGGGGTTCTTATTAGGATTACACGATGGCTTTCAGTAGTAACCACAGGAAGCTTTGAAAAAAATTTTGAACAGAGGCTCTTGAGTGGGTTGGTTTATATCTATGTCACATTAGCTGTTGAAGTCTATATTGGTTGATCTAACTCAGTGACTCAGGATATTATCTGGAGATCAAGAAAGGCAAGTATAGGTGATTAAAATTTTTACCTAAACCCTGAGAAATGCCATGGGAGCCAGAGAGAGTACTAAGAAAGGCTTCTCTCCTATAGTTCCTATCTAACAGATAGGGGTGAGAAATGTTTGCTGATTCTAATCAGTATATTCTTACATGGTATCTTCACAAAAATAGGTCAGCTTGCTCTGACTTCAACCTATGCAAGTTTCTTCTGGACAGTTAGAGATGGGTCCCAGGAGTGATTTTGTTTTCTTGTGGGACTGGAATAAGAATCGGCATTTAGACAAAAGAACAGAATTGAGAGTACGAAAATAACCCAAACATTTCTAGTTGATTGGTTTTCAAGGAGACTGAAAATTCAAGTTGATTCAATGGGGAAAATAATCTTTTCAACAATGGTACTGCGACAAGTGGATATTTACATATGCAAAAGAATGAAACTGGACCTTCTACCTCACACCATTAAAAATTTAACTCAAAATGGGCCGGACACCTAAATGTAAAAGCTAAAACTTGATAGATATTGTGCTGAATTTGTAGATTGCTTTGGGTAATACAGACACATTAATGGTATCAGTTCTTTCAATCTATGAACATTCCACCTATTTATGTTTTTTTTAATTGTTTTTCAATGAAATCTTATAATTTTCTTTAAACTTCTTTGGTAAATTTATTTCTAAGTATTTCATCCTTTCTGTTGGTGTTGCAAATGGAATTAAAAAAATTTTTTTTGGATAGTTTGTCGTTAGTGTATATAAAACTGAAATAAAATCAGTATCTCAAAGAGATATTTTTGCATTCTCATGTTCATTGCAGTATTAGTCACATGAATGAGATAAATAACCAAAGTGTTTGTTGATGGATGAGGGAAAATGTAATATACATATGCAATGAATACAATGGACATTATTTGAAATCTTGTCACATGCAACAACATGGTTGAACTTGGAGAACCTTATGCTAAGTGAAATAAGTCAGATAAGAAAATACAAATGATATGTGATCTCAATTTTATGTAGATTCTAAAGTAAGTTTAATTCACAGAAGCAGAGAGTAGAAGGGTGGTTGATAGGGGCTGGGAGCTGGAGGAGATGTTGGTCAAAGGATACACACTTTCCGTATAAAATGAGTAGGTTCTGGGGATCCAATAGACAGTAAGGTGACTCTACAGTTAATCATATATTTCAATTTACTAAGAGAATAGTTAGTAAGTATTCTCACCAGAAATAAACAAACAAGAGAGGATAACTGTTGGATGGTGGATGTGCTAATTAGCTTGAGTGTGGTGATCATTTCACAATGCATACATACATCAAGTCACCACATTTCATAACTCAAATACATAGAATTCTTATTTGTCAATTATATCTCAATAAAGCTGGAGGGGAAAGAAAGAAATTTTACCATAGGCGCTTTAATGAACTGTCTTCTTTAGTATTCCTCTAGTTTTTCGTGGGTCCTTTCATGTAAACATTCGAATCTTCTCTTTATCATAGGAATTTTTTTTATTACTTATTGTATTATGTGCTTTCTTCCAAATGAATTATTATCTATTGGAATTCATTTAAGTGATTTATTCTCTTACATTTCTCCTCATATTTCAGATCTTAGTCTTAATTGTCCATTTTTTTTGGTTTTATTTTTGGATAATTTTTTTTGGTTAATCATGCATTGAGTTTCAGAAGTATTATTTTTGGTGTTCAGCATCCCATTGAAGCTATTTTCATATATTTTTATTTAACTTCTAAGATATTGCCTCTATATCCTTTTTCACACTGTTGGTTGGAGTGCAAATTGGTGCAACCCCTATGGAAAACAGTATGGAGAGTACTTAAAATGTTGAAGATAGAAATCCCATATAATCCTATCATCCCACTTCTGGGTACTTACCCCCCAAAACACAAAAACACTCATTCACAGAGATTTATGCACCCTCTTGTTTGCTGCAGCTCTATTCACAATAGCTAAGAACTGGAAGCTACCTAAATACCCAACGTCAGATGAATAGATAAAGAAGATGTGGTATATATATATATACACAATGGAATACTACACAGCCCTTAGAAGAGATAAAATTCTGTCATTTGAATCACCATGGATGGATCTAGAGGGGATTAGACTAAGTGAAGTAAGTCAAAAGGTGAAAGACAGATACCGACCTCACTCACAGATGGAATGTGAATAGACAAAGCAAAGGAACAGATGAAACAAAACCAACCCTTGTACACTTGCAGTAGAACTGAGATTACCAACAGGGGATGGGATGGGGTGGCGGGTGGTGGTCAAGTGGACACAGAGCCCACTGAATAATGATGAAAAACATTTGATGATTTGGTGGAGGGCAGGGTGTGTGGACATATATCTGAGGAATGAGAAACCTATACAAATGAGGTTGTTTTAATATGTAGCATAAGTTACTACAATTTAAAAAATGAAAAAAAAAAAAAACTGTGATTTTATTGTTTAACTTTTGCCATGTAAGTTAGTTAAATTCACACCTTAATTTTTATGATAGTGGAGACTACTATGGTGTTGTGGTCTTAATTTTCCTATCTTATAATGTTATTTCACTGTTTTATTACCAAATTTTTCTTAAATTATTTTTGTGACATTGCTGTAGTATTGAGTTCATGTGGATTATAGGATTAATCTATTATCTCTCAAACATTATATTTTTAACCAAACTCTTCTGTATAATTATAAGCAATGAAATGTTATGGGAAATTTGAAAATGTCTTTGTTCTAACTTTCCTACTGTACAATTTATTCAAGGAGGGGGGAACTAAAGCAATAAAACAGAAAAACTATGTAATTAAGAAAAATAAGTGTATATGCATCCAGAGAAGAGAGAAATCAAGTGAGAGATTAGACAGTCATCACATTCTACATGGAGGCAATGAAATCTATGTGGAGACTTAATGGGTAAATGTTTGAAAAGGCAGAGAAATGAAGGCTAGCTGTCTAGATGAGGGCAACAATAAAGGAAACAGTAGTTGTTTGGCATTAAAAATTCCAGGATGGATTATACTTATAGTAAACCAAAGAAGCAGAAATTAAGAGTGATATCACAACAGATCCTATATATATTAGGAAGATAAGAAGAGATTTTGAAACAACTTTAAATCAAAAATTAAATGGCAAATTTCTAGAAAATTTCCACATTTTGAAATAGACTCAAGAAAAATATATTTTCTGAATATCTGTTAGACAAAGTGAATTTGCAATTTAAAACCTTCTCTCAAAGAAAACTCTAGGCCCTGAATTCTTCTAGGGAGAATTTGAACAAGTACTTAGAAAAGAAATAACACCCACAGTCACAGAAAATAGAAAATTAAAGAATTCTCCAACATTTATTTTCTTGATTCAAAATAAAAAACTGTATCTATATAGATATAGTTTTACCAATTTGTAAGAAAAAATTATGTATATATTATATGAATTGAATCTTAAAGTATGCATTCTTTTGCATTTAGTTTCCTTCAAAATTACATTTCTGAGATTAATCCATGTTGGTCTATGCAGAAGTTCATTTGTTTCCATTGTTTACTATTTTTATTTTATGAATATTCCACAATTTATTTATCCCTTTTACTGTTAAAGCACATTTGAGGTTCTAAGAGTTTGAATCTGTTGGGAGCTTTCCTTACACATTTGTATAGGTGTCTCATGGTGTGTAGACATTCATTCTATTGGACACAGAGTAGTGAAAATAGAGATTCCTAATGAATATGTATCTTCAGCTTTAGTAGGCAATGTTAAGCTATTTTCAAAGTGGCTACAGAAATTTCTTCTTTTACTAGCTATGTCTGAGAATTCCCTTTGCTTTACGTCCTCACCAATCCTCAGTATTCTCGATTTTTAAAATTGTAGCCATGGATCCGGAGTTGAATTTCCCTGTGGTTTTGATCTATGCTTCTTTGATTCATAGATTTTTTGTTTTTAATCAAGGAAATGACTTTCATAAAAATCAAGATATTGACTACTTTTATCAGAGAGGAATGGTGTGACTGAGGAGATAAAGGAGAACGAATCTAGGGAACAGGTAATATTCTGTTTCTTGAGCTGGTTTTCTGGATGTTTACTTTGGGGTAAAGTTATAGGATAATACATTTTTTTTTCTTCCCTTTTTTTGTGTGTGATCACTCTCTCTCTCTTTCTCGCTCTGTTTCTCACTCACTTAAAGATACACATGATTAAAAAAAGAAGTATGATTAGACAGACTAAGATATCTATAAATTATGGCATGCTAAGTAGCAGTTTTTAAAAAATGAAGTACATTTATGCTCAGTGATCTGGAGAGTTTCTAAGACATACTTTTAGATTGAGAATACTAAACAATCTTAAGGATTGTGCACGTGTGAAACGCTTATATCAAAACAAAATAAAACTTACCTGTGTAATCACTCATGTATGGCAAAAGGGAAATACTTTCAAAAGTGCCCATGCCAATCTAAAAATAATGGTTTCCTCTAGGTGCTTGTTGAAGGGGCTATAAGCTTTACTTATGTAACTAAAAAGAAACACAAAAAGAAGGGAGGGCTGGAGGAAAGGAAGTGGGAGAAGGATGCAGAGAGGATCCAGCCAAGGATTTTGAGCAAACGCCCCAAGATTACATTGGAATGGACGTATTTCTAGACCCTAGATATTTCTGGGGTCTAGAATACCCCTAGGTATTTCTTTCCTTCTTCTACTCTTGACACTGCTTTATGTCTGAATAATTAGTTCATCCATTCACTCAACAAGCTTACATTTTATTGTGCTTCTTGAGGCAGACCTGTTTGTAATTTTCATGTTTGAGTCCAGCCACTGAGTTGGCAAGTATTTGACAATAGCACAAAAATATCAACGTGATAACATTAAAAAAACAAACAAAACAGCTTCACCATAAACAGATGACAGGTAGATCATGCATGTAACAATTGTCTCCATATCTGAGTGCTTAGTGACTTCATCTAAGAATTGCCCATGTTCTTACTCTTATTTATTCTGTTCTTTAAATCTTTAACAGTCATAAAATTATAACAATGGCTGAGCAGCTTATTGGAACTCTGGGGAATGGTAGGAGAAATGTTGATGTACTGTTAAGAATGTGTCAAACAGACAGAGGTATGGAAATAAAAACCCCAAGGAAATATACAAGGAACAGCAGAGAATGAGTTACACTAGAGAATCTGATGTGAATGACTACCTAGGTGTGATAGTCTCAGAAGAACTAGACTCAGGACATACATATGACTCCCATGTCTCACATTCTATCAGACACAAACAGCCTCTTTATTTCCAAGAAACAATTTTCTACCTGGCTTTTCCAGTGGTGAGTGTCAGCAAGTCACAGGACATTTGATGGAATCTGATTCTAGAAACATGAAGTATTTTCATTTCAGTAGTGTCTTGCTCCACTCCTTGCCCTGAAATTCTTTCTCTATCTGCATTTGAACTCTCTTCAGAGTGTAAATTAGATCATCTCTCCTCAGCTTAACACCCTACACTAAGGGGAATTTTGATAAAAGGTCAATGCTGTATCCATATTGTCTCATGGAGTCCTACACACATCCTGATATTGCAGCTATCCTTAGGATTCCCAGTTCCCAGATGAGGAAGTAGAAATAAAGAGAGGCCTTTCTGAATCACCCGTGTTAATGTGAGGGTCCCTCCACTACCACCAAGAATGTTCCTCCCTTTATCCTGTGCTATCTTTATGGTGCTGACATGCTGAGATTTCAGTTTGCCTATGTGTTTAGGTTCTGCTTGTCTCCCCTAAAACACAAGCACCATGAGGTGAGAGGCTTTGTCTAACTTTTCCACTGCTATAGGTATGCAACAAAAATTTGTTCATTAGACACTGAGTTGATTAAATTAATGCTGCTCTCTCAGAAGTTTACTGAATATTGCATACAAGGTCACCAAGGTAGTTACTTGTTTTCATAATGAATTTTTGAATAAGCATATTAAATATATTAACGCAACAAGAATGATGTATGCTATCTTTTATATAGTCACCAAATGCTGACATTGCCTTTCACATTGTTGGACACTGGTAATAAAAATCACCCTTATGTAGTGTGTGTGTGTGTGTGTGTGTGTAAGGGATGGGTGGGAAAGAGAATACAAACAAGTAAATGATGTCACAACACCGTGTAGTAAACACAATTATGGAGGCAAGTACAGGTGCTGGGGGCATAGAAGAAAGGCAGGTAAATCCAAGGAGGGTTGGGTAGGGTGTTAGAGAAAGAGTTCAAGAGGTGCTAAGAGCATGGATGAGTTGGAAAGAACTAATAATAATTATACAAAGAATGGAGGAAGCCTATACAAGACCAAGAAGCAATTGGTCAAAGGAAGGGAAGTGTACTTTTATGGAGCTGCAAGGTCATGGATATGACTATATGATATAAGCAGGGATGCATTAATAGATTAAAATGGGTATGGTTGAAAGAATCATTCACAGACGACATTGAATGTTATATCACCATGTCTGCCCTACTTTCCAGTTTGTAACTACTGCTAGCACAGTGCCTGTCAGATGGCATAGGACCTCTAAGTGAGAAAACGAGTGAATGATTTGGAATGTTGAAGCACAGCAGTGCTTGGTCCAGGAACCAATTGGTGTTTTAAATATGAATCTGATCAGACTGACATTTGAGAAGAGCCACTCTGGGAGTCAGAGTAGAAGAAGGATGAATCTAGTCATCTGAAGGACCTGGAGTGAAGTGGATCAGAAGGATGGGATGGATTTGAACTACTTGATGACCAATTGGATGGGAGAGGAGAAGTAAGATCAAGTAAAGACAAATAAATTTCTGATGTAAGACTTGGATGTTTGGTGATCTTACTCATAGGACATGAGACTGGAGGATGCGCAGCACAAGCAAAAGATACTGGGTTCACTTGGATTCTTGAATCCGAGTTGCTTTTAGAGTATTTAGGTAGAGATGCAATGTGGGCCTGGAGTCTAGGAGAGATTCTGGTCTGGAAGAAACTGTGGATGCCAGCAGAACCTGGGTAGTGCATGGAACCAAAAAGCGTAAGAAGAGAGCTCAGGAAAGGAGACTGCAGAGTGAGGCTATGATGAAAAGACACAGAGAGGTGACTGAAGCGGGTTAGCAGGCATTAGTGGAACCAAAATTATGGTTTGAATAAACCGGCACCAAAAGGATCTTGCTATTGATCACAACTGAAGCATGGTAGAATGTTCAATAAGAT
Organism: Solenodon paradoxus; assembly: GCA_004363575.1. NCBI lineage: Eukaryota > Metazoa > Chordata > Mammalia > Eulipotyphla > Solenodontidae > Solenodon > Solenodon paradoxus. Next base: position 128,956 of record RJWH01000806.1, on the reverse strand, counting down.
TTAGAGTTGAAAGGATAAAATCCAGAATGAAATGAGGTGGCTGCAATGTATGGAGGCAGCAAGCCTGGAATCAAGCAGGGAGTGGGTGTGGTATCTCTCTTTAAGCTCCATTAATAAGCGGTATATGTATTTTTGCTGTTTCTTCATTTGATGCATAAATATTAATAAAAGTTATGTCCTCTTGCTGAATTGACCTGTAATCATTATGAAATGTCCTTTCCTGTCTTTTGCTATCTTCTTAATTGGAAATCTATTCTATCTAATATAAGCATGGCTGCTTTTTTAGGTTCTAAAAGGCTTCTTTTAAGTTACCATTTGACTATAGAATTGTCTTCCAATCTTTGACTTTGAACCTATCTTTTGAAAGCAGATGAATTTCCTGTATGCAACAGAAATTTGGGCTATTTTTTAAAAATACATTTAAATATATTTCATCACTCTATGCTTTTTGAGTGGTGAGTTTAATTCATTAACATTTAGGGGAATTATTGATAATGTATCTATTTATTGCCATTTTGTTAATTGTTTTCTAGGTGTTGTTGTCCACAGTGCCTTTATACTTCTCTTTTTCTTCTTAGCAGATGAAAGCATTTTTATTGTGCTTGGTTTTCCTTTATTTTCTTCTTTGTTTTTTCCTGTGGGATTATGGTTTGAGGTTACCTTGGGGTTTACCTAAAAGTTTCTGGGTTTATAAGTTGTTTTAACATGAAAGCCAGTTAGTTTATAATCTTTCTAAGAATCTACATTTTCACTCTCCTCCTCCCACATTTTATATTTTTGAAGTCTTGCTGCTTCTAAATAGGATTTCTTTTCATTTATAGATCTTCCTTTAGTATTTTTTATGACTGTTTTAGTGGTAATGAAATCCTTTAACTTTTGTTTGTCTGTAAAGCTCTTTATCATTCCTTCAATTCTAAGTGATAATAACAGGTAGAGTATCCTTAGTTGCAAATCTTTTTCTTTAATATGTCATTGCCCTTCTGAACTATAAAGTTTAAGTTGAAAAATCTGCTGACAGTTTTATGGGAGGACTCCTTTGAATGTAACTCATTTTCTCTAACTGCTTCTCTTTATCTTGTATTTTTGTCCTTTTAATGATGATGTGTCTTTGTGTTGGTCTGCTTGATCTATTTATTTTTTATTTGTTTGTTTGAAACCCTTTGAGTTTTCTGGGTCTGGAGATCTGCTTCCTTCCTCAGGTTAGGGAAATTCTTAGCTATTACTTCTTCAAATATAGTTTCTGCCCCCTTCTCTCTTCTCTTTCTGGGACAACTATGATATGAATATTGCACCTCTTAATATTATCCATCAGGTCTTGTGTGCTGTCTTCATCTCTTTTAATTCTTTTTTCTCTTTACTGATCTGTTTGAGTGCATTCTGTTTTTTCATCTCACTGATTCTTGTGGATGCTTCTTCTTACTTACTGTTGAGCCTCTTAGTTGTGTTCTTTATCTTAGTTATTGTGTTCTTTAGCTTCATGAATTGTTTGGGACTGCCTCATGTTCTCTCTATTTTCACTAAAGTGCACTTTTTGTTCCTCAATTGTTTTCCTGATTTCAGTGAGCATGATTATCACTGTTACTTTAAAGCCTTCATCAGGTAGTTTACTTGATTCTGGTGCATTTAGATTTTACACTGAGGTTTTGTTTTGGTCCATCATTTTGTGTAATTTTTCTGTCTCTTCCATCTGTTTGGCATTCTGTGTTCATTTCTATGGCTTAGGCTTCCCTAGTGCAAAGGCCTTGTGTTAGGTTTTTATCTGTACCGTATCAAGTTACACTATATATTCCTGGTACTGGTCTGGAATGCTGAGCTTCCTTTAGGTGTGTGATTTCAGCACTGGTCAGAATTGTTGAAGCTCTAGAGCCCACACAGTGTTCAGGCCTGAGAGTTCCTACAGGGTTTGTACTGGGGTAGGGAATGACGAGGTTTTCCCCATGGTCACAGGCATGAAAAACAAGGTCCAAGGAGAGAGACCCAAGAGTTGTGGGACTAGTCTGCAAGCATGCCACAGTCCCAACAGAGTCCACAGGGGAGAGAGAGAGAGCCAGGAACTGCTCTTAGCAAAGCACACTTCTTGGGATCATCCCTCAGTCCTCCAGAGTAGCAGCAGCCCCAGCAGAGGGGGACAAACAATCCCTGAGATTTGGGAGTGGAAACTCTAGAGAGTACCAAGCAGATAGAAAAGCTGTTTAATGGTGGACCTAGATAGTTCTAAATAGTTGTTTTGATGGTGCCTCTCCAATCATCTTCCCCAGGAGAGTTAGAGAATGGAATGCTCCATTACATTATCCACACTGGTGCTACAGGCTTGGATGTCTGTCTCTGAGCACCAACAGATTGGCACATGTGCACTAATGATGTAATGGTTGGACATTTCCCCTAGGGTCTTCCTACAATGGCAGCTTCCTGTGCCCACACGATGTGGGAGCAGCATCTTAATACATTGAGGTTTTTGGTTCAATGACTGAAAGTCAGTTCCAGGCATGGGGGTACCCACTGAGGAGTAAATATCTTCAGCTCTGAAAGAGTGTTTGTTGAACAGGGCAGTGTGGTGCAGAGACAGATTGACTTCTCCTACTATTTATGAAGGTTTGAGTACTTTCTCATTGTAGGGATGATGATCCCCATTGCTTTTCAAAATTCAAAGATGCTGAATGGATGTATTATGGTTGTGCCTCTGTGAAGGAGTTGAACTCAAGATCTTAACAGTCGACCATATTGGATTAAAAATCTGTATCTCCCTTTTAACATGGTTTCCTGGGTGAGGTGTAGGATGGAGAGGGTTCCAGGAACTATTGGGTTGGAGCAGTTTATGCCTCTCAGTAACATTCCAAGCTACCACTTGATATTAGAGCTTTTCCTTTAAATATTATGCCTCCCCCAGGGTTCAGGTCTTTATCTGTATTTCTTAGGTAATTTTCCCCATTGTTCTCTGCTTTCTTGAGCAATCAACCGTTTGGGGTGGTGTAGTTGGGAGGGGGTCTAGTACATACCATCTGCTTGTGGGCAGTTTCTTACTCACATTCTTTCATCCAGATTCTCTTACAAATTAGTCATTCAAGTCATTTCTAGTTCCTCTTCTTAGATCTCCTGACTTCTTAGCCTAGTCCTGGGAGTCTTGTTGGATTCTTAGTGATACAGCCTGTCCAACGTGTCAAGAGAGAGTCCCACTCACACCTTTCACCTGGTATTTCATTTTAGAATAGTATTCACCATCTCTCATTTAAAGCTGTATTTCCCAGCCCTCTTGAAGTCAAGGCAATGTCAAAGGACTAAGTCTTACCCCATGAAATATGAGTGGATGTGATGGGTGCAACTCCTAAAATACTCCTTGACAGGAATGTCCCCAAGGCTTTTCTTCTTTTCCATTCATGCTCATGGAACCAACATGAAACAGTCATATTAAGTGACAGGAAGCAAGTATGCATTATAAATGGAGAGCAACAGGCCAGAACAGGCCTGGGCTCTCAGTCCTATATATTCTTAAATCTTGCTATGAGAGAGGAATTAACCATCTCCTTTCAGTCACAATTTTTTTTTAAAAGAAATGAAGGCAAGCTGTGGCAGGCAGGCAGAGAGAGGAGGAGGAAACTCTTTATTTATTTTATTAAATTGTTCATCTTAGTTGCTCCCCCAGCCCTAGGATGTAAACCCAGTTCTTTGGAATTGTATATGGACTGTTCCAATCAAAGTTGGCTGACCAAACTGCTACTCTATCAGAGTATGACTAAGTCACTATTATTTTGACTTTTATTTTAGTAGCTCAATCGATTCCCTAATTACAGCCTAGTATTTGCATGGAAAAATAAAAATGAATGACCATTGCTTAAAAAATATATTCAGTCCATATAGAAACTTTAAATTGGTAAGATTCACTCATTCAACAAAATAACGAGTCACAAGAGTCTAAGTGTGGACAACTGAACACCCTTGGAAAAGTGTCCAAGCTGGTGGAACAATACAACTGATGTGTGGTGAGTGGTGCCCAAAGAAACAAGCGTGCATTTAGACTAGGTAAGGAAAAAGTTAGGATAGATCAGCAGCTATTTTCAGGCATTGAAAGAGCTCATGAGGAAGAGGGCATAGACTTGTTCAATACAACTCCAGGAGGCTGAATTAGGGCCAACAGGTTATGTAGAGAACAAAAACACTAATGACTGAAGAGTTCTGTGTTGGTCAGGATTCTTGGCTTCAACCAACATATAGAGACTCTACTGTCAGGCAAAAAATGAAATTTTTTGGAATGATATTTGAGGGAATCACAGAATTGACCAGAGACCAGAAGATTGGTCAGGAACCATGAGTCCTCTAGAGGGCTGATTAATAGGAATCACAGCCACAGTCATGGGGAAAAAAAGAGTCTAGTCAATTTGATGAATGATATTTCACTGTTCCTCTTGCCACTGCGTCATGTACTTGGGATTCAAAATCATGGAAGAGAGTCTGATGTTTGCATTCTCTGGTTGAAAATGGGATGGATCAGGAAAAATCAGTCCTTGTTCACTGTAGCATGTGAATCAGGAGCCACCTCAAAGAGAAACCAAGATACTATCTGCAAATGTCCAGGGCTACCTTTGATGGTGCTCTCAAAGCCCATGAAACTATGATTCAGAATTTAGAGAATCTTATCCATTCAGGAGAATGATCTCCATTCCACATCCTTCATATGTACTCATGTACTCTGTACTGAATGATATCAATCATGAATGGTTCACTATCTCACAAGTTTTTCAAGTTAAGGTGAAATAAAGTCTGGGTCTTTAGACTTTATTCCTGGCACTCAAGATCTTCCTCTGGTCACCTTTTATTAGAGCTAAGTCCTATGATTCTTTTATAGAAACCTTTATTCCTGTCAGATTTGTTCACCCAATGTCACTTCATCTTCTGACCCCAATATCTTGTGTTTATTCTCTGTCTGCATCCCCTCTATCTGAATGTTACCCATTCTTCACATTCCAGCTCAAATCCTACATCATACATGAAACATTCCCAAATTAGCCTAGCCCAAAGTAATTTCTCTTTGGAAACTTTTTCCTGTACTCTTCATTAGGCAATTAATCATTCATTTTATATGTTTGTTATTTTTTTTAGAAGTGGTACTTAAACCTTGTTTGTTTAACTTTAAACCTACTTATACCTCCTCTCTCTACCTAAGTTATAACTTCTTGAAGACATCGATTATTTTGATCTATATTTGCATTTCCTGCATAACTTAACAAATTTTTTTCCTCATGGACTTTTTTTATTAATCAATATGAATACCATAAGTGGGTGTGCTCTTGACTCCTTATCTAGTAATTTTTGGGGAGGGAAAAAGAGGTATAAAATGACTTTCCTTAGAGCATGATAAGGATATGAATGATTTAATTTGTATAACTTTTTTTGAGTTTATAATTGATGTATAATAAACTTCATATTTTTAAAACATATTATTTGATAGGTTTTGACATATGTATATATTCATAAAACTATTTCCCAAATCAAGATAATAACTATATCCATCACCTCCCCCCCACCAATATTTCCTGTGTATTTTTGTAATCTCTCTCCTTCACTTCCACCTCAAACATCCATTAATTGGATTTCTGTTACTATAATTTGAATTTTTTATGATTTTATACAAGTGGCATCATTCAGTATGTACCCCCTTTTTTTGGTCTAGCTTTCTTTGCTCAGTATAATTGTTTTGAGTTTTACCCATGCTGTTGACTACATTGATAATTCACTGCTGAGTAGAATTCTACAGTGTGGGAATCTCACAATTTGTTTATCTGTTGATGGTCATTTGAATTTTTTACATTTTTTTTGCTCTCACAAGTAAAATTGCTATGAAAATTTGTATACAAGTCTTCGTAAAGTCACATACTTTCATTTATACTTAAGAGTAGAATGGCTGGATCATACAGTAGGTCTTTCTATAACATTTTAAGAAATTGCCAAACTAATTGCACCATTTTACACTTTTATCAGCAGTGTATGAGAATTCTCCATGTCTTCATCAACATTTGCTGTTGTCTTTTTAATTTTAACCATTGTAATAGTCATATCTCATTGTGGTTTTAATTTGCATTTTCCTAGTAATTAATGATGCTGAGCACCTTTTCACGTGCTTATTTGTCAGCTTTTTGTATGAGGCATCTGTTTATATATTTAGCTTATCTTAAAAATTAAATTATTTTCTTATAGTTGAGTTTTGACTTTCATGTTTTTCTATATAATGTGGGTATAAATCTTTGATCAGATAGGTTATTTTTAACAATAATCTTTGACTTGTTTCTCAAAACTATATCTTTTCAAGAGTATAATTTTATAATTTTGATGAAGTTTAATTTATTAATATTTCCTTTGTGAATTGTACTTTTGGTATAGCAATTAAGAAATCTTTGTTTAACTCAGGATCACAGATGTTCCTCTGCTAGAAAACTTATAGCCTTTTGTTTCACATTTAGTTCTGTGATAAATTTTGAGTTTGATTTTTACATAGGGTATGAGATGTTGATCAAGATTCACTTTTTGGCATAAAGACATTCGGTTGTTCCAGAACCAATTTTGAAAAGACTACTCTTTCTCCACTGGATTACTTTGACATGTTGTCAAAGATCAGTTGATCATCTGTGTGTGGGTTTATTTATGATCTCGCTATTCTGTTTTAATGATTGTTGTGCCTATCTTTATTTATACCAATATACCACTGACTGCATCATTTATATTTTTATAACGTTTTAGAGAAAATGCTTTCATTCATAGATACAAATGAAACTCATATGCATACATGTGTATATATCTATATACAAACACACATATACCTGCATACACACATACATATATATCTACATACATACATATATCATGCTGTGGGCTCTGGAGTTACTTGTGTGCAAGTTCTGGTTCTATCACTTACTATTTCTGTTACTTTGGGCAATTCTTTAACATCTTTGTGCCTTGGTTTACTCATATGTAAATGGGGATGACAGCATCCACCTATAGGATGGCTGTGAGCATTAGTGTATTGAAGCAACAGAAATAAAGTATATAGAGCTATACTCAATAAAAATTTGACCTTATATCATTTCCTGCATGAAATAATCACTGAAATTAGGTATTAGCATTCCCACTTTACAGATAAGAACATAGTACAAAATGAGGTTAAATGACTTGGCCAGTGCCATACAGAAGAGACTACACTTAGGTCTCCTGCCTCTAAACCCAGTGTCTACTCTACTCAACCACTAAGGATATAAAATAAAATCTCCAGTCTTTTTATACCCTACTGTCTCAAAGTTATAACCTATCACTCCACTTCAACTGTATACAATTCCACAGAATTCTTTAAATCTGACTTATACTCAAGGATAGGGAGTTACATAAAGTTTAATATTAGTAGATGGGTAATAGGATGCCTTTTGAGAGACTCCTTATTTGAGGCCCCTTCCCTTTTCTGTTTAGCAGTGACTAGGATTCTCTTAAGTTGGCATTTGAGGTTGTGGTCAGAGACTTCTGAACTATGTCAGAAGAGGAAGTGAGAGATGGATGGGCTAAGGGAAGACTTTGTTTTTCCCTCATGAAAAAAATGTGGAATCTTAGCTTCTCTTTTTCCATCACACACTGGTCATACCTTTTAAGCAGGAAGTACCTTAGAGTTGGCCCATGGAAAAGGGGAGATGTTAAGATTGGACTATGTCATTTTCTTCTGATTTTGAGTTAACAACTAAAACATGGTCATAAGGAGCGCAGAAGTGGGTGTGTCTCACTTACATATAGATATACCTTTCGATTTATTCATTCAGGCTTCCACCAATATTTATTTAGCACCTACCACATACCAGCTCTTCTGTTGGTGCCTCTGGGGGCACAAGAGGTTATTTTTGTTGTTGCAGAATTTGTGTATTAATTGTTAAGGCCACAAAGTAAAAAGGAACTTATATTGTGTTACTCAAATTTTCTAGGAAGCAGATACCAAGGTAAGATTAAATGTGTAAGAGATTTCTTGGAGAAAATGCCTATAAAGGATCAAATGGAGGAATCAGAAAGAATGAGAAAAGGTGGGGAGAGCTTTCAGACTTCATTGAAGGTTTGATGTCTGTGCAGGAGAGCAGAAAGGAAGGAGTGGTGGGAAGAGAGTGTCTCATACTGCTGTACAATTCAACGCGAGGTTTGACCAATTCAATCCTGTGTACTATTGAAATAAGCCTACATTCATCCCTCTTCTATGCTCAGTCTTTGACTGGGAGCAGTCTGAGGGGCATGTAGCCTCAGCACTAAAGGAGCAGTGGGGAGATGGGACAGCAGTTTGGAATGGGAGTAACATCTTTTATTTTTTATTTTTATTTTACATTATTTATTTATTCTTCAAGTAATTTAAATGCATAATAATATGTTTACTTATCAACTAAAAAAGTTATTTTTCTCCATTATAGTTATATGTTTGTCAATTTTTTTAAATACAGAAAAAGAAAAAAGACACATACAACCTTAATGCTTATGCTTTAAATATATTCCTGATTAAGTTTTTTTTATTTTTAGCTATTATTGTGACTACATGGATATTTAATTTGTATCTCATTTAATAGTTTATCATATGCATTTTCTCATGTTATAAAAATTTAGTAAATTTTAAGTACTATGAAATAGTAAATAAGTTATTTTATAATTTATAAACTTATTAACCTATTGGATGTTTAGTACTTTTCCCAGTGATATTTTATTCAGCCATATTTTTCCATTCCAGAAGAATACTTCACACTCACTGACTTGTTTGTGTGTGCTGTGACTCTAGCAGTCTTATATTTGATACTCAGGAAAGAAATCACTGGGGTCTAAACGATCAAATATGAAACTTTAAAGTATAAAGGTATTTTTTGCTGCCACATTGATTCTGAATTCCATTCACTTATCTTAGCATCCTAAAGATCATGTACATATTTAGTAAGCTGCATATATATATTATATATATACATAATTTTAATTTTACTTTATTTATGTTTTGAGACCAAGAAAAGAGCATAATTTATCACATTAAATACTTATTTCAAAAGACTCAGGAAGTACAATATACTAATATTTCCAAAAAAAATTAAACTTTAAAATGAATCCAGTGGAATATATAAAAATTCATAATGTAAGCTTGAATCACAATTCCTTAATTTCAAAAAATTAAAAATTGAAATTATCAAGAAGAATAAAGTAACTAAAAAGAAAAACTCAGCGTGATTGTAAGTAAAATTAACAAATTCTGGATAGTGTTATCTTTCTAAAAAACAATATCAATAAAACTAAACAGGATAAAATATTAAGCACACAGGATTTGGGCATAAAAGATAAATATGAACCTTGGCTTTGACACTTGTATACTATTTAATTGTAGGCAGATTTCTTACCTTCAGTTTTTTCATCTATAAAATGGGGATAAGAAAATCTACATCATAGGCTTATCTTAAATAAGAGGATATATGCCAAGCTTTTGAACAAATCCCACAGAACAATCACAAGCAAAGAAACCGAAGAGGTAGTTAACAGTTTCCCTAAAAATAAAAGCCCAGGACCAGATGGCTTTTCCAATGAGCTTCACCAAATCTTCAGAGAAGAATCAAAACCCATTCTCAAACTCTTTCAAAATATTGAAGAAGAGGGAATGCAGTAGGATTGTTTTCCAACCACTGACTTTGAGTCTTTGTTTATCTTTTGAAGGATGGTGAGTTTACTGAATGCAGTAGAAGGTTGGGTTATGCTTTTTAATCCATTCAGTCACTCTGTGTCATTTGGTGAGTTCAGTCCATTAATGTCTAGGGTGATTATTGATATGTAGTTGCTTCGTGTCATTTTGCAATTTGTCTTCTGTGTGTTGTTCCAGCCAATGTCTTTGTTCTTCATTTTCTCATCTTAGGTGAGTTGGGTGTGACTGTGCTTTGATTGATTTCTCTTTTTGTTTACTTCTTTGTTTTTTCCCTGGAGATGTATTTTGAGATAACCCTGAAGTTAGCATTAAGATTTTATGTTTCCTATTTTAATTTGAAAGCAGATTAGACTTTCACTTATTCTAACCATCCACATTTTTGTTCTCGCCTCCTTCCCACTTTTAAAATTTGCTATCTTACTGTTTTTAAGTGGGGTTTCTTTATACCTTATATAGCATCTTTTAGCATTTTTTGTAGCACTGGTTTTGTGGTGATAAAGCCCTTTAACTTTTGCTTATTGGAAAAGTTTTGGTTTTTTTTAATCATTCCTTCAGTTCTGAATGATAATCTTGCAGGGTATACTATTCTAGCTTGAAAATCCTTTTCTTTCAGTCTTTTGAATATTTCATGCCATCACCTCCTGGCTTGTAGCGTTTCAGCTGAGAAATCCACTGACAATCTTATGAGGACTATTGTATGTGACTCATTTTTTTGTGGATGCTTTTAAGGTTCTTTCTTCATCTTGTATTTTTAACATCTTAATGACAATGTGTCTAGGTATAGGTCTGCTTGGGTTTCTTTTATTAGGGACTCTTTGAGCTTCCTGGGTCTGTAGGCTTGCTTCATTGTTCAGTTTAGGAAAGTTCTCAACCATTATTTCTTAAAATACAATTTCTGCCCCCTTTTTTCTTTCTCTTCTCCTTCTGGGAGCCCTATAATACAAATTTTGTTTTTTTTAGATGTCATCCCATGAAAGTCTCAAAAGCTGTCTTTGTTTCTTTACATTCTTTTATCTCTCTGCTACTTTGCTTGAGTGCATTGCTATGCCAATCTTCTAGCTCACTGATTCTATAGGAAGCTTCGTACATCCTATTCTTGAGTCCCTCTATTGAATTCTTTAGGTCAACTATTGTGTTCGTTATTTCTTTGACATCTGTTTTGAGCTGCTTCATTTCTTCTCTCTTTTTTGTTGTTCTCTTTTTCTTCTTCTATTGTTTTCTTTATTTCCATGATTATGTTGATCACTGTTACCCTAAATTCATCCTCAGGTAGTTTGCAGACATTTGTTGTATTCACATTTTCCCGTTTTTTTTTTTTTTATTGTGTCTATCATTTCATATATATTTATATAAATGTATGTGTCTTTGTTTTGTTTGGCATTCTGTTTATGTTTCTCTGGATTAGGTTTGCCTTCAGTGATGACTTGCACCGAGTAATCCTGGATCTTGGTTTGGACACTGGGATTTCTTGAGTTTTGTGGCATCACCAATGGTCGAATTTGTTGAAGTTCTTATGTGGACTCTCTGTTGCTGCCCAAAAGTTCAGTCTATGGGGTTGGAGTTTGTGTGGGAATACAGAGCATGCATCAGCATCCCAGCTCCCAACCACAATGACCACCTTACTGTTGGCCCACAAATAGCGATCAGGCTGCAGTTTCACCTGTGTCACCCGTGAGTTGTTGCTTGTTGGTTGCGTTGATGGTTTCTCCCTCTGGAAGACTCTCTTCTTCCTTTAAGCCTGAGGGTGGGATTTCTGGTGGGCAGGTCCTGAGGCTTGGGGCAATATGGTGGCAAGGCAGTGCAGGTGGGGGATTCCCCTAGTTGCCTTCCAGTTATGATGACACCTGCTGTAATTTTCTTGCTGGGCCTCCCATTGAAACCACTGGGGCACTGGTGCCTCTTCTACCCTATGCCTCAGCCCTCTCCCCTGGTTCTGTGTTCTGGTCCTGCTGCTCTCCACTGCTTTTGCGGGTTTGTTCTTCCTGCTGCAGTCAGAATCTCAAGTCTGTCTGCTGTGTCTCTCTGAACCTGGATGTTTTCACTTAACTTTTATTGTCTCACTTGCAGTCGTGTCTCTACAGCCTCTCTGCTTTTCCTCAGTATTTGTTTCTGGAAAATAGGTGAATTTCTGTTTGCTCTGTGTGGAGGATGAGCATCTCACTCCTACCAGGTCACCATCTTGGCCAGAAGTCAGTAGCATTTTTTTTTATAATGTAATGTATATGCAGCAAGTATGATCAGTGTGATGATGGAGTGGGCACAAGTGCTAAAGGAACAGAAATGAGGTGCCCCTGAGCCAGACTTTCAGACTTATAGTACGCTTTCTGTAGCACAGTGGTCAAAATAAGTCTTAAAAAGTGAAGACGAGTTATCAAAACCACATACACTGCTGATGAAAGGGAAAACTGGTAACACTACTTTGGAAAAACTTTTGTATTATGTAAAAATGTTGAAGTTTTATGTACCCTTCGAGGTAGTATTCCACTCCCTGTGTAGGCCCTAGAGGAACTATTTGTTCATGACCCCGATAAGCACTCATCTGCATAATCAAGGATACTTCCCCGGAGTGCTATTTGTTTATAATAGACACATAGAAAGGAAGCAACCCATGTCCTTCAGCAGAACTGAAAAATAGTGGTTTTGTTGTATAATGGGATGGTGTCAGCAACGAAAAAAATGATTTAACTTGGTCAATAACTTGGATGAATCTCACAAACAATGTTGAGGGGAGCAAATAAAGACATTCATACAGTGTTCAAAAAGCAGGCAGAAATAAGCTACTGTTTCAGAAATGCATACACAGATGATGAAACTATAAAGAAAAACACAAAGGATGCAAGGAGGGCTGTGTTTCCAGTCTAGAAGTTACTGAGGGGATTCTGGAATGTTTGAGATAATCGTTCTTTATATTTGTCCACATAATCTATCTCTATATAATTAAGAAAAAGTGGGGAGTGTATAGGAGCAGGCTAGGTGGAGGGAGTGGACTGTGTTCCAGGTAAAGACAAAGTCTAAGAGAGATGCAGACTTGACACGGTGAGGACTAGCATGAGGAGTGGAGGCAGACGGGAAGTCCCAACAGAAGAAAGGACCTCATCAACCCTCTTGAAGAACCTGGACTTCACTCTAAGGGCAGTGGGGATCCACTGAAGTATTTAAGGTGTTGAGGTTTACTTACACTAGCATTTGCAGGAGGATCTTTCAGCCAGAGCATGAAGATATATGTGTCTCACAGTACCCAGGTCTACCCAGGTGAGAGGAGTGAGGTGTAGAAAGGATCCTGGCAGTTGCCTGCAGCACTCACTGTGGGGTTTAAATCTAAACCGTGCATGGGTTGCCTCAGAGTTGGGTTTAATAGCTTTGCTTGCACAGCCTGGATTTCTGACCATCACACCAGTGATTCTGCTACTAAATCTAGTAAGCTGGCATTTCTTAATCACTGAATCATTAATAACAGGAGGAAATTCTACTATCTGGTTGTTCTCTCATGTCAACCAGGCAAATATCTGATAAAGGAGAAAGTGTCATTCCTGGTCCACAGGGCCCTGGTATTTAGAATCTGAACATTTTGTAAGGTTGAAAGTTCAAGACGATTTATTGTGGGGAGAATCACCTGATAGCTCCCCACTAGCATTTTAATTGCATGTGAGGGATACTTTTTCCTCTTGAGAGCATAGACAGCTGCTGCTATTGTTGTCAGCATGTTTCTATTTTATTTTTTGAGGCATTTTAATTTTATTTAGTTATTCATCTTGGCTGTTTCCCTGACCCCAGCACACAAATCCCAGTCCTTAGGATGTATGTGGACTGCACTTGGCTGGAGGATCAACCACTACTTCACCAAGGTGCCCACTTTGAAAAAATAGATACTAATACTAAAATATTATCCTGATTTGATATATTCTAAATTATGATCTCTTGGTTGGCTTCCTGCCAGATGCCGTCTCCTTTTCAAAGGATCATTTACTTTCTGAATATGTTTTCTCTTGGAATTTCCTCTGCCTTCCATGTATTCTTACCCACTCATTGTTTTTTTCCTTAGTAAAAGAAAAATCCAACAAAGTTCACATCAAGGGCACAACTCTGTTTTGTTAAGGCGAACTTGACCCTATGGGTTTCTTAATTACTGGGTGTAAGCTAGTGTCTACGGGTTTGCTTGTTTTACCAATTCTCTATTCAGCCTTGTCTGATTCTAGTGAGGACATTTTCCTCTGAATAAATCAGTAGAGTCCCAGCAACATGGGGTGGGCTGGTCCTCACAGAAGGCTGGACTTTAAGAGGATACCGCCGTGCCGACCTTTTTACCAGGAAGTGTTGACTGGTGGTATCACAACATCGCCTTCAACAGTCCTTGGTAGTCAGGGTATTTAGGATCTGGGTGCCCTGCAGGATTTAAGACTCTCACCCTCCCTTCTTATGGTTAATGGACCAAAAAGGAAGACTATTTAGAGCAATTAAAAGATGCCCCTTCAGTTCTTCAATTCTTCAGAAGATTACATTCTTGCTATGAAGGTTTATAAAGATAAGATATCTGGAGGAAGCACTATAAATGCATTGACTTATAATATAAATACATGAAAATACCATGTATGGGTGTAAACAGAACAAAGGAAAGTAAGTCCAGAGTTTTCTTGAAAAGCAACTCAGTCATTATTGACATTTGCTTCAACAGCTGCCCCTCAAATATCCGATCAAATGCCAAATCTATAGATTCAACTCTCCTAACACTTCAATTTCCATGCGTCCCTGCCCGCTTTGGCTTGTACAACGCCCTCTGAATTTGTTCCTGCTTGCACACGTGTCCACTTGGGATCCATTTGGTCCTGATCACTTTATTTTCTTTCTTGCCTTGTCTTAAAACTCCTGCTTGCTGAAAAGATCTGACCTGCAACTCTGGGCCCTCACCCTGAGGGAGGACCTTAGTTTATTTTCCCAAGTGCTCCACTCCCCGCTTTGTGTAGCACCCAGGAAACCTCTCCTTCTGAGGATCCTGCAGATGCTGATTCATTCACCTGCCACTCTCACCAGCTCATGGTCTTTGTTTCTTTTACAAATGCAAAAACCCTTCCACATATGTTCTTCGGAGACGGTGCGTGTGGAGAAAGAATACCAAGTTGTCAGACACCTCCAACATTATTGACCTTTAGTATTAAAAACATTGCTGGGTGTGTGATTGGTTGTGGGGAACACTTTATAATGTTAGAAGGAAAAAGATAAGTGGAGATACAGCAAACATTTTGTCTTTTTTAATACCACAAAGTTAAAAAATTTATTAAGTACTTTTTCCCCCAAATAGATTATTATAGTGGGGAGAATATCCCTTACAAACATCTTGTACATATATTTCTTCTGCCCCCCCCCCCAGAGGAGGAGTGAATGTGAGAGAACATTACATTGAAACAAATTTTGCTTTACTTTTTGTTTTTTAAGTGGATTCAAAATTCATGTTTTCCCAACCTGCCCGCCATCTCCTAACCTGCCCGCCATCTCCTAACCTGCCCGCCATCTCCCAACTTACCTAGTTGATCAAAATTAGAAAAATAATTTTGAAATTGTTGGATTAAAGAGGAAATTTTAAAGGTTCCCAAATGCCCAACCTAAGAATCAGGTTCCACATAGTATTTCATTCAGCAGGCAGGCAATAAATTTCAGGCTTATCAGTGAGAGGTCAGACCAGGCTAGGTCTTTCCTACAGGCTCATTGAAAGACCAAAAAATAACCCTAAGCAACTCTCATGGCCAAAAGATTCTAAAAGAGTGGGGGAGAGTATGTGTTGGGGGTCAGGAAATACTAGTGGGTTACCTGGTAAAACATTTAAAAACAAAATGAGTCTGAAATGCTATGATTTGGGTCTGAGCTGTTGGCTAAGGAACAAAGATACATACTGAGCAGTCAGACAGAGAAAGAGGATTTTTTAAAAAAGAGGTCCTGGGAGCAATTTGTTATGGAACAATCTGAGGTCTTAGTGAAACAGGATTCTGGAGGTAGAGTACATGCATGTCAGAAATGGAGACTCACTTTTGTCAGGGAAAAGATGATAGGCTGATATGAGTGATAACTGACAGCTTAAATTATGAATTCATTCAATGGTGGGATTATTTTCCCCATTAATTGAGAATATTCACATTACTTTCTGAGATTTGTATTTGGAGATAAAAGGTTATATGAACAGAACGATGACTTGATTATGCGTTTATCTGGACATTCACTGGTGATTTACTTACTAATAACAAAATCTGGCATCATGGAAGGTAGCACATGGACAGGACGAAGTATCTGGTTAAAAAAAATGGATTTTTCTCTGTGTTTTTCTGTCTAGGGGTGCATAGTCTGGGATAAATAATTTACTTTGTTTCCCCGTTAGATGCCTTATCTAGATTGAGAGGTCACTCATTTGAAATACTTTCCCCTTTAAACTGTGCTCATGGTAACTTGGGATCCTGGCAGGAAAGATCATTTCAAGTTCTTGAAAGCCAAATGCCAGTGTACTTAGATGACAGAAACTCAAGTGTTGTAAAGGTTGAATCTTCAATCCTTGCTGCTAGGATGGTGCTTCAGAGAACAGCTGTGTCCAGAAACAGGAAGGGAACACGGAAAAGAGGACTTAGGAGGCAAAGGAGAAGCCCAAGAGAGCAGGGCCACAGATGCCAAGAAGAAACTACAGTGATGTCAGGGGACAGCCACTGGATGGGTGAACAGAAGAGCAGTGTGAGGGTGTGGGTGAGCACGAATAGCACAGACTGGGAGAAGATGCACTTGGAGAAATGCAGGTGTGAGAAGAAAGAAAGAATACTAATTGAGAAGAGAGCAGGGTTAAGATAAGGCTCTTTCTAGCTAACAGACATCACAGTATGTTTGAGGCAGAAGAAAGATGCCTCTGTGGAGGGAGAGTTTGTGCACTCCAAGAAGGACCAGTTGTTTGGGTGCTGTGAGTGGGAGACTAGTTACAGAGGGGAGAGCACACAATAGGGCCTGAATTAAAATTTGTACATGGACTGATAGTTGCTCAGAAAGCACTGGCTAGTAGACTTTGAGGTGCTGAGTGTGCAGGCTCTGAGTTTTGTATGATTTAGGATAAGTTACTGAGCATCTCTTAAAGTCTTATTTTCCTCATCTGTAAACTCAGGGACGTGATGAAACTGATCTTTGTGGTGAGAATTTAATGTTAATACATGCAAAACATGTGGAACAGTTCCTGGCTCATAGTAAGTGCTCAAATATTAGATTTGGCAAAACAAAAACAAAAACAGAACAGCTATCTTTGAGAATTGATAATCTTGTGTGAGCTCAAGGTCAAGTCTCATTATATAGTAATATAAAATAAGAAAGTACATGTGATTAAATGAATTACGGGCATGCTGAGGTTACTTTTTTGAAATAGGATTGGATTTCGTCTTTTGTTCTCATTTTTCCTTTCCTAGTCTCTCTCAGGAAGAGTCACTTGAAAACCAAGTCTGAAACATGCCATATTAAAAGGTTTGGAGACCCTAAATTGTAGAGTAATCCTCCTCCCCCTCCCCTTCCCCTTCCTCAGCCTCCTTTTTTAAACATGCAGGCAGGAGTGAAAGTGAGTAGGCAGGAAGAGAGAGGAAGAAGAAACGTTTTATTTATATTATTTAGTTGTACATCTTGGTTGGTCCTTCTGGCCCCGGAATTCAAACCTGTGTCCTTGGCATGTAGACAGTGTTCCACCAGAGGCAGCGGACCTGATGGCTACTCCACCAGGGTGAAGCAATTTCTTTTCCTGTATAACTGAAACTTTGGCTCGTACCTCCTCTTTTCCCAACCTCTGCCAACTACCATTCTACTCTGTTTTTATGAGTTTGGCAATTTCAGGTGCCTCCTATAGGTGGTATCATGTAATATGTGTGTCACATAGCATGTAATATCATGTGTTGTGTTATTTCACTTACACATTTCACATAACGTGTCTCAGGTTCATCCATGTTGTCAAAACTGGCAGAATTTCCTTCTTTTTTAATACTGAATAATATTTCATCATACACATTTTCTTTATCTACCCATGGGCATTCAGATAGCTTCTATGTCTTGGCTTTTGTTAACGATGGTATAGTGGACATGGGACTGCAGATAGCCTTCTAGATCTTGATTTCAATTCCTTTAGTGTGAGGAGGAATTGTTGGGTTATATCGTAGTTCTATTTTTGATGTCTTGAGCCATCCTCATGTTGTTTTCCATAGTGTCTGCCCCAACTTACATTTCCACCAACAGTGCTCCTTTTTACCTTTTCAACAGGGTTCCCCTTTCTCTACACTCTTGACAATATTTGCTGTCTCCTAATGTTTTGATAGCAACTATCCCAACATGTGTGAGGTGGTATCTCATTGTAGTATTGATTTTCACTTTTCAGATCAATAGTGATGTTGGGCACCTTGCCATGTGTCCGCTGGTGATTTGTATACCTTCTTTGGCAAATATCGATTCAGTTGCTCTGTTCATTTTTAATCTGATTATTTGTTTTTGCCATTGAGTTGTATGAGTTCTTTATATATTTTGGATATTAACACCTTATCAGTTATACATCTTGCAAATATTTTCTCCTATTCTATACATTGCTCTTTCATTTTGTGAATTATTTCCTTTTTGGTGTGGATGCAACTTATTTTGATGCAATCCCACCTGTTTATTTTTGCTTATGACTGCACTCTTGGTGTCATAAGCAAGAAATGATTACCAAGGTTAGTGTCAAGAAGCTTTCCCCATTTTCTTCTAGGAATTTTATGGCTTCAGGTCTTATGCTTAAATTTTTAATTCATTTCGAGTTGATTTTTGTATGTGATCTAAGATAAGGGTATGATTTCATTTTTTTTTCTTTTCATGAGGATATCCAGTTTTCCCAACATCATTTATTGAATAAATTGTCTTTTCACCATTGTGTATTCTTGGCTCCTTTGTCATAAGCTAACTGGTCATATTTGCATGAGTTTATTTTTGTGTTCTCTATTCTATTCCATTTATGTGTCTGTTTTTGTACCAGCACGATACTGTTTAGACTACTACAGCTTTAGCATTGTACTGTATAGGATAGGATAGGATAGCAATAGAGTTTGAAACTACGAAGTATAATGTCTCTAACTTTGTTTTTCACAAAGTTGGACATTCAGGGTCATTTGTGGTTCCATATGAGTTTTAGGATTTTTTTCTATTAAAAATGTCACTGGAATTTTGATAGGGGATTGCATTGATTTGGTAATCACTTTGGGTTGTATGAGCATTTTAATAGTTTTAATTCTTCCAGTCTGTGATCACAGGGTATCTTTTCATTTATTTGTTTCTGCTTTAATTTCTGTCATCAACGTTTTACAGCTTTTTACAGTTTACCTCTTTGGTTAACCTTATTCCTAAGTATCTGATCAACTTTTACTAATACATTGGATATGGTCATAATGTTTTATAACTCTACATGATGAGTTATAACTTTACACAGTATAAAAATTCAAAAAGTATTTTCGGAAAATTTACATTTGTAGTTAGTTAATAGTTGAAAACGCTAAATTTGCAGTAGCATTCCTGTGGTTTTATTTTATTATTTTTCAAAGAACCCACCAGCATTTTGGCACAGTGCTTTAAAAAAACTAGTTGAAGGGGGAAAATCTGTCTCTTCCTTTCAGAAAAAATGGAATGGGCCTATGGACAGCACCAGATTGGGAGGGCTGGTGGTGCTGCATTACGCAAACAGGTTAATTTTCTTATACCCTTTTTCTGGTTAGAGTGAGGAGTACAGGAAGAAGCCTACTCATCCCTAGGTATTCGGAAAAAACTGTGGTGCTCCGAAGAGGAAATGCTAAAAGTTGAAGTCAAACTCATGGAATCGCCTCAGTCTTTGGCTTGGTGTTTTACTTCCAGTCCACATTCTCTCATCTTTAACCGGGACATGGGCTTGACAACAGAAGGGATAGGTGAAGTAGGGTACATGCTGGAAAACCAGTAACTCACTTCTGAAGACCCAGAAAGTTCTTGCTTCCTTCCGGAATATATTTCTTGTTATTTATTTAGATTATTCTGTTTTCTTTAACATTGAGGGTGAAATTAATCTACACTAACCGGGTTATTTGTATTAATACCTGTGTGGTTTCTCTTTGGAAGAACATGGATTGTGGAGAAGTTCAAGAATAGAAAATGGTAGAGCCCAGTTATTACAGAAAAGATTGTGTTCAAACCATGATTATCTTTCATAGGGGAACTCATGAGATACCATATAGTCGCTTGATAAGCTGACAAAGGGACTCCTTAGTAAATCCACTGAATGATACCAGTACCCTATTGTGTGTGTTGCTTCTATTACTGACTAGGTTCTAGTTACAGAACCTTTGGGTTCCTGTATGCCTGAATCCCTAAAATAGGCTTAATGACAGTACTTGCCTCCTAGTACTGTTGTGAGAATTTTATGAGACACATGTAATAGTCTTAGATGTGGTGCCTGATACACAGTAAGTGCTCATTAATTTTACCTATTATTCTTAAAGCACTTTAAAGTTGAATTTCATTTATACATTTCACAAACGTTTCACTTACAGATCCTTTTAATGAAGGTAAGAAAGGGCAAAGGAGACATCTGCGGGGTTTGGGGGCTGGATCTCCAAAGAGTGCAGCTGGGGAAAAAATGCATTTAGTACAACTTCAAGGAGAGTAGACAGGCTGGAGGAGAGGTGAATCCTGCGAGCTCGTTTGGCAGGGGTGGAGTGAGTGGAAAGGCGTAGGTTAAGGCTAGTTAGACTGCTCCTGGGCAAGCTCACAGCCCCAAAGGGTTTACTGAACGGCTTTCAGGGTTCTCAGCTGGTCCTCTAAATTAACACCGAGCAGTTAGAGAATATTGGTGTAAACGACTACATTAGCAGGACTTTGGCAATCACGAGTGGATAAGGCGGGCTCACACAACAAACGCCCGTGTCCCGCCGCAATTTGTCTGTAGTCATTCCCAGCACGTTACGTCTCAAAAGCATCAGTCCCGGGAAACGGTGCCCTTCACATCCCCTTCCAGTAGGAATCTACCCAAGGTCACGCATCGGCAAGGGACCGGGCCGGACCCGACCTGCGCGGGAAGATCCACCGGCTGAGCCTTCCGGGGAGGGCGGGTGGGGGAGGAATCGCCCCGGAGGCCGCGCGGGAACAGGGGACTGTGTGGTCCAGGGGCTCGAGGGCCTCGCAGGCCGCTCCAGATTGGGGAGGCGCCGTGCAGCCCAATGCAAAACCACTACGCATCGCCGAAGGCGGGAAGACCACCCCCAGTAAATCTGCGAAACCGCCGGGAGTAGAGTGGCTGCTGAGAGGACCCCAATTCTAGGGAGATGCGACGAGGAGCGCGCGCACGAGGAAGACCGCACCGCAGCGCACGCGCACACGGGGGCTCGGACTCGCCCGCCGCCCATAAAGAGACGAAAGGCCTGGAAATTTCCAGCTAGCTCCAGAACTGTAGGTAGAAAGCGCGGCGACGCTGGAGTGGAAGGGGGCGTGGCGCGGCTGCCGCTGGCTCCCGCCCGCTCCCGCCCTAGACCAAGGCACCGCCCCAATCCAGCTGCGGCTGGGCCGGGGGTCCCCGCGAGGGGTCGCCCCGGGTAGAGCGGGCTGTCGAGCGGTGGAAGCGGGTGTCGGGGCGCCGCGGGCCGTCTTGAGGAGGGGGCGTGGCGCGGCCCCTTTAAGAAGGGGCGTGGTGCTTCGGGGTGGGCGTGGCATGAGTCTGCGCAGCTGCCAGCCTTTAAGGCCGGGCTCGCGCGTCCGCAGTGTGCTTTTGCTGTCTGGAGCCTTCCGGTCCAACGGTCCGCCTGGTGCCCCGGAGCCCGCACTGCTTGCGTCCGGAAGGGTTTGGTCCGCAGTCTCGAGCGGCGCGTTCGGGAATGCCTCGCTACGAGCTGGCTTTGATCTTGAAAGCCATGCAGCGGGTGAGTGACCTTTCCTCAGCACCCGCTTTCTTGGGCGGGAGTCTCCGCAGCCGCTAGGCCGCCGCCCCCGTCGTCCTGCGCAGCCGGGAGGAGGTCGGGCGGAGGCCGGGCGGTGGGCGGCGGGCGGGCGGGCGTCCGCGCGTCAGCCCTGGGAGGTGCAGGCCGGCCCGCGAGGCAGCGTGCTTGCGGGAGGCGGGGTGTGCCCGTGGGAGCGCGGCCGGGGGGTGTGCCTAGCACGCGGCGGGCGGGGTAGCAGGGTCCCTTGGAAGGCCCGCGGGAAGACTCGCAGCTCCCGTCCGACCTGCGCCTACCGTCTCGAAGCTTCTTCGCCGGCTCCGCCGCCGCCGCTGCCGCCCTGGAACCGTCTACGTTCAATAGACTCTTCTCCAAAGCGTGTTGTGCAGTTATCTGGACCGTGGTAGCGCCGAGCCGCTCTCACGTTAAAAAATCTTTGACGTCTCTTTTTCTGACTTCAGCGAAAATCGTGCCCTGGGTGCCTTTAGCCCAGTTTAATTCATCCAAGTTATTGCATTTCTTGCGCCTTTTGGAAGAAACTTTCCCGCCCCGCCCCCATTGCTTTTTGAGGGAGGGGATTTCAGGTGTGGAGGGATGCTAAGCGACCTGCAGTCCGTCACTTCGCGTGCCGGCGTGGCCGAGGACCGGGCCCGCGCCCGGAGGCAGCGCTTCATCCTCTGTCCTGGGTCAGGTACTCCTCAAGCCGTCGCTGAAATCCCGTTCTTCCGAGAGAAGTCGGTAACGTAGAGTGTGTGTGTGTGTGTGTGTGTGTGTGTGTGTGTGTGTGTGTGTGTGTTCCCTCCACCCCCGTTTTCCACGTGTGTTAATTGTGTCTGAACTTTAAAAACCTAACTTTCAGTAGCGCTAGAAGCCTGGGCACATTTTGTGGTTGAATCATGTTGGCGGCAGTTTTAAAAAGTAGCTAAAATAAGTTTCACTGAACTTGAACCTAGGATCATAGAGCTCTATTGAAAAACTAACCATCGTGGAACAATAGGAAATTGTTACATTTGCACAATATAAAGTGGAAGAAGACACCAGTGCCTTACGGACCGGTCTTGAGATTCCGGTCAGGCATGCCATGTGTCCCTAGCTTCCTCCTGAATTTGGGACAGAGAGCATACTATTTAGCTTCTTGAGTGGTGTGCCCTTTTCTTGGTCTTCCTCCTTGAATACGAAGATAATACTGCTTAAAGAGAATAGGGAAAATGAAAAAAAAAATTTTTTTTAAAGGGAACACTAAGTTCTCTCTGCCGCCCCCCCCGTTAGTGCTGTTAAAGAGGTACTACAGAACCCGGAAAATGAAGTTACTGAAATTTCTCTTGTTTTACTTTATTTTAGGGAAAGAGCAGGTGATCACTAAATCATTTTATAGCCATGATGTTTATTCATTGCATAAAACTTTGAAAGGAAAACTGAACTCTTGTCTTTAGTATATTGCCAAGTATAGTGGTTAACTAGCTGCAAAGTGTATTAGTTAAATGTATTTCCTTTAGCATGTTACTTCTATTTTTTGTATCTTTTGTAACAATCAGGATTCACCATCTTAGTATGGAACATGCATTTTTTAACTCTAGTTCAGATAAGCCACAGAGTACAGTTGGTTAAAATAATAATTCAGTATCTCCCTTGTAATCCTGGCTGGAAGCAGAGGGGGAAACGCCTACAAAACTTGAGCAGATAATCAAGGTGAGCTCCTCCAGAAGGATGCCCCATGGCTGCTGAATGGAACATTGTAACGATAATGAAGTTGTGTTGAAGAGATTCTCCAATAAAATTTATTCATAAAACTTACTTTTGAGTATGTTGTAAAAGTGTAAGAACTTTCTTTTGAACAATTTTTCCTGCTTTCAATTTAGGGAAATTGGTTTCTAAAATAGGATTGATACTTGGGGGAAAAGGAATGAAAAAACTAGGTTTACTTAATCCAAAATGCTTGAACACCTTTAGTAGGCCCTCGGAGACCTCAGTTCTAATTTGCAGCAGTTTATGATTCTATTGCAACTCCTCAGTTTTAAGTTGCATAATTTTCATGTCTGTAGATCCTGAAATGTATAACAGACCTCTCATGTGTACCGATTTAATGTGATATCTAATTTTCCGTGTCTCCTGTCCCAAGTCATTTATGTATCTTCAAGAAATAATGCTAAATTAAATAACTCTTACAGCGGACTTGGAAGTTGAAAGACTGTACTTTTTCCCCAGACTTTTCATGGGTGCCCAGAGGTGTTTTTTAATTTGCTTCTTCTCTGTGGTGCTCTATATAAACCTGAAGAGCGTTCTTAGTCTTTTTGGAGTGTATTATTTCCCTCCCCCCAACATTATTTTATTTACTTTGATCCTTCTACTTACTAAAATTGAGAATACAAGAATTTCGAAATTTACAATGTGGCTCTCATAGTATGTTTTATCCCACTTCATTGAGTTTGCCTTTTTTTTTTTTTAAAGGAAAGGTACAGACAGGAATGAAGGCAGGCAGGCAGGAGAGGAGGAAGAAGCATTCTATTTTATTTTCATTTTAGAGTTTACCCTGGGCCTGGGACTTGAACCCTGGGTTATGTGACCTGCGTCATTTGGAGGCGATTGACCTAACTGCTACTCCACCAGGGCATGTCAAGAGTTTCTTTCTTGAACTTTACAAGTGTGAAGTTCCAGTGCAATTTTTTAAAATCAGTTTTAATTTAATTTGCAATTGGAAGTTAATTATAATGAGTCTGTGCTTTCATTACACTTCCAGGTTTGCATTTATAGATACAGATACCAACCCTTCCGAGAAGAAATTTACCTGCAGATACCATATAGCTTAAATTCTGTTTTAATGTGTATAAAAATTCCTTACACCTGTTTCCTTTTTTTATTTTCAAAGGAATGAAGGCAAGTAGGCAGGAAGAGAGAGGTGGAAGAAGCATTTCTATCCTATTTCCATTTAGTTGTTTACCCTTGGTTGTTTCCCCCCTGGAGCTGGGACTCTATGTGACTTGAGTCCTTCAGAGGCGATACTTAACTGTTGCTCCATCAAGGCGTGCCATTTTTGTTTTTGTTTTTCCTTTCAGCTTAACTTGAAAAATAGGTAAAAGTGTGGTTAAATGCTGAAATTGAGCACAGTAATAGATGTTCTGAAAACCTGGCGTTTTGGAAAGGTAATTTCTTAGAACAGTATTAGACTGCATATAGAAGAACCTCCAGAATAAAAATTTTGCTTTTATGTTTAAAGGAAACGTGTGGGCAGGAAGAGAAGGAAGCAGCATTTAATTTATCTTTAGTTGTTCAAACTGGTTGTACTCCCTTCCACCTGAGATTCGAAACCATGGGTATGTGGCCTTGTGTTTCTTCAGAGATGAATAACCTAAAACTGCTGCTCTATCAGGGTGTGCCAATAAAAAGATTTTGAGAGTTTTGTTATACTCTCAGCATCAGAAAATTTTTATTCACTTATGGAAAACAGTACTCGAGACTAGTGTGGGAGGGCATAACTCTAGAGGAAAGACCTTATAGACTGCAGGCTTCTGGGTAGAATCTGGGTAGACTTAAGTTCAGCTTGTGGAAGACCTGTTTTAACAACTGAAAAAGAAATGAATTATCTGAGATGGTGAGTTCTCTCCACCTGCATCCTATCATCTTACAGTGGGAACATTCAGGTAGATAGAGGGAGAGGAGTCATACATTTGGTGAGTGAGGTCTGACCCTGATTTCTGAGGTTCCTTCTCTTTTTTCTTTCAAAAGTAAAGTTTCAGGCAGGACTGAAGGTAGTAGGCAAGCAGGCAGAAGAGAGAGGAGCAAGAAGCACTTTATTTTTTATTTAGTTACTCATTTTGGTTTTCCCACTGACCTGAAGTCGTGACCATGGGTCTGTGGGATGTTTGTGGACTACACTAGGCCACTGCTACAACAATCGTGCCAGGTCCCTTCTCTTTTTGAGAGTGTCAAAAAAATGGTCCTTTAACTTCACTTTTCTGATTGATTTCAGTTAGCTAATTCCCAAAAATTGGGGTTTAAACATTGATCTTTAATTTCAGTTAGTTAAAAAACTCAACTGACATAATGTAGAACAGGCTAGGTGAAATTGTATAAACTTTGTAGAAAATTTTTACGCTTGGAATTAGTTTAAGAAGAGGAATTTAGAGGTGAAAAAAGATTTATGCCAAGCATTCATGGTCCTTGATTACATAGTTTAGGCACACTTAATGGGGCTGATCACGGTTGGCATAGAGTTGTGAAATCTCTGGGGCAGTAATTTTTTTGTAAATTTTGCTCATTGCTACTCAGGAATTTTTACATGAAGAATCAAAAGTTAGTGGTTTAATAAGTAGCTTAATTACTAAATGAATTTGTGTATAGTAAAATAGCATTAATATGTGTCCTTTTGTATGTGTTCTAATAGGAGTAAAAGATAGCTGCTTTGGAAATCATACAGATGTCACAAATTTATGTTCAGCGTCCCTTATTTTCAATTTCCTTGGAAAGCAAATTATATTTTAAATTTTAAGATAGTTCATTAACACAGTTTTTTGTAGGTAGAGTTTTATATTAACTGAGTTCAATTTATGACCTGGGCTTTTTAAGTTTAGAAATGGAAATACAGTTTATTTCAGTTCCTAAAACATAGAAAGTAGTAGGTTTTCTGATTGAGGTGATCAGGCTCTTCTATTTCTCTTCATTCAGGCTTGTTTGATTAGAAAACCTGCAAAAAGTTATGTGTTTGTTCTAAAATTATAGCCAAGTTAAAATTTTCTGAAAGTAGTAGCTGCAAAACATACCTCTTCGGAGGTGTCATCTGCTAATGAATTCAGGTATGGGACTGGCAAACCCTAGATCAATACAGCTTGACTTGTTTGGCAATATTTGATAACTAGGAAACAGTGACATTTCTACTTTCAGGTAGTGGCAGACAAATTCAAATGGAAACATCTTTGATCTAGCTGTCAGACATTTAAACTAGTCTTTATTTTTCTTTTCCTAGAACCCTCCCTGTGCAACTTAATTTATATCTTTAATAATCACCGTTTGTATTTTATCTGGTTGAAACCAGACAACTTTTAAAAGTCATTATTCAGTAATGGAAGACTTGAACCTTGTGGGCACCGTTAAACTTTCATTTGGTATTGAAGTTTTCTTGAGTTACAGCTTACTTCTGCAGGAAGTGATTGAAGAAGTCCTGTTCCTGCCCCTGAGCTACAGCTAAGGTGCAAGGAGTGGCTTGGGGGGCGGGTAAGGAATCCTTCCTCACCAGACATGGTTTGTATATATGATGACTGCTTGTCTCAGGTTGACATTTGGCACTTTAGTTTTTTTCTTAATTGCTATTCATGATTCACTCAATACTGATGTTTTACTTTAGGTTTTGAAAATCTAGGTATTTATATGCAGATTCCTATTGAACTTTTCACTTTTAGGTTTAAAATCACTTTAAAGAAAAATGTGAAAACAATGACAAATTTCATAGTACTATTTTCATTTGCTGTATTTGTAGTACAGGTATAGTTTATCTGCTATATTTATATGTGTATCTATCTGTATATAAACACACACATTTTTTAGTTTTTAGTGGATGGCAGTATTCTCAACCCATAGGAATTCTCATCAGTTGAATGTAGTTATCTCTTTGGGAATTAAATTTAAGGATTTAGTCAAATTTAAGAAAATCATTAAAATAGAATGAGTGCCTGGTAAGTTTATATAATTAAAGTTTATCTTTAGATTAAACTAAAGTTTGTACCTCAGAAGTTTGGAAGAGAACAGATAATCAGTTCTCTTGCCCTTGTTGTAGCTCTAACTTAGAGCAGGAATTGACAGTTTTTTGCAAAATCATACCTGTATTTGTATGGCCTGTGAGTTCGGTAAGGATTTTACACTTCTAAATAATTGGGTAAAAAAGTCAAAAGAAGAATATGCTATATGAAATTCCAATTTCAGTGTCTATAAAATACAAGTTTACTACAGCAGGAGCCTGTTCATTTGTTTATATTTGCCATCGATCCTTTGCTGAAGAAATTTGCTGGACCCTGATTTAGACATAATGCAGATATATTTCCTAGTTTCAGCGTTTCTCTTAGCTTCTTATGGTGCTGTTTTCTGACATTTCTGCTTTCATTTCTCCCTCCCCCTTTTTATACTCTGTCTTTGACCTTCATATGATTTGCCTTTTTTTGGTAACAAGCTAAGAACGGGCATTTCCTACTCTTCTGTGCTGATTAGTCTCCAGGATGTCCTCTTAGCCCTGCAAACTCCATGTGGCTCAAACTTAAGCATTTGCCTGTTTCAAAACTTGCCTGGTTTCTGCTTATGACTTCTCTGTTTTCTGTCACCTGAGGATGAACAAATAAGCTATTTTTATTTCTGCAGTTTGAATTCCATATAATTTCTCCTCTGCCTTAGGGGAACCACTCTACTTTCTTGGATTCTTGCTCTTTCTTAACTGCCGGCAAATGTGCTGCTGAGGGAAGGATAGTTAAAGCCAAGTTCTTGAGATACTTTCAGTTGAGGTGTATTTTTAATAAGGAAATAATACAAAGTATTGTACAGTGATACTTTTCTGATTATTCATTGCCTTCCGTTTGTTGATTGTGTCAGCATTGTTGCAAATTGCAGCCCACCTCTTTCAAAGACGTTTAGAATGCATTGTCCCATCCAAGGCCACCTGTGATATGACGCCAGCGGACTTTTTTAAGCCCCTTCTCGCAATTTTGTTCATTCTCTAGCCTGTATATTGAGTAAACAAAGCTGCTACACTTCCCTATAAACACCATTCCTTTCAATTTTCTTTGGTGCTTTTTGTGGATTGCTCTCTGTTACCTACCCCTTCATCTTCATGAAAAACCTTTTTGCCTCAGGTTCATTTTTACTCATTTTTTACATTAAGCAAATAAGTAGGACCTGCACTGTTAATAGTACAGATTATGGATTTACATGATGTTTTCTGTCTTATCACATGAATCACTTTCTATTTTGAATTACAGTAAATTGATGAATATTCTCATCTCTTTTGATTACAAATTTTTGAAGTTCAAAGCGGTTTCCTTTCTGCCCTCTGCTATTCTTTGCACAAAGGTACAAGAAGCTCACTTAGCAGCCTTACAGGGATTAATTACTTCTCTCAGTTTTTGGATGAGACAGCAAGCTTGCTGATAACTTGTGCTAGTCCATTGCTTTCAAGTGTGCAAGTTTTATGCTTGCCCGATGTTTTGTTGATTTCCAAGACTATTTTATGGCAGTAATCTTTTTCTGATAACAATAATAATCTATCACTTAAACTGATGAAATGAGTACAGACTTTTCCAGAAAACCACATTGGATTCTGTGGAAAGACAACCACAGTCGAGGTGAGTACTAAAATAATGGCTGTAGAATTAGATATGACTGCAAGAAGCAGTAATGATAGGATTCCATATGTAGACTGAATTACAAGGATTTCTTAAAAGCTTTCCATTTTAATGAAACAAAATGGAAATTGTAAATGTGTTTATAGATGTGGTTTAGGTTAAGCAGGAGGACCGTCAATCAGCAAGGAACTCCACATCATTGATCTCATTCTTCAAGTGCTTTGAATCCCATATTAAAATTAGCAAATGAGTGTGTTTGTATAAAACTGACATAAAAATTTAAGGTACGTATGTATGATTTTTTTGATTCCTACTTTTCACTTAAATCCCTTTTTAACCTATTACTTTTGGATATGATTATTTGTATCCAAAGGCTTCAGCTTCAGTTAAGTGCTCTGATTTTTGTTTTCTAAGTGACTAGAGCAACATAAGATCTGAATAAAATTACTGGTTGGGTAATATCAGAATAAACAAATGGCACTGGGAGACAAGAAAGAGCTTTAGAGACATCCTCCAAATTTTGGTTCATGGTACCTACCTCCAAGGGATCTTAATCATTTTGAATCCTACTTTGTAAAGTGGGAGTGATCCCTAAGTTGGAGAGTGAAGATAAAAGTGATAGCTTGACGTTGGAGGTAGTAGGTGTTCTGTATGTCATCAAAATAGCTTTGTGATCTCAGACAAGTTATCAGATATCATTGCCTCATTTTCTGTTTTTCCCACTCAGTTAAAGAGATTACAAAAGATGAATTTATTGTATGTAAATTATTTTATCAGAATTTGAGACAGCTAAGCCTGGAATCTAATACTTGGCTCAATAAATATTTCAATTAGTGAACATGAGCCATATTGCATAATAGCTTGCATGCTAATTAAGCTATGTCAAACTTTTGAATCTGTGAAATAATAATTCTAGGGATCCTCTGGGCTCTATAAATTTAAGACAGTATTTACATTATAGCTTATGTTGATGGAATGTATATATTTCATTAACATTCTTAATTTGTTTTTTTAGTAATTGTGTTATGTCAGGAGTACCTATGGTCCCAGCAAGTCCAAAATGAGACTTTCCAAGAGAATATAATTCTTTTTTTTTCTTTATGTGAGCTTAACTGTCTTTGAAATCCAGCTTTATTTCTGACTTAATGTGAGACGCTTTTAGATCTGATTTTTTTCACTCTGAAGCTGCATAATGAGCTATTGGGTGGTATAGGGTATTAGACAACATGTGAAGTAGACTTTAGAAATGTTTGTGAGTGTATTACAGATGAAGAAACAAGAATGTGACCAAGAATAATAGTGATACTGGTGTGTTCATCCTATCTGGTAGATGACAGTGTGAAGTATAAATATATCATGAGTTAATAAAAGCTATTTCACAAAGTTTCTTAAGGAATAGATAGGTCCTGTGTTTGTTTTTTAAAATATGGTGTCTTAAAACTGGGTAAGTATGGTTTTCTTTAGCCTTAGATTGCTTTTTCACAGTAGAATGTTTTAATTTAAGACTGAAAGGGGTTGGGTGGATCTGTGGCAAAATGAAAGAGCTATTGGCAGGGGAGTGTGTGTGTATGTGTGTTCGTGTATTCTTACACTCCAGTCTATTATTGCCATGCGCACTGTGGGCCAGGTTTTGCCAGCAACTCCTTTCTGTTCTATTCCTAACTAGAAACCCATATTATAGGACTTCTGATTTTTAAGATGTTGGCAACTAAAGATATTTAAATAGCTTGGACCATATGAAATGTATCTGAGTTAGGCATTGCTACCATCTTGTAAGTTCTGATTTAGATAACTGGTTTTGCATGTTCTTTAAGGTCTTTACTTGCTTTTAGCCTTCTTTAGCATTTAGATTTCAGAAATGACTGCTCACGTGTTGACATGTTGACAAGACCTTATTAATTGGTCACTGGTTTACAATAGAACTAATCATTAACCAGTAGGTGGAAGCATGGACCTGTTAAAACCTCCACCTGGAGCCCTCGATGCTCATAAACTGGAAGTTGCGTGATTGTGTCCTAAATCAATAATTCCTGGTTTTGTCATGGTTCATACATCAGTATTTTAAACTTTTACCTTGATGCCTATCCTGGCTTTGTTATTTCTCATTTTGAAGGTGAAGAAAAATAAAGGGCAGTTACAACAGCTAGATTGTGGTGAATGTTGACCAGTACGAGAAAATTCTCACTGTGGTATCAGGCCTTGGATACTGGGAAGATCCTTGTATATGAACCCATGTGCTGTTTGCTTCTGTTAGAACAGTGGAGAATGAGAGTCCCAGATACCTGTTCTGTTTTCAGTTTGTGTTCAGATATCTTATGTACAGATTATGAATATAAAACATTGTTTAGTATTAGTTTTGATTCAAATTTTGTTGCTGCTGCTTTAGGGAACAGCTAAATTTGGGGGTGGGATCATTGCCAGGCATATGTTTTAGAAGTGAATGTTAGTGTCCTTTTTAAAAATTCACTTGAACTTGTTAAGATAATATATATTATATAATACTTTAAATGTGCAATATTTGTAAGTAATATGCTTGCAAATATATGACCCAGTAGTGTGTTGTTTTGTCGTTCTTTGCTGGTATATTGCTTCTATTTTGTTAATAGTTGTATGAAAAAGCAATTTTATGAAGTAGAGGCTTGAAAACCTTAGACAAGTTTCCATCAGGTATGATCTTAAAGTCTAGCAGACTCTGGTAGCACTATGGGTCTCAGGAATGCCATTCTCGTGTGAACTGAGGGCCTGGGCGTTTTTTGCAAGTTCAGTTTTAGAAGATTAAAGAAAAGAAATTCCTCCTAATATTTTCTTTATTAAATGTTTTATTTGATTAGTATGAAATCATTGGAAGCTACTAAAAATTTTAAGATCTTACATCCAAGGAATGCAATTTTGATTCTGTTTCTCTAGATTTATATACCAGTCTAGTTTGATCTGTCTTTGAAATACAAAACAAAAAAACTTTAATTCATCTGCAACGCCATGCCTCAGTTTTATCTTTTTTAGGTTCACCTTAGGGGGTATCATTTTTATCAGTTCTCCCAAATATTGTAAAGTTTATTCTGTTTGCGGTTCTCTTTTCCACTTCTTGAAAATCTTATATATTCCAAACCTTGGGGGAAATTAGAATGTTTACAAATTTTCAAATCCAAAGTATCTACCTGAGGAAAAACCCCAATTTCAGGATCTATTGTTGATGACTTAGCCTTCTGAGAGAATTATATTTTGGTACCAGGAAGTCTCTTGTGTTTACATTTTCTCAGTCACAAGGAAAAGTGAAAAATTTTCTGGCGTCTATTCTTCTAGGAACACTTTTTCTAGGAACATAAAATTGGAACATAGTAGAATGAGAACAGAACATAAACATGAGCCACAAAGCTGATCTGGTTGAATGTCCTACCACTATAAACCTATTGTTAAAATATCTGATCATAGTGACTGGTTTAAGCAGAGGTTGTGTGTGTCTATTGAGAAATACACATAACACATATATTGTATACATAGGTGTATATATCTTAAGGGTTAGATACTGTGATCTCCCTTTTAGAAATGAAAAAAATGAAGCAGAAAGGTGCCTAGGGTCAGTTCAGTAATTGACTGAGCCAGAATTCTAAGGGTAGCCTCAGACTAGCATCTGTCAAACAGCATACACTATAGTGGAGTACAGGTAAAGTCCCTTCAGAGTGAAGGAAATTTTATAGCTATTTTCAGTGCCTCCTAGGTGCCAGGACTACTATGGGTTTGTGAGAATATAGTGGGAAACTGTAAAACCAAGTTTCAATATTTGTGGAGCTTACATTCTAGTAAGGGAGAAAACTAGTGAACATGATGTAGAGAAAGCAGGATATTTTCATTTGTGTGCAGGCAAGAGCTGAGGCAGAAACAAATGAAGTGAAGGAGCAAGCCATAGCTGTTTATTGAGGACAAAAGAGCAGAAACAAGTACAGAGGTCTTGGAAAGGTCTTGGTCTTGGAGCATTTATGAATAAATGTTTCACCAGACTTTGTTTTGTTGAGTGTCTTAAAGCCTTTCCTAAAAGAATTGACAGTGCATGGCAATGGCAATGGTTTAATGCTTAATTTTCCACAGGACTGGTTTTTTTGTTTTGTTTTGTTTTTGTTTTTAATCTGGTAATTTATCTTGGTGTTACCTTAGGTGCAAGTTGTACCCATTTTTAGAAATGGGTGAGAATTAAGACAGACTGGGCATGCATAATAAGTAAATGGTTTAAGGACTCTCTGTATTACACTTATCTAGCTTTAACATACCAGTCTTGCTTTATCTCTTGTTCCCCCCACCACCTTTTTATTTGCTAAGTATTTTCTATTAACTTAAATATTTAAACTTTTAGAAGATTTAAAAAGAACGGTTCAATGAACACTTGCATGTTTCTCACCTACAATCACCAATTGTTAGAATTTGCCTTATTTGCTTTCTAAAAAATTTTTGAATTTAAAGCATCATTTGATAGTTGCAGGTATCATCTTGACATGCATTTCTTAGGAATAAGGAACTTCTTTCTAAACACGACAGAACCATTACACTCAATTTCACATTGACATTTTTATAAAATGTTCAATTTGTGTTTATGTTTATTACAGAAATATTTAGTTTTTAAATCCATTTTTCTAGTAATTTATGGAGTGGCAAACTCGAGATTAAATATTTTCTCCAACATTCTTCCATTGGTTTTAGCATCTGTTGATGATTTTGAATCAGTTATTGCTGGAGTACTTTAAAGTAAATGGAAATAATACAATGCCATTTGTTAATAATTAGTATGTATCTGATAGTAACCACAATGCCTTTATGACACCTAACTAAAATTCCTTAATATCCAATATCCATGTTGTTTCCTAGAATTGTCTGAAATATTTCTCTAGGGTTGGTTTGCTTGCATCTGAATTCAATCAAAGGTAGAAGGGTTAATGTTTACTTGATGGCCTCTTTAACTCTGTAATAACTTTCACACCCCCCTTTTCTCAATTTGGTTGATTCCTCTGGTTTTTTCTGTGTTATATTCTGAAATTTTTTTTTTTCAAACTGGTAAGTAGAAATTCAATTAAATTTGGGTTGTGTTTTGTTTTTCCAGAGCTTCTGGTGTACTATCACATCAGGAGGCACATGTCTGTCTGCCCTTTTTGAGGTAAAGTTAATTCTTGGTGGGTAGATATTGTCAGCCTCATTCATCCATTCTTGAGTCTTCTGTCTCCTACCTTAGGGTTTCAATATCTGCCTGTGTCCATTATTTCATCAAGGATTACAAAAGATCATTTCCTAATTGCATCATTCTGTCTGTATGATTTGGCTAGACTTTCTGATTTGTATTTATTTTTCACTTTTTTAATGTATATTTTCCCTGGAAGTGTTGTAAAAGGATACAGTCTTCATCTTTGCTTCATAGAAGATGTTTTTGGTCTCCTTTAATGATCCTCTAATATGGCTTCAATTTTCTCATCTGTAAGTTGGTAATAATTATCATGCCCACCTCTTGGGATTTTTGTGAGAATAAAATGAGCCTAATGTATACAGTATAAAAATGATGCCAGGTACTCTTCAGGTGTAATGTAGAGGTGGAGGGAGGAGAGAGTCTTTATAAATTGATAATTAGCAGAATGCTTGGACTTGTATAATACATTGAAGGGAGCTTACCTGCACTGACCTGTCCTTTTTGGCTGCATGGGAATAGACCATAATACAAGAGGCGCTTGCATAAGGACAGTCTGCAGATTCGCTGCAAAAACTGAAGTGGATGTTGCCAATTGCAGGGGTAAAATCTCGAGCACAGTCTGAACTGGATGTAGCACATTAAGAAAAGTGGGCCACTCTTGATGGATAGGTAGGATGAAATGTGGCTACAGATAGAGAATTTTACTACATCATGGCCCTTACAGATTTTTATCTGAACAAAGGGTGTTCTTTCCTTGTCTGATTGGTCAGTTAGAACTTTTTGAGATTGCTGATCACTTTGATGGGAGAAATGCTCTACCCATGCTCTGTTCTTCTTGGTCTTTTAATATGCCATCTCAAAGTGCTTATTAAGCACTCTTGATGATTGAAGATTATTGGAAGTTCTAGATCAGGTACTTAGTCATTAATATTTAATTCATGTATTTAATTGCCTTTTCATTGCCTTTAATATGCATGACAGCCTTCTAGACATACACCTTATCAATGAGCAACACAGATTCCCTGCCTTCATGGAGTTTACATTCTGGTAATGAGAAGACAATAAGTGTAAATGTTATAGTATATAGAAGGTTTTGACTGCTCTGGAAGATAATAAAGCAGGATAAGGAAAGATTGAACGATGATTAGGAAGTTTTTTTTGAGAAGGGATCAGTGAGAGGAGTGAACAAGTCTTAAGAAAATCTTGGATATACATAGTGTATGAAAGACCCAGAGGTGTGTTAGATAAATTGAGTAAAGGGGTGGTGGTTTGCTGTGTTAATTAATGCCTTCATGTGCCAAGGGCCAAAGTTTGGAGACAGGTTAGAGGCTAGGACCACAGGTTGGAGGTTGGGACTATTAACAGATCAGATGGGGCAGGGATCTGGACAATGGTGCTAGTAATTGAGATGTAAGTGGTCTACTTCTGGATGTATTTTTGAGGTAGAGGCAAAAGACTTTGCTAATGTAAGTGATTTTGTGTGGATTGAGAATGAGCAGGCAAGGTTTTTTTTTTTGACCTGAGCAATAGTGAGGATGGAGTTGAAATGGGGGAGACTGAATATAGAACAAGTTTAATAGCTATGAGGAGCCAAGTTACTCATAGTCCCAAATAAAAGGCTATGTAGTCACAGACACTTAAGAATAGTGGTCCAAGAATTTTACTAAGTGAACTGAAATATATTAGGTCAGATAACATTGTTTTAATAGAATAGCTTAAAGGTGTGGGGATTAGCAGATGCAGGATGGCTTAAATTCGTATAGCCCCTGGTAACAAAGACAGGCATAAATTAGATTTTGAAACTTAAAATTTGTGTTGGGAAGGACTAATTAACATTGAGAAAGAGAATAAAATCAAAAACCTTGGACTTTAGGGGTGGTGAGAACCTAGGTAAACATTGCTCTCTTACAGTTCTTAGTATTTACTGACCTTGGAAGCCTGTGCCTGGGACTTGTTTGTTTTGAATCTCTTCATTTTCTCCACCTATATGTTTCATGTATGGTCATACATAAATACTTGAGTTGGGTTTTAGCCTGTATGTTGGTTGCAGTCTTATTTTGTTAACCATGTGTTACATGTCCATTTCTGGTATTTTTCTCTGTAAGCGCAATTTTTTAAACACAAATGGTTATGAATGCTTTTATTTATATTTTCAGTAATAAGCTTTTCTTTGAAGATAGTATTGTCTTGTGTTTAAGAGCAGAAGCTGTTTAGATGGAACTGCAAATCCTGATGTAAACACAAATAACTGCATCCTGGGGCAAGTTATTACCTCCTTGATTTCTGTTTTCTTATTTGTTAAATGGTTGTAACTGTACTTATTTCATGTTTCTTGTGAGGGTTAAAGTAATGCATTTAATACTTTAGGCACAGTACCTATGAGGTATTAGACTTGGGTCACTATTAGTTATTTATTATTATTTATAACATCTTTATTTGACAACCAGTCTTTTAAAGAAATTATTGATGATTATTTAATCTTTTGTTCACAATGCTCCATTTGTTTTTAAATACTGACATTGTATCTGAATCCATATCTCACACTGCACCCTCCACCAGAGTTCCAGTGTCCTTTGCCACCTTTTCCTGTCCTTCCATCCCTCCCCCCTGGCAGTGATCATCTTGTTGACACCCACTCTACCCTGCCTTCCACCTTGTTAATGGGACACAGTGACTAGAAATCCTCAGAAAATAATTTGAATGCCATTTGAGTGCAATCAGGATTTCACACATTTTTTTACGTGTTTTAAGAAAAAAGAATAGTCAAGGCTGTAGACACGATAGAAATGTTTGGTCAAAGACTTGAGGGCAAACTCCTTAAATGTTCCAGGGACTGTTACACCATGTGATTACATACAGTGTTGTCTTCAGCTCCGTTTGTAATTTAAAATTGACTGGAATTCATATCAGTTGTATTAGAAACATTTGTTTTTAAGTGTCACTGAGACATTGCTGCTTTATCCATGGTCTACATTTTTAAATTAAGCTAGGCTTGAGGAAGATCTTATATGTACTTTGTTTCTATGCCATTAATCTGTTTCACTAGTGGAATTTGCTTTACTGGACCTTGAATCAAGATGACAAAAGTGAAACGTGAAAAGTTCACAAGTAGAATTTTATATAAATTTAGTTATTTTACGTGAAAGAAGTTATATAAATGAAGTTGTATAGTTGATGAGGTGGTTAAGTCCCTTTAAAATATTTGTGAGAGAAATGTTTAATACACTGTTATTTCATTCTTTATAACTTTGAGTCTCCTGATAGGCTTAGCATACCAGTTGGCAGTTTAATTTGAAACGAACTGATATCATCACTTTCAATCTCATGGTTATTTGCCTAAGATTCTACAGTTAGAAAGTGTCAGAGCTTGGACCACAGCCTTTCAAAATTTGTTTTCTGACCATTCCACCTAAATATGTTGGTTTCCAGAGGTTCTTGAGTGTTCTATAACCCTTCAGTTACCAGCTGGTTAAGTGAGTAGTATTCCTTGGCTCAGAGAGTGAGCAAGGCTACAGGCATGCTATGATAGTGCTGGGCTGGGTCTATTCAGATTGTCCTTTATTAAGCTTGGTTTAAAAATCACCTCCACAGCTAAAAATGTTATTGTTTGGTCCCTCTTAGGATCACTGTATTTTACCCTTTGTTGTAATTTTTATGATTTAGAGCCCTGATGATGTTAGGAATTATTTTTATGTTTTTTGATTGATTTATTTTTTAATAATAGGTGACTGTCTTTTCAGATAAACCATATATCCTGGGCTTTACACATTGTTCCATAAGTTTCCTAGTTTGAAAGATAAATTACCTAGTCACTTAGATAGTAGAAGAAAGATGTTGGATTTAGATCACTGTGACTAATTATATTTTGATTAGACTACTAACGGAGTCTAATAGCTATTTAAGATTTGATCTTATATTCCTCTTTATGGTTGTTCAAAGGCAGCAAATATTTCTGTATACTTCTCTATCTTAAGTAATTTTTATGTTGTAATTTTAATTGTATTTAAATTTTGTGTCAAACTATCAACAAAACATTCTGAGAAGGAACCACTGAAGAAGGGAGAGATCTGTCCTGTTTCAAAACCCTGTTGTGTTTGAAACTGGCTAAATTTATTCTGTCCTTGCCACTAGGGAACAGTTTCTAGTCTGTAGACTTTCATTCTCATACAGAAATAATGGACTACAAAGGAATGAACCCACTTACTTACCATTACTATACCTATTTCATTACTTGTCTTACATTTCTTAAGAAATTTGTCTCAGTTGTGAGGCACCTTAGTCCTAGATGTTAAACATAAATTAAAAAGTATTTTAACTAAACAAAAATATTTTCCATGTGTATTCGTCCTAAAAATTAAGGAACTCTGAATAGTATTCATTGTATTTTTGTTCTAGAAGTATTTCTTTAAAGAGAAAAAAGTGTTGTTTTATTTGGAGTCATTTTTATGGAATGCACAATTTATTTCCTAAAATTTGAAGTTCAAGGCTGTGACAATCTATTCATGATGAAGGTAATTTTAGCTGCATTGTATTGTAGTATTTTATATTTAAAAAAAAATAAATTGACCTATTTTTGGTTTTGTTTTTGTTTTCCTTTTCCAGCCTTTACCAGGTCTGATCTCTGGATGTTTTTTTGTTTAAATTGGAAAAATCTTAAACCTGCCGACACACTGATGTGGTATCCAGTGAGAAGGGGACTGTGGACAATGGCTTTTGAAGGGTCTTAGGAGGCATAGGAAGAGTTGAGAACTCAGCCTTGGACTAGTGTCTGGCTGCCTCTCCTGCGGCCACAGCTCCTTTCTATCCAGCATACCTGCTGTTGGAGAGAAGTTCGAGGTTAGTCCTAGTGTGGGGATTTCAGCCAGTCTGAGCATTCATCAGGGAGCACAATGGCTTAGATGTCTGACTTGCATACTTCATATTCAATATGTTGGCTCTGATACTTGAAAGTGTTAAATTATCAGGTTTTCCTACCTGGTGATAGCAGTAGGAAGCGCTTACAGTGTTTCTGAAGAAATGAACTGCAGTAGCCACTGGAACACATAACTCACCTACCTCTTCTCCAAACAGAAATACAGGTACTTTGGGTGTCTGTCCTTTCTTGAGGAGACACGTTGTCAGCTGCTGCCATTGAGAAGAGTGACACCTGGAAGGGCATATCTCTATGAGTTGAAACAAGTGGAAAGGGTATGGCTTGGAAGTTGGGTGCGGGAGGAGTTCTGCTGCTGGCAGGCTTTCATAACAGCCAACAACAGTTTTCATTCATTTAAAGATCTGACCCTTATACTGATGAAACTTTGTTAAAGTTACCCTTTTAAATGATTTACTAGTCATCTTCCTGAATAGTATCTGAGAAGTTCTTAAAAACTTCAAAGATTTGGGAAGTTGGCCATGAAATAAATGACCAGCTTTAGGATTTGGAAAATATGAAGCGGTACAAATCCTAACGTTTGGTGTATTTTATGCTTTTATCTGTCTTGCATTTATGCCACTGACTTTTAAGAGGAGGGGTTTTAATTCAGTTTTCTTAGTATAATTGCTATAGTACTTTGTGCATAAGGAAGACAAAGATGAGATTAAGATATTTCTATTGAGGCAGCTTTATGAATTAGATTTAATAACCTAATTTGATAGAACATTTATCGTTAGGTATTTTTCAGCTCCTATCCTTGCAAATGAGGTGTACTTTTTAGTTTTTAGCATTTTGAAAAGAGGTGATTTTAGTGTAATTTTTAGGACTTAAGGTTGCTACTGATTTTTTTTTTAAATCTGCTTTGTCACAAAAGGAGTATTCACTTAAAAAAATAATATTTGGGAGGCATTAGGCTAAATAACAAAATGTCTTTTTGTCTGTTAGCTTCAATTATAATGAACTTTGAAGATTCAGAATCTGTCTCTTCTAGGAGAAAAATGATCAAATTCCTAAATGCAATTTTAGGTTAAATTTAAATGATTTATTATCTAATTGTTGACAAATGTCTGTTTTGTTGAAGTTTGGAAGATACAATAATTATCACTTTTTTTTGGTCTTCTAGGAAACTTACTTTCTTCTCCCTCTTCTTGCCTTTTATGCCTTTCAGTAAGAAAGCATTAAAAGAAAAAAGTAGCCAACTCATCAGACCTTGTGTCAGAGCCTTTATTCTTCCAGAGGTTTTTTTGGGAAATATTGCCCGAGGAAGGAAATTGCCTCTTAAATTTTTTTTGTTTTTAATCTTCCCATGTCTTTCTTTTCGCTAGTGGAAAGAATAACATTTTAGGATGGTTTATAAGTTGCGTGTTTCTAGTTTTTTTGTGTGGAATGTCCTCTTTCCCTTTAGGGCAGGAGTCATCCCAGATTCCTAGGTTACCGTATGACAGCTAGTACAGAAATACATTTGTAGGTGGCTTCTAGGGACAAGTTTGAACAATAGATTTGCTCAGATAAATTTCAGTTTGGTGGTAGGTGATAGCACCTAGTAAGCACCACCTCCTTCTTCCATCCAGGACCCTAACGGGCTATAAATTTTAATTACTCTTGGGATTCACAGTACTTGAAGATATATTTTGGTGCCCTTATGTTTTTTGTTTTTTCCTTTTAAGGGTGCTATAAGATCTTGGATCCCATTCCACTCAAACTACCACAGTAACACAAGAAAGGGCAGTACCATGGTAGGCGGCTCTTAGTTGTTAGAGAATTTAGGCCTCTTGGTTATGAAATTGATGAGTTTTTGTTCTTCATTCAAAATGAATTTTCTCATTGACTTTATCAAATGTGATATAGTATAGCTTGCTCTGTCCTGTGGAACTGAAGTATATTTTAACATTTTTTTTTCTTTTTATAAAGAATGTCTTGTTGCGCCGTTTTGCTAGACTGAAAGTTTCCTCATGGCTTGGTGAGACCCTTCTCTAATTCAATCTTTGTCTTTTGTCTTTGCTGCCTTGCAGGGTTGGTACAGTAGGCTTCACTAGACTTAGCTGCAACTCAGAATTTCTCCTCCCGCACCTGAGTAAATGCTGATGGTCTTGTGGAGAGTGGATTAAAAGTACGAGCTAAATTCTCAATCCCAATTAAGAAGCGGAGGAAAATTTAAACTGTCTCCTTCAAAGTTTATCACAGCCATCACCATCAAGACAGCAAACCAAAGGACAAAGACTTTGACCTGCTGTGTCACTCTGTAGAGTCCAGTTCACGAATTGTTTACAGACTTGACTGGGGTTGCTAATGAGTAAATAAAGTTGGACTCTTCTGTCACTGGACACCTTTATTCACAAAGTTACCAAAATGAGGGCTGTACTGGAGACAGCAGACATTGCCATAGTGGCCCTGTATTTTATCCTGGTCATGTGCATTGGTTTTTTTGCCATGTGGAAATCTAATAGAAGCACTGTGAGTGGATACTTCCTGGCGGGGCGCTCTATGACCTGGGTAGCAATTGGTGCCTCTCTGTTTGTGAGCAATATTGGCAGTGAGCACTTCATTGGGCTGGCAGGATCTGGAGCTGCAAGTGGATTTGCAGTGGGCGCCTGGGAATTCAATGCCTTACTGCTGTTGCAACTTCTGGGATGGGTTTTCATCCCTATTTACATCCGGTCAGGGGTATACACCATGCCTGAATACTTGTCCAAGCGATTTGGTGGCCATAGGATTCAGGTCTATTTTGCAGTCTTGTCTCTGATTCTCTATATCTTCACCAAACTCTCAGTGGATCTGTATTCGGGTGCCCTGTTTATCCAGGAGTCTTTGGGTTGGAACCTTTATGTGTCTGTCATCCTGCTCATTGGCATGACTGCTTTGCTGACTGTCACCGGAGGTCTTGTTGCAGTGATCTACACAGACACTCTGCAGGCCCTGCTTATGATCATCGGGGCACTCACACTTATGATTATTAGTATGATGGAGATTGGCGGGTTTGAGGAAGTTAAGAGAAGGTACATGTTGGCTTCACCCAGTTTCTCTTCCATCTTGTTGACATACAACCTTTCCAACACAAATTCTTGTAATGTCCAACCTAAGAAAGATGCACTGAAAATGTTGCGGAATCCGACAGACGAAGATGTTCCTTGGCCTGGATTTATTCTTGGGCAGACCCCAGCTTCAGTATGGTACTGGTGTGCTGACCAAGTCATCGTGCAGAGGGTCCTAGCAGCTAAAAACATTGCTCATGCCAAAGGCTCCACTCTAATGGCTGGCTTCTTGAAGCTTCTGCCGATGTTTATCATAGTCGTCCCAGGAATGATTTCCAGGATATTGTTTGCTGATGACATAGCGTGCATCAACCCAGAACACTGCATGCTAGTGTGTGGAAGCAGAGCTGGCTGCTCTAATATTGCTTACCCACGCCTGGTGATGAAGCTTGTTCCTGTGGGCCTCCGGGGCTTAATGATGGCAGTGATGATTGCTGCTCTGATGAGTGACTTGGATTCTATCTTTAACAGTGCCAGTACCATATTTACCCTTGATGTGTACAAACTCATCCGCAAGAGTGCAAGCTCCCGGGAACTAATGATTGTGGGGAGAATATTTGTGGCTTTTATGGTGGTGATTAGCATTGCTTGGGTGCCAATCATTGTGGAGATGCAAGGAGGCCAGATGTATCTTTATATTCAGGAGGTAGCAGATTACCTGACTCCTCCAGTTGCAGCCCTGTTCCTTCTGGCAATTTTCTGGAAGCGCTGCAATGAACAAGGGGCTTTCTGTGGTGGAATGGCTGGCTTCGTTCTCGGAGCAATCCGTTTGACACTGGCCTTTGCCTACCGTGCCCCAGAATGTGACCAGCCTGATAACAGACCAGGCTTCATCAAAGACATCCATTACATGT
Source organism: Solenodon paradoxus (assembly GCA_004363575.1). Lineage (NCBI taxonomy): Eukaryota > Metazoa > Chordata > Mammalia > Eulipotyphla > Solenodontidae > Solenodon > Solenodon paradoxus. Next base: position 86,081 of record RJWH01000806.1, on the reverse strand, counting down.
ATGTGGCCACAGCATTGTTTTGGGTAACTGGACTCATTACCGTAATTGTTAGCCTTCTTACACCACCTCCCACAAAGGAACAGATTCGTACTACTACCTTTTGGTCTAAGAAGAACCTGGTGGTGAAAGACAGCTGCTCCCCAAAAGATGAACCATACAAAATGCAAGAGAAGAGTATTCTGAGATGTAATGAGAATAGTGAGACCATCAACCACATCATTCCCATTGGAAAATCGGAAGATAGTATTAAGGGCCTTCAGCCTGAAGATGTTAATCTATTGGTGACCTGCAGAGAGGAGGGCAACCCAGTGGCTTCCTTAGGTCACTCAGAGGCAGAAACACCGGTAGATGCTTATTCCAATGGGCAAGCAGCTCTCATGGGTGAGAAAGAGAGGAAGAAAGAAACAGAGGATGGAGGCCGGTACTGGAAGTTTGTGGATTGGTTTTGTGGCTTTAAAAGCAAGAGCCTCAGCAAGAGGAGTCTCAGAGACCTGATGGAAGAGGAGGCTGTTTGTTTACAAATGTTGGAAGAACCTCCACAAATTAAATTAATACTAAATATTGGACTTTTTGCTGTGTGTTCCCTTGGAATTTTTATGTTCGTGTATTTCTCCTTATGAACTTTCAAGGATATGAGACACTAACTTAAGAAATTACTGGTCTTTGAAAAGAAACTTATGTAACTGTTGCATCTCTCAGGCATTGTCTACGCTGTAGGTTTTAGCCAAATTTTACTTAACAGAAAATCATCTATTTGCAAGACTATTTTCCCAGAGATGGGTGAAAGTAGATTTTCAACCTAAATGAAGCAAAGCTTGTTTGACAGACTGAATTGTGCAAATGTGGTTTAAAATTTTTCAAACCAAAGGAAGGAGAGAATAGTTATTCTCATAGAATGCTTAGAGCAGAGTATATGTTAAGATATCACAAGTAAGGTGTAGTGTCTGTACTGCCAAGTCTTTGTAGATTTTATCCTGAAGTAGAAGACTTCTAAGTTTTCCTGTCTGTCTAAACCCTACTACCATGAAATAAAAGATGTGCATAATCTATGATGTACTGAAAATGGAACGTGCTTGTGGGGCATTTGGGGGTCTAGTTTCAGGGCAGTTAGTTTGCTAGGTTCATTTTGTTAGCATGAGCCTATGGATTCTGGTTGCCAAAAAGAAAGGGAAAAAAATTGTTTTGTTGTAGTTATTCTTGTACCACCACTATGGAATGCTGGGAAAAGGTGTGTTCCAATTCCTTTTTCCCCGCTGCTTTGCAGCTTAAGTGACATATACTCAAATGACCATCAGTGCTGTCTTTGTAGTTTTATCGTATTGATAATTGGAGGGGAGAATGAAGTAAACATTGCCGATGAAATGTATTTTTTGACCAAATTAAGGTGGTTTTTATAGTTTGGGATTAGCAGTCCCCAAGCAGTGTTTGATTAATTTATGTTAAACAGGTGATTTATTACTCCATATTCCACTAATTCTCTAGCTTTCTTGTCATTCGTAATATTCCTTATTAACAAGAAGCCTTCCTAGGTGAATATACTTGGAAGATATGTCCAAAAATTTGAAGAAAAATGAACCTCACCTTTGTGCTGTGTTGTCCAACTTGATTAGATCATGATGTATTGAAGAAGAGTTTTCAGAGGAAAAATTTAATTCTGAGTTCACATTGTATCCTTGATAAGTATTTTTTCCTCACTTTTTTTTTCAAGACTTGCCATCTGTACAGTCTACATTTTTGTTTTAATTGTAATTGTCACTTAGAACACAAGGAGGTGTCAGTGCAAGTTAACTGACCATCAGTAACAGAAAACTCAGTGCATGCTTTGCCATTGGTAGATTGTCAATATAATCTTTCTATAGAATGGGTAGCATGTTTAAGAAATGCCATGAAAAAGAACTTCTGAGCTTTAGTACTGTGTCTTGTGCATCTATTACAGGACTTGTATGATTATAGGGCCCTTTTTCTTGATATGGCTTGGGTACTCATTGCAACTTTCATGGATGGGAATATGTTTTTACAGGCTGATTCCTTTTCATGAGGGCAAGCTACAAAAGGTATTAGAGAAAAGCTCTGTAGATTATGTGGTTTTGTGTCTGTGTACTTAACACTGTCCTTTTTTCCTCTGACATGAAGAAACTAATTATGTATCTACTTTCTTTTCTATTATCTCTGATACTTTTTAAATTGCATGCTTTTATTAAGCTTGTATTTTAGGTAAAATTACTTTTTTTAGATAACTTTTGTAGATTTTGAATCAAAACTGAGTCCTGATGACTAACTTTTTGGTATTCAATAAACTAATTATTATGGACTTGTTTAGTCCAAAGTTGATTTTAGAAATTATCAGGTAGCATAATGTCTTCCCATCTCCAGGAGTCTTTCTGATGAACTGAGTCTGTAGGTGAAAAAAATTCATGTATGAATAGTGTGATTTCTGAAAGCTTAGAGTGCCTTGTAGAATTTTTCTCAATTTCGTTCTTAAGGTTTATAACCTGGGGGCCAACAAAATCGGGACCATCCTTTTCTTGTACTGGAGGCTGAGACTGAAATGCACAAAGTTATGAAGTTTATTTGGGAACAGCAAGCCAGGTTTCCAAACCATGTCCCACATCCTCAAGGTTTGTTCTCTTCTTTTGTCAGAGGAATTGTTCTTCCTTTGAGAGGAATTTTTGGTATTTGGTTAAGTAATAGGATTTTGGGTTTTATTGGCATTAACTTGTAGTACTTAAATTTTTCTTTGATTTTGAACACATTCCTGTATAACTCAGCAGTGAGGATTAATACTGGCTGGACAGCCTTTTTTTAGCCCTTCTGTTTGCAGCATAAATGAGTAAGTTGGTGTTTATGAGGATGTTTTTCCCTCTTTAATATTGAGTTCAGATAGTTTGGGTTATTAGGGTCCCTCTACCTTCTCTCTACTGTTGTCTCAGTATGATACATAAAATATATCATCTTGTGTCTATTTGTGTATATATAACAGTAGGTCAAGTTTAGAGAATTAATGTCTGTAAATAAGGAAAGACTATTAGCATATCCATTAAACTTGTTTGTTCTTGCCAGTGTAAGCATCACTTTATTTAGACTGGAATCCCTGAAGCTTGCTCTCCTTGTTGCTCACCAGTGATAGATAATGTGTTTGACTAAGTACATGAATTGCTGATTGCAGCTTCATTTGAGGGGCCCATTCTTCAGTCTATATTTCATTAGAATGATTGTTCATGGTCTATCCCAAGCTAGCAAAATGCTTATACTTTATAAACTAAATGAATCCTAAGTCATGGCATTCATCTCTAGACATTATTAACATGTTTATCATTTTATGTTGGCTCAAACTAAATCAGAATTGATCAAGTGATGTTCACAAAAATAGTTAGCTAAAGAGTTGAAATTAGACAAGGACACTAGTCTTTTGTTAATGATAGCCTCAGTTCTTAGATTTTTGTCTTTTCGGGCCATCTTAGTCTCAAGGCTTAGCTTACTACTCTGGTGTGCACAATGATCATTAGCTCCTTTGTGGGACCTTTCATTTCTCTGTTAATCTAAGAATAGTTTTCTCCTGCCACTCAAGAATAGCAAGCAGCTTTTGAGACAGCTGAGCCAGTCTTTCCAGCCATTATTTCCTGGTAAGGTTATTACTCTTTTCTTTAGGTTAGAGAAGCTGCAAACATTAGGGAATGATGCTTGTGTCCTTTGGCCTAAATTCAGCAGATCTGATCTCTGAGGGCTTCCTTTTCACTTGGCTCAAAGGATCCATTGTCTTTTTGCACAAACAGGCTAGCCAGGGTCACAACCTCTAGCTGTTAATAATGGCACCTCACCTAATTAGCAGGGACCCAGCACTCCTTGAAACTTCACATTTTTAGAATTGGATGGGAAGACCATTGACTCAGTCTCTAATCTGAGTTGTAGTGGGAATGAGGGCCTGAAGATCTTAGTCTTGTTCAGGGCTGTTAGCATCTTTAAACCTTTACGTTCTCGGTCCATTGACTATACTTTCTTATACTAGGTACGTGACTCTTTCCCTCTTTGAATGTTGTTTAATGTGGCCTGTGGGTTGTTCTCATTCTTTAACCACCCTGTAGATTGGCTATATTATTAGCTATTAAAAGGTTAGAGCTGTCAGTATTTGGCTTACTTGGTGTTCTTATGCTATAGTCTGTGTTATTTTCATTGGAGTCGCTATGGTTGGAAAGGACCACAGGAGTTTCTAGTTGTGACACCTCACCTTTCCTCAGGGTTGAGTTGAGAGAGGTATAAAGACCATTCTTGCTAAAATTAAATGACTACAGAGATGTGCTGGAACCAAATTTTAAAAAAAAATTCAAAACTATAAAATGAGATGCTGGTAAGTACTGGGGTAATACAGTCATAACATGTTGGTAAAAGGACAGACGTCATCTTAAAATCTGCAGATGTAGAATCATATTTATTGAATTCTAGAACTTCAAACATCTTGACTGTCAGCTAGTTTAAACCTCTCCCCATATAGATTAAAGTACCTCTGAATAAGATCCAGCCTGTTAAATTCAGGTTTGGTGTTCCATTTGTAAAGTGTAAGTTTTATTAATATTTGAGATTCAAATAACTGACATTTGATAGTAATAACATTTGAGGAAAATAATTGCTAGGCTTCAGTATTCGTAAGATCATCAGCCAGGTGTTAAATTCTTAATTCATTTTAGTATTGACAGTAGCCTGAGCAGACTTAAAAGTAGGGTTTGTTCCTCTTGTGTGTGTGTCCACCTAGTAGTCTGAGAGACTGATCTTTCCGTTTGTCTTCTCCCTCATATTGCTGCTTTAATTCTTCACTTAATTCTTCCCTTCAGTACTTAGCAAATTCCTGTTTTGATTTGTTGTCACTTAATTTACTTTTAGGCATACTTCCACTATGAGCAAAAGTGTTACTTTGTCCCAGTTTTGAATACTTACATCCAAATAATGTTTTCATTTAAATACAATTGTGTTTAAACATTACAAATCTCTATTAGTTTTGATTGTTCGCAATGATTTTTTTCAGACTTTGTGTTCACTAAAATAAAAATCCTAATAATATGCCAATGTCTTATTATCAACATTCCCTTCTCAAAATTTAGGGAGACAGCAGTCCTTAAAATTAATGAGTTCCTTTGAAGTGATAGTTACAAGGCAAAGAGGACTGGAGTTTGTTTTGATGCTAAAAGCCTTGTTCTTGCAGTAAGTAAAGGTAAAAAGTTATAACTGGATAGTTGACATACAAAGAAACCCTTTTGTACTAGTTAAAGTATGACTGAATTGCATAAGTATTCATTTGATTACTATACTTGATTAGACTTAGTTGACTTAACTCAGGACTGCCAACCTTTTTTCCTCCATTAAGGTTGCTTAATTATTTTGGTATGCTTTTTGTCAAACTCTCCTTCCTATTGGAAGACTAAGTATTCACTTACTTTTACTTGTAGAGCAGAATTGAGTTAGGTTCAAAATAATTACTAAACTTTGCCAGCACTGAGTCACACTCCATTATTCATTTAGCCATATGAATGTTTTTATTTAGAATTCTCTTTCCAATACTGGGAATAAGGCTTTAAACTACTGATTCACTTTTAAAGGAGTGTTGTGAGAATTAATGTAATTTCTGTTTCTATTTAAAATCCTTTATAAAACACAGGATTTTGTTTTCTATTGAGTTGACCACCCCGTTTATCTGCTAACGGCCTTAACCATTGGCATATAGTCTTTCATGCTATATGGAAATAAAATGATTTGCTGTGTCTGTATCATTCCTAATTTCATGTACTATATTTTTCAGGGGAGTACCATAATCTGAGGTGGTAAACTTAAACCAGTAACCTTTATGTAACACCTTTTAAGTTGGGTTAGATTATCAGGATTTATAGCAAGTTTGAAGAGAGGGATGCCAGAATAAATTAGCAATGGAAGAGTAAGTCAAGACAAAGCACAGTGGACTCAGATTCTAATGACTTGCTCTCCTCAGAAAAGTACTGTACCCTAGTTGTTGCCATGATAACGAAGCCCCTCAACTGCCCCCACCCCAGTTGAAGACAGTTTACAGTCATTGATTTCTATCAGTTAGGGAAATTACTATTTCAGTGATTTTTGGCAACAGCACAAATTGACAGTAGATAACCACAACCTTATTGGAGACTTGTATTTATCTTGGTAAATTTATCTTGTATCCTAATGCTGTTGGATAAAAGAATGTTTGCTTTTTTTTTTTTAATTGCCTCTGTACAAATCAGTCTAGATAATTTTTCAACATATCAAGTTATCTTAGCCGTCTGTAATTAGAATATTCCTTAATAACTCACCATTTTTTGTTATAGTAGTTGGAAACAAATTAAACTCATTGCTATTATTGAAATACCAAATGGGCAAAGGCTGGCATATAAGGATTTTCCATAATCAGCTTTTGAAATTTATGTATTTTGATTAGTGCCTTCTAGTTGCCAGTATTGACTCTGCTAATTTATGCCTTTCCCTTTCTTGATAGATAGTTCTTGTTACAATTCCTCTTTTTAAATTTGTTATAACTAGTAAAGTATAAAAAATACATTTATATTTACATACTTTATATGCAGTCTTTATTTAGGTTAAAGAAAACTGGGTAGCTCAAATTCTTGTTGCAGCTCAAATGTTATTTATACATTGTATTTGTTTCTTTTATATCCATAATTAAAAATATAAGGTTACCTATTTTAATTCTGTGAGTATATTTTAACTTTATTATTTTTCCAGAGTATATCTGAGAATATATTATGTGACAGCAGTTTCATATTCCATGATAGGGAAGAAGATTAAAGTCAAAGTCCATTGAAAGCACAATATCATGCTCACGTGTATGTGTATCTCCATGTGTAGAAAGCACAACACTAATAGTATTCTCAGTATTCCATAAGTGCCCATCAGAAAGCCTACCAGGTGTTTGTCTTGGAGTTAGGATGAGAACCACAAAACCCTTGAGAGTGAGCTAGGTTATGGGTCCTAAATGATAGACAGTTCAATGTGATAGTCTGAGCAAGGTTGTCCTACTGTGGCAGAGGAAGAGAATACGAATGTCAAGAGAACACTGCAATTTTATTTGGGGATTACTAGCTAAAATGAGGTCTGGACTCTTTCCTGAAATCTGGAACTAAAAAAGAAAACAGGTGTAGACTAATAAGTTTTGGTAGTTGGAACAGTTGATAAACTCCTTTAGGCTGTAGTTTATTATTTTTTAAAATCTTAAATCTTTACATAATTTTACCTCCCATCAATAGTACACTAAAATATGGAAAAAATTTATATTTTGATGGCAAATACTACTTTTCTTTAGTCTTTGTGTAGGCTTGCTTATATGTAAGATATGAAGTTAATCTTGATTTTTTCACGTTTCATTGTACTTTTTTGACAGTATAATTTGTTTTGATCATCAGCCTAATTCTGAGACAAATCTGCCAAATGAACTACTTTGCTTTCACAATGGTTTTAAGAATCTAAACGTTTTTCACTGTTCCGTTATCCAGTTCAAGACTAGGTAAGATGAACTCTGAATGTGTGTGCAAGAGAAGGAAACAAGATGTTTTCTTCTGTTTAACATTGCCCTTATCTTACCTCTCACTTTCTTTACCTGAACAGTCCATATCTATGAAGAATGAATAAATATATCCTTGTCTCGGATTTTGTCTATATATCAAAAGATAAAACTTTCAGAATGAGAGAGAAGTGACTACCTTTGTTCCCACTGTCCTCTCTTGCATGTTTATCTTAGAAAAAGACTTGGTCAACTCTAATAATATATAGAATGAAGATTAAAGTTGGTGTAGATTAATGACATGTTTTAGAAGAGTTAACCTGAACACTTTGAGGGAGAGATTTCCCCACCTTTAACAAAACGTAGCTAAGACTGTACAACAGAATTTTGAAGTGTGAAACGCAGTCTTGTGGGTTGAGAGGATAGGAGTGTAGCAAATGCAGGAAAAAGTAGAGGTTTGGGGAATATCTTTGGTTTAGCAATATGTGATAAGGCAAAGCAGTTACATCCTGTTTGTCTTATATAGTATGTGTTCTGTACCTTTAAATGTTGTTTTGAAATTTAAAATAGTGTATATGAACATAAGAATGCTTTTGAAGATTATTCAGCAGAATATCTTTCATTTGTGATTCCATGGAAGATTGCTTTAATTAGTTTAGGTGAAAGTAGTCCTAGCTTTGTAAATATATGTAATTGGAATTTTCTGATTTCACTGTGAGATCTATAACTTTTGAGTGGCAAACAGATCCAGTCTTTTGCTCATGGACTTTTCTGTGAGGAGGTTACAAATGCAAAAGCTTTATTTTTTTCAGTAATGACATATTACATTAGTGTCAGATAATGATATGGAATTTGCTTCTTTGCTTTCTCCTATCAACATTGCTCCAGTTTATAGATTGCCAACAGAATTTAGAAGTAGAGCAGGGATTTACTCATTCTTTGCTTGGACATCCATTTTCTGTTTTTCAGACTTATGTTGGCAATCATATATGAACTGTGTAATATGCTCAATGCTTTTTTTTTTTGATAAGGTGGATATCAAAAATAGTTGCTGTGCAAAAGTTAGTAGTCTTCTTCAAGAAGAAAACCAATTCCTTTTCTAATATCCTGTGAAATTGCTTCATTTATTTCTTTATTTTTAAGCCAGATGTCAGCAGAATACTGCTGCTTTTATCTAGTAATTTTGATATATAAGTAATAATGCATTTTTAAAAGATGTCTACATAGAAAAAAATGTGTTCCTCAGTGTCCTACATATTGAGCTTTGTTCAGATTTTCTGTAAGAGACCAGTCTGTGCACTGGGGCTGTGCGTTCTGTATGTGTATCATTTTTTTAGTTACTCATTGTTAGACCAAATGTGATTCTAAATGAAGTTATTATTAGTGAGTTTTTTGAATTGTAAGCTGATTTCAGTGTACCTTGATTGTTAAGTAGCTTTTTTTTTTTTTTTTGAGATTTCACTAATCAGGTCTATCTAACTGTACAATGTTTTAGTTGCAAACAGAAAGTAGAATTTGGTATAAACCAGGTAACTTCCATATTGAAAGGAATACATTTGAAATTGTAGATTTAGGATTGCTAACCAAACATGACAATTCTAACTTGACCATTCTAACCTGCTGAATACAATCCAATTTTTAAATTGTATACATGTATGATTTTGGTTTAATGTATTTTTGAAAGTGTTATTGTTTAAAAAAAAAGCAAATCTGCTAAAGAGCTGTTTTCATTACTGACTTTGTAAAATACACTGTTTTTTGTGTACTGTGTTATTTGCCAGCTGCTGCACTAGCCTTCAAAAGTATTTGGAAACTTAAAATGAACTATATTTCTTGCAAAGTATATTCCTTTCTGTGGCATTTTGTCCTGTAACTGAAGTATACTAATTATTTTATGGCAATGTTAGCACTTCTGTACCAACTTTAAATAAAATGAAAAACTTAACATTTCTGTGAATGAGTATTGTCAATATGAACCTTCACAAATTTCCGTATTCTCTGGTTGTTGAGGTTGTACCTTAATTCATTTTTTCTTGACTGATGAGTAGTTTTAATGAGTTTGCCTCCTACCATAGGTAAAACATAGGTTCACAGGTTTGACTAAGAATTGAGTTATGTATATATGTTTTATACATAAAACATTGAGTAAATTAAAGTATTCTTTTTTTTTCATTTCTAATTATGAAATTATTTAAAATTACAGGGAAATTGTAAGAGTAGTATGAAGAACCCAAGTGTCCTCTTCATCTAGATTGACCCGTAGTTAACATTTTGACATGTTTGCTTTATCCGCTCTGATCATGTATACGTTTTTGGACCATTTGAGTTTAAGTGGTAGACATCATTCCCCTGTACTAAGTAATTAGGAAGTATATTTCTTAAGAAAAGCACAGTCTTATGTACTCACAGTATGATCAAAATCTAGAAAACAACAGTGATAAAATAATGTAATCTAAAGTCTGCCCTCAGACATTGCTATTCTAATAATGTCCTTTAAAAAACTTTATTGAGGGGTAACTGATTTGTAAAATAAGCCTGTATGTGTAGGTTTACCATTCAAATATATAACACCATACCCACCACCAAATTACCAAAAGTCCTTCACCACTGTATATTAGATTCTACCACTACTTGCTCCCACACCCCCCTTCCCCACTGATAGTATCAGTTCTACTGTCAATGTCCAATGGTTGGTTTTTGTTTTGTCTGTTCCTTCATTTTATATTCTGCATGTGAGTGAAATATTCCAGTTTTGTCTTTTTCTGACTCATAAAGCCTTATCCTGTCTAGTTCCATCCATATTGTCCCAAATGACATGATTTCATTTTTTCTATATGGCTGTGTGTATATGTGTATATATATATCTATATATATATATACACACACACACACACACACACACACACCATATCTTTATCTATTCATCTGGTCATGGGTTTTTTTTTGTAATTTCCAATTGTTGGCTATTGTAAATAATGTGCCAGTAAACATGGGGATGCATATATCTCTGCAAATTAGTGTTTTTGTATCTTTTTGGCTAAATATCCAGAAGTGGGATGACAGAATTGTATGGAATTTCCATTTTCAATTTTTTTGAGGAATCTCTGCTTTTAAAGAAACTGCTTTCCATAATGGTTGCACCATTTTGCATTCCCACCCCAACAGTGTAAGTGTTCCTTTTTCTCTGCATTCCCACCAATATTTGTTGAGACTTTTAAATAATAGCAGTCTTAACAGTTGTAAGGTGATACTGTTATTTTCACCTCCATTTCCTTAGTAAATTGGAAGGGCATATTTTCATATGTCTGTTGGCCATCTGTATGTCTTCTTTGGAGAAATGTCTGTTCAGTTCTTCTGCCCATTTTTTGATTGGATTGTTTTTCTGTTGAGTTTTATGAGTTCTTTGTTTATTTGTATATTAAGCCCTTGTTAGATACATGAAATACAAATAATCTTTCAGTCAGTAGGTTGTCTTTATGTCTTGGTGATGATTTCTGTCTCTTTGTAGCAGCTTTTTTAGTTTGATGTAATCCCAATTATTTTTGTTTTTGTTTCCTATGCCCCATGTGTTCCCACAGATGATTGGGGATTGCTTTAATTAAAGTGGCCATTGATGTTAATTCTTTCCAGCCATGGCCATGAACAATGGGATACTTTTCCACATATTTTTATCTTCCTCTTTATTTTTTTAAAGAAAGTTTTATCGTTTTCATTGTACAGGTATTTTACTTTAAGTATATTCCATTCCAAAGTACTTGATTCTTTTATAAATGGAATAGTTTTTCTGATTTCATCTCTTTTATCATATTGTTTGTGTTTAGAAATGCAGTGGATTTTTGTGCTTTGAGTTTGTAGCCTCCCACTCGTCTGTATTCATTGATTAATTCTAGTCATTTATTGATGAAGTTTTTAGGGTTTTCCATATAGATTTATCATGTTATCTACAAATGTAGTTTTACTTTCTTATTTCCTATTTGGATTCCTTTTAATTTTTTCTTGTCTAATTGCTCTGGCTAAGCTCTCCAGTACTATGTTAAATAGCAGTGGTGAGGATAGACAGTTTTGTCTTGTTTTTGATCTTACATGAAACACTTTGTTTTCCACTACTGAGTATGATGTTGTCTGTGGGTATATCACATATCACCTTTAATACGTTGAGGTACGTACCATTTGTTCCCATTTTATGTAGAGTTTGTATCTTTAATAGTTGAATTTTGTCAAGCGCTCTCTGCATCTATATATGATCATTTGATTTTACTCCTTGCTCTTGTTATTGTATTGCATTATATTAATTGACTAGCTTATGCTGAATCTCCCTTGTGTTCCTGGGATAAATCTCATTTGCTTCTGATTGGATAATCCTTTTGATGTATTGTTGGAATCAATTTGCTTAATATTTTGTTGAGAATTTTTGCATCTATGTTCATTAGATATATTGATCTGTAATTTTCTTTCTTAGTGACATCTTTATCATCTTTTGGTATCTATGAATTGTTTGCCTTATAGGAAGTGTTTAGAAGTGTTCCCTCTTTACTTTTTTGGAAGAGTTTGAAAATAATAGTTATTCTTCTCTGAAGGTTTGGTAAAACTCACTAGTAAAAATATCAGTTCTGGACTTTGTTTTTTAGGGAGAATTTTGATTACCTTTTCAGTACTTGCTTATGATAGTTCTATTCAGGTTTTCCTTTTCTTCTTGATTAAATCTTGGTAAACTTTGTTTCTAAAAATCTATACTTTGAAGTTGTTCAGTTTAGTGACATAAAACTGTTCCTTGTATTATCTTATAATGCTTCATATTTCTGAAGTGTCATAGCTTCTCCCTTCATTTCTGATTCTAGATCTGAGTTTTTTCTTCAGTGAACCAGAGGTTTATAAGTTTTATTTTTCAAAAGCCAGCTTTTGATTTCATTGATTTTTTTTGACTTAATTTTATTTCATTTATTTCTGCTTTAATTTTTATTATTTCCTCTTGCTGACTTTTAACTTCATTTGTTCTTATTTTTCTAGTTGCTGTAGATATAGTATTATGTTGTGATTTTACTTGTTTCTTGAGATAGGTTTGGATTGTAATAAACTTACCTCTTAATATTATTTTTGCTACATCCCATGAGTTCTGGTAGCTCATGTCTTCATTCTGGCAGTACATAGAGTACTTTGTCTCCATGTGCTTTTAAATTCTTATTTTGATTTCCTCCTTTATCAAAGAATCATTTAGAAGCATTTTGTTTAGCCTCACTATATTTTGGAATCTTCCTGCTTTCTTTTTGTGGTTGATTTCTAGTTTTAAACCACTGTGATCAGAGAAGATGCTTGGTATGATTTCAGTCTTTGTAAATTGCCTGAGACATGTTTGTTGCCTCCTACTTTTACTGTATTGCTGTTGATGTTACTCTTTGGTTCTGTTAATTTTGCTTTACGTATTTTGATGCTTCTTCATTTCGTGCTTATATATTAATAAGCATTATGTCTTCTTGCTGAGTTCATCCCGTAATCTGATGTAAGTATAGCTGTTCCTGCTTCTTATTTCAAGTTACCATTTGAATGTAGGATTGTCTTTCAACCATTGACTTTGAGCCTGTTTTTATTATTCTAATGCAGATTAGTCTGCTAAATGCAGCAGAAAGTTGGGTTATGTTTTTTAATTTATTTGGTCACTATGTCTTTTGATGAGTTCAGTCCATTAACATTTAGGGTGATTAGTGGCAGTTTAATTCTTTTCTGGGTTTTGTTTCAGGAAGTCCCTTTGTTCTTTTTTTATCTTAGGTGCTCTGTAAGCATTTATATTGTGTTTGGTTCCCTTTTCATTTTTGTTTTTTCTGTGGATGTATGTTGTCAGGTTACCACATTTCTTTGCTTATAATATCCTATTTTTACTTGAAAGCAAACTAGGCCGGAGCTCATTCTAATGATAAAGATTTTTACTTTCTTCCCCTCTTTTTATATTTTTGGCGTATTGCTGATTATAAGTGGGGTTCTTTTTTCTGTTTTTAGAGATTTAATATTTTTTTGTGGTGAAATATTTCTTTAACTTTGTTTGTTTGGAAAGCTCTTTATTATCATTCCTTCAATTCTGAGTGATAATCTATCAATGTGAAGTATCCTTGGTAGTTCTTTTCTTTCAGCACTTTGAATACATAATGCCATTCCCTTTTGACTTGTATTTCAGCTGAGAAATAAATGGACAGTCTTATGGGGGCTTCTTTGTATGTCCTCCATTTTTCTCTGGCTCCTTTTAAGGTTCTCTCTTTAGCTTGTATTTTTGATATTTTAATGATGATTCTTGGTTTAGGTCTATTTGGGTTTCTTTTGTTTGGAATTTGTTGAGCATCCTGGGTTTTAAGGTCTACTTCCTTTCTCAGGTAGGGAAATTCTCGGCTGTTATTTCTTCAAATATTGTTTCTTCCCCTTTTTCACTTTTCTTTTTCCTGGGGTTCCCCTATGATGAGAATGTTGTTCCTCTTGCTGTTAGCCTGTAGGTCATGTGTGCTGTCTTTGTTTCTTTCAGTTATTTTTTCTCTTTGCTGATTTTCTTGAGTCCATTCCTCTGCCCAGTCTTCTAGCTCACTGATGCTATTGGAGCTTCTTACTGTTGAGCCTCTGTATTGTGTTTTTAGTTCAGCTGTTGTGTTAGTTCCATAAATTGTTTTGAGCTGCCTCATATTTTCTATATCTTGTTAGTTCTTTTTTTTTTTTCCTTCATAGTTTTCCTTATGTCAGTGAGTATCATGAAAACTATTGCTTTAAAGTCTTATCAGGTAGTTTAACTAATTCTGTTGCACTCAGATTTTCCCCTGGGGTTTTATTTTTGTCCATCATTTTTGTGTATTTTTCTGTCTCTTCAATTGGTTTGACGTTCTATGTTTATTTTTATGAGTTAGGTTTCCCTGACGTATAGGTATTGTGTTCAGGTATCAAATATAGACCGGGGTGTGGGTGTAGAATGCTGGGCTTCCTTAAGTTGTGTTATCTCAGCACTGAACAGAATTGTCAAAGCTCTGAGACCCTCCATAGTTGTGACCTGGGAGTCTAGCATATGGTGTTGCCGTTGGGTTTGGAAACGCATAAGTTTATCCCAGATTCACAGATGTGAATAGGAAGAAGGGGAGCAACCCAAGAGTCATGGACCCAGTCTGAAAGCAGGCCAGTTTGGACAGAGGCCACAGAAGCAACAGTGCTGCTAACTTGTATTAGTGGAGCACACTTCCACTCTGAACATCCCTCTTTACTTCAGGGAATTGCAGCATACCCCCCCCTCCCCCCCACGTCCCGTGACTGCTAAATAAGCCCTTGGCCTATGGGTGAAATTTCTGGGAAGTACTGAGATTGACACCTGAAGCTGTTGAGCTGTAGCCCCACTGGCGGGAACTCCCGAGGAAAGACAGTTTCACGCACCAACACTTTAGTAAAGTGTACTAATGGCAGAGGAGATAGGCGTTTTCCCCTGGGGCTTTCCTGCAATGACAGTCTCTAGTACCTGTGCCTCTTGGAAGCAGCCTCTTAGTTCATAATGAAATTATTCCTCTTTCCATTGTGTACAAGGAACTTTTTGGTTCACTTATTAAAAGGCAATTCTTAGGTGTGTGTGCACTTGCTGAGGGAGAAAGACCATCATCTCTGGGAGAGAGTCCATATCACTGATCTCCCTGTGGCCCTGAGTTCTCTGAAAAGGGCAGCCTGATGCTGAGACAGAAGGGCTTTGCCTTTCATTTATGACCCTGTGTGTCCTTTCTATTTGTGGAGATGTTTTTCCCTTTTCCTTTTGACAGTACTTAGTTACTAACTAGATGTATTTTGGTTGTCCCTGTGGAGACAAGGTGAGCTTGAGATCGTAACAGTTTGCCATCTTGGAACCATATCTTGATTTCCATTTCTTTTATTTCTGCTCATATTTTAATTATTTCCTTCCTTTGAGTGACTTGGCTTCAATTATTCTAGTTGCTTTAGATGTAGGATTAGATTGTTTATTTGCAATTTAATAGTCCTTTTTAAAGCAATGCTTTTCATGTTTAGAAGCCATTCTACTGCATTTAGCTTTTATGTCTGTTTCCTTTAATCTTGGACCATTCCTCTGCTTTTCTTTGTTTTTAATGGTATTGATACTTTTGATGTTTAGCGATCATTTTGTGAATGTCCTTCTCAATTTGAATTTATCCATCTCATTTTTATTAGATTCATACCATGCTTTTCTGGCAGTAATACAAGCCATAAAATGTCCTCATTGCTTCCACATTGGGAACCATGTGATGTTGTACAGTTCCATTATTGTTACCATTAACTTTGATGCTTGGTCAAGGTGGTGTCTACTCTGTTTTGCAGTCAAGATCCATTGTTTTACTTTTTAACAATAAGTACTTTTGGGGGAGATTATTGGAGACTATGCAAATAACTTACTCCTAATCAAACTTGAATCCCTATTTTTAACATTTATGAATAATTCCTGCCTGAAGTAAATTAATACTATTGTGCATTAAAGTGATTTTTCTAACTTATTTAAATATCTGTAACTATAACTGAAATAAAGAAAAATAAAGAACTTCCCCTTTTCTCCATTTATTAATTAGTATGAAATCATGGATAATTTTATTTAGTAGATTATAATCCATTATTGTCCTTTTGTCCTAGTGTTTATAGACTCAACTAGTGTGATGCTCTTCAGTCTAGTTTCTGTGTGATTTTGTGACACATTTTTATTGTTTTTTCTCAGTACTTCTTTGTTTTCAAGCACAACAAGGTGTTCTGGACTTTTATTTTCCCTCCCCCAAAATCAGGGTCATTTCCTAGGGAATGGTGTTTAGAAATGGGGATCTGGGTGTGCATATTCTTACAGAGGTCAACACATGCAGGTTATTTCTGGGCCATTTTCGGTGTACGGATCTAAGAAATGTACAGCTTTACTAATACCTTCAGTTATAAATCAGCACATTCTGTGTTTCCATTTTGCTGTGTTTGTATCTCCCTTTTCTGCAGCAGCAAGAATTCTGATATTGACATTCAGTGATTTTTTTTTTAATCCTACAACTCAATAAAATTTAAAGTGTTTGAGTATATAAAACTGTCTTTATTCTTCACATACAAGTGTGTGAAAATTTGCCTGAATGTAGAATTCTAAATTGAAAAATATTTTTCTTCAGAAATTTTTAAGCATAAGACTTCCTCCAGCTTTTAGTCCCTGCATTCTGGAATTTCATAATTATGTGTTGTGATGAAAGTGTTTCCTTCATTGTATTGACCCTCAGTGGACTCTTACAGTTCTGGGATAGTGATCCTCCTATTTTCTCCTTTTTGGAACCCCCGTTTGTAAGTTCTTGGGCATTTTGAACTGTTCATATTCAGTTATATAGTCTTTTGTCTTAATTTTCTTAATTGTCTGTCTTTCTGCTCTTCAATTTTTTTTTAACATAGCCTCTTATCCTTGTTTTATGGATGATGAATCTTTTTATCTCTGAAAATACTGAGGTTTTCTTCTGCATTTTTTTGTTTATTCCAGATTTTATTGTCATTTGTGTTGGTCTTGTGTTAAAGACTTTTCTCAAAAATGTGTTGATCTTTGGTTGTCCTCTTGTGTTTAAGAGGATGGGCTGAAAAACTGTTCTCAAGTGTGTGGGAGGAGCTTGTTGGGCTTCATTATCTAGACTTAAGGCCTCATTGTTGAATGACTCCCGTGGTATTATTAGACCATGTCAGAATCCCCAGAAAAGATTCTTAGAGTTTTAAACTGAAAGATGAAAGGCCTCTGCCCATTATTCTGAGAACTAAATGGGATCTCAGCTTCAGTATCCATTTTTTTTCTTCCTTCCTTTGTTACCACACTTAGAGCTTAGTCTGTGTCCTCCAGTCAAGAGAATTCCCTGTTTTTCACCATTGCAGAGAATTAACCTCCAGCATGCCTCTAGGGACCTAACTCTTCTTAAACGTTTTATTTTTTCCATTCCTGGGCCCTTGATCAGAAACCCGAGTCCTTAGACTTTACATGGTCTGTACCTTAACTACTGAGCACAGGGATGCAACTCCTTAAACTGTTGTACAACTATTTTAGTCTTTCATTTTTATTATTTTAAATGGCTTTTATTGCCTGGGGCTTAGCCATCTAAGCCACAGAGGGGTGCTTTCCACTCCCACTTTGAGAGGTACCTGGTGTTGCCAGTTCCCAGGTCTTTTGAGGAATCCTACACTGTCAACATTCTTGGCTCTTGGTTTTCCCCATTGCTGCTTCTCCATTTACTTTCTTAGCAAATTTTATTATTGTTATCCCTTTTTCCTTATTTTGCCAAGTCGTACCTTAAAAAAAAGTTCTTTCATAGTACTTCTGTAGGTTTTCAGGGGGAAGCATAACTAGATGCTTATATTGAAAACTGGGAAATTTTAGTATCCACTTTTCACTTAGCATTTGAAAGTTGAAACTTCAGAGCCTTTTGCCCATTTCTGCCCTATCTTAAAAGAACAGCTTGACAGTAGAGTTTCAAAATTCTGCGTGTCTCTTTAAATGCAAAACTAATGATTGTTCACATTTTGAAGGTACTTAGAGGCTGTACATTTGATTAATCTGTATAGTGCATGCATCACACCCATCAAAACTTTTATTATGAAATTTAACATACATAGTTCATGCAATTTGAACAGAGGTAGAGTGTAGTGAATCTGGTTGATTATTGTGTTTGGGTGGTTATAGTCTCTGGGTTAGAAAATACTGAGTCATTGCCCCCTTGGGAAAATACTAGGTTCTTGTACCTTTGGCTGATCACCACAGTTTTGTCCACTGATCATTGCATAACCTTGCTTTAAGTGTGTTTCTGTTTAAAGACATCATGTTTAATATTTATTGTTGATTTATAAGCATTGAGCTCAATGCCAATAGCACCCTAACTCATAACTGAATGAAACCTCTCAAATTATGTATTTTCTCAGGATGGCATATCACACCCTTCTTGAACTTTGGGACACAATAGATCGTAATTTAGCTGTACAGTCGGGAGCTATTTTCAATAGCAGAATCATCCATAAAAGGGCACAGTCTTATTTCTCTTTTAATTTTATGACTTGGCTTAATCCTAGCCTCCTTTCTAATTTAAGTAGTTAGCAACTTTCATCTTGAATCTTTTCATTTATCTGTTGACTTACTCACCAAGCATTTATTGAATATATCCTGTGTGCCGGGTCCTTTGCATTAAGCATCTGGTAAAAATGACGATGAAGCAATCTTGAAGACATTTAGTTAGGGAAAGGATGAATGAGGGTGGATGCCTAGGTAATCACACAAATCGTATGTGGAATGAAAGACTTCCATGTGTGATTAAAGGAAAGGGATACTTCTAGAGAACAGCTGAATCTTGAAAGAAATTTGTATTCCTTTAATTCCTTGGTGCTTTTATACTGTCTGTCCTCTCTGCTCTTCAGAGTAGTGCAGTCCCTGAAGTGCCTTTCTCCCGCCACTTGAATTACACTACAGAGGCTTGGTTGGTGAACACTTGGTCTTTTTTAACAAAATACATAAATTTGGACAAAGCCCTAGTTTCTGATTCCATCAATGCAAATTTAAAAAAATTGCTCTTAACCCAGTTAACTAATATTTTTGCTAAACCGATACACTCATGTTTAGAAGATTCACAGGATCAAATAAAATTTTCTATAATTTCATTGTCTCAGTTATCAAAATTGTTTGCTGGTTCTTGCCTCTCTTCGCTCCAGGTCATTCGTGTACTATTCCCCTTTTACTCTGAAAGGGTTGAAATATAAGGCGAAGGCAGAGGACTATAAATTGTGCATGAAGGAAGCAATCAACAAGACAGCTCGGTGATGTCTACCTGATTCTTGCTTCTGCTATCAGTTTCGTGAGCTTTGGCATTTCATTTACTTGGTGCCATAGTAACCAGGACTCCTGCCAATCTTCTCTTTCCCATCTTTTATTCTTCTGTAAGTGCATCTGGAAGGGGGATGGGTAGGAAAGAAATTGAAGTCTCCCAGTAAAAAGATTGTGGATTTGGAAATGTCCTTAGAATATCATGCATGAGTACCTTAATTTTAGCATTATTTCCAAATGTTGCAGTAGAATTAACCACAGGTATATTCACCTGTTAGGATTGTCATTTCTCTGTTTGCATTACAGGGAGGGCTCCAGTATACCTGTGAGGAAAGTGGAATTTTTATGTTCTTTAAATTAGAGCTGGAGATCATTGCAGCTCTAATTTATAAACTAGATTTACAAACTGCATTTCTGTCAGAACCATTCATCTGGGAGTGATGAATGAGAATCCAGTCAGCTTACTACCAGAATATGCTTTCTCACCTCAGAAGCTAGTAGGGAAAAAAAAACAACAAAACTAGTGCCAAGCATTTTTGAATGCCTCGACCAGTTTTCTGGAAATATCTGAGAGTTGGACATGGGTATGTCACTTTTAAAGCTCGCCAGATATGTGCTCTAGAGGAAAGCTTTAGTGATTCTGCCTTTTTCCTTTGACTTGCCAAAATCATGAAAGGAATTGGTTATATGCACGTGTGCCCCCAAATTTACTCTTAAGTGACATCTGAATGATGGTCTTTGACTTGAGACCTTGGTAACAAGTGGATTCATTAAAGAACGAAATGCGGTTGAAGGATACAGATTTACTGTTAATCTAGGACATGAATAACTGACAAGTAAATTCGTACAAAGATGGATCTCACATAAGCATGACTCCCTCTTGCTGTGTCAGTTCTTTAATTTCATTCCTTTGTCATCTTTTGATACCAGCTTATAGTTTGTCTATCTTAGAGCTGTGCTGTGACTCTGACCCTGCTTTGTTTGTCAGTATGGCATTCATCTGTGCTGAACTCTGCAGTCACTGAACTCTTGTTCCTCTGGATTTTTTTCTTCCATTCTTGCCTATTTCCATCATCTACCCCAAAGGATACAGTTTCATGTTAGATTTCCCAGTCCTCAGGAATCTTAATTTTGGCCACACAACCACAGTGTCCTTTATTTTTCTCGCCTCTTGGTTTCGTTGGTCATTGTGGTCTCAGGACCAGACACATTTCTGTCCTGTTACATCTGTTTTCTGCTCTGATTATAGGGCCAATGATTTCTGAGCATCTGACTTCTAGGTTCTAGTTCTTCTTCCTCTGACTCCCATGAGGCAGGCAGAGCAGTTAACAGCCGTGATGCTGGAAGTACAATTTACAATATCCTTTCAGTTTTTGCTGTAGTAATGAGTATTTTAAGAAGCTAAAATCTTAAAGGCAAAAATTGCCATGGATGGAAAAAAAGCAATAACTTTTTTAGTACCCACATTAATTCTATCCCGAATATTGGTCGCATCAGAATCTTCCTGTCCTCCTGTTAGTCCAGACCTGCTCTGAAGGCACCCTGACCTCTTCTACCTATTGTAGAGTATTCAGTTTTGGGATGTGGCTGAAATCGACCTGTAACCCGATCAGTGAGAAATAAGTGCTCCTTCTGAGTTCTTTCTTTTTGCTTCAATCTTGACTGCCTTTCAGTTTCTTTTAATTAGTTGTTTGCACGTGTCTGTCTTCATAGCTACATCTGAGCTTTAAAAAGGCAGGGATTTTGTATTTCACATCCCCTTGGCTACCCTTTTGGGGAGCGATTTCACAGTGAGCAGCGAGGAAATACTTGTTTTGAGGAAGACACATTGAGAAGAATGTTTCCAGATAAATACTAGGTTGAGTGTTACGATATGGTCAGTAGTCGATGATTCTAAATGCCTCTAAAGGCCAGTTTCATGAGGTGCAACTCTCTACCCACGGAATTTATCATGCTCATAATCATTCAGTTTGCTCTCCCATTTCCAGATGTCCGGATTTAAAATGATTCCATATCAATTTTTCTAGATGATCATGTGAATTAAATATTATATTCATGAGTGTTTTTTATTTAATACACTTTGGCTACTCTTCAGGGCTTATAACTTTATAACTTAGGGCTTTATAAAAGTTAAAAGACCACTTGATATGTCTGCACTGTGAATCCACAGCATTTAATAAAACATTTTAAAATGTTGAGTTAGATTTGGTTTTGTAGAGCATGAAACACTGACTCATAAAAGAAACAATTTGTTTTAAAATTACATAACAATGTTTGTTACTTTAGGACAAAATTTGTTACTTTCCTGGTACACTTTATGTTTCCTTCTACCCCCACTCTCCCTCATTTCTAAAAATCTGTTGACTCTTCCTTAAGTAACCGTTTAGTATTTGTTATAAATGGTCTATTAAATATGACTCAATAGCAAAATAGTAGAGCAGTTCTGGTCTCAAAAGTCTTCTCTAATTTTGGCCTTTAAAGTCTAGGAAAGTTTTCTAGTTACTTGCCCACAAATTACACAGTTTATAATAGTCTATGTAAGTATGTAGTCATGCTCAACCATGGGTTTAGGTATCTTTTTTTTAGCATTCTAGACTTGTCTTTACTGAATTTTATTCTAATTCTTAAAGTAACTTATGCACTTACTTTTTAACTCTTAATTACCTGAAAGACTACAACTGTTGGTTCAATAAGTTGTAGGGCAAAGGGTTTTCTCTTAAGTCATAGAAATGTTTGACAAAACAGTTACCATGGAACCATTTTCCGAGTAGGGCTTTGCAGAAGCCATCAGGCAGGGTGGGCATTTCACATGTTCCAAGAAAACTTTCCATTCTCTTCTCCTAAGGTTTGCTAGTAACAGAATTTTCCTCAAAGCCTCTTCTACTGAAAGGTGTTCACAGATTTTCTTTTTCACGTTGCTATGAGAATTTCAGTGCAGAATTTCCAGGGACTGTCTCTCTATTTGGAAATATGAATTTCAAGAAAATTTTTTGAAAGGAGATAAACTTTGGAAGTAGGATGCAGCAGAGTATGGAAAGGACTTTTAAATTTACATTTTCACAGATTTTGACAGTTTTCTGATCGGGCTTATTTTGTCCTATGTCCTGTCTACTCCTGGGAGTTACACAAGTCTTTCTAAAGTGGGAAACATGAGGTGTGAATAGAGGCTGCATGTCATTGAATGTGGATTCTGTGTGATTTTTATTTCCTAGGAGACATTGTGGGTGCTGTTTTAGCTGGGTGAAACTGAGAGTTACTGACTGAAAATCATCTTTGCCTGAGATTCTAATTTACAAGAAAATTTTGTTGTCAGCCTTCTCTTCTGGAATAAAAATAGATTCAGTTAGATTAAATGTTGGTCGTTGACCATGAATTCTTAACCTAACTGGATGAGGATTTTATTGCTGGGCAAGTAGAGATGACCTTTTATTTTTCACATCTCTTTGCCTATTAGAATGTTTAGAACTCTAGTTTTCAAAATGTGGTTTGAGGAACATTGGGTTTTCCAGGGAACCCTCTAGGGGGTTATGGCAAAAACAGCTGTGTTGCTGGTGGTCAGTTAAGAATACCTGATGCTGACACAGCCTGTGCTTGAATTATGGGGTTAGTTCAGGTCATGAAACAGAGGGGACATGCCTGGTGGCATACCCATTTTCAGAGGTGATATCCTGGTTCAGGGGCCATAGAATTTTTGCCTATTTAATATTGATGTGAAGAAATTTTGGCCCCTGTCTTTACTGTTTACAGAGAATTTCTATTTAATCATAAGGTTGGTTAAATATATAAACATTTTTCAGTAAGAATTTGTAAAATTCCTAGTGGACTACAGAATGAAATGAAAATACAGTTTTTTATTTCTAAACCTTAAATAAACATACACTTATAGTGCATGCACAGCATTTTAGTAGTAGTTGTCAGAAAGAAAATTTAAATGACAGTGGATTTTTTTCTTTTAATCAGAATGCATATTTAAGATTCTGTACTTTTTTCTTTTCATTTGTTCCAAAATGAACTCTGGAAAATAGCTTTTTGTTTTTTAAGAAACATTTTATTAATTTTATTTAGTTGTACATCTTGGTTCTGGGACCTGGGACAAGAACCCGGGTCCTTGAGATGTATGTGGATCGCACTACATCAGAGGTGGTGAATCTATAAACGCTGCTCCACCAGAGTGCACTGAAAGGCAGCCTTTTCGTAGGTTTACTACTGCACCTTGAGATCCCTTTGTCCGCATCTTTTCACTTGTGTCTTTGAGGAGATGTGTCCCTTTTCCTTGCCTGGGTGTTTTCTGGCCTCTTCTACTTTGTCGCTGTTTCTTTTCCTTGTATTACATTCTTCCACTTCTTAGCTGCCATATGATCTCAAAGTCATGGCACCTCTCAGAGGCCCAATTACCAAATCTACAAATCTTTATTCTGTTTTCAATTTTTGATCAAAATTAAATATGTAACAGTAAAACACTAGACTGTTGTGAGGCATACAGCAGTTATATGATAAATCATAGCTGTCATTGTTATTTTAAGATCCTGCATTTTATCCTCTGAACTGGTTAATTTTCCTTTAACTACCAACTTGTTACCTTTTCTCTCTCCTTAAACACTTTGCTCGAACTAGTTTGTCCCCTGGTAGCTCTGGTTCTTCTTATCCTTGCTATCACACCTCAACCATGGAAATTTATGCAATCTAGCGTCTCACCCTTCCTTGCTAAGCAACCACGCACCTACCTACTGTGGTTTGTTCTTCATCCTCTTCCCCCTTATTCTGGAGGCTGCCTCTTTCCTTAGATTCTGTGATAAGGCAGGCCTGATTTTCCTTGACTATACCTTTTTATTTGTTTTTCCTGCTTCAAGTTCTCTTGTCAACTCCAAAATGTTTGCCCTCCAAGGTTCACCTACTGATCTCTTTTCACCCTGCACTCTCCATCTGATCTCATCTGCTCCTGGGGCTTCATAGAGCCCTGTATGCAGATGAGACTATTACATGCGCAATTCTCACTCACCTTGTTATTTTGAGCTTAGGATTCACATCTGAGAGGTCAGCCTAGAGGAGATGTGGTCATTTTGGACTCAGCACATCCTAAACCAAATCTACCTTTTATTATCCCCAACCAACTTCTCTAGATTTCCCTTTAACTGTTAATGACAATACAGTTTCCCCAGCCATCATATGTTGGTACCACTCTTTAGCCACATTGCTCCCTCATTCTCTACATTGTATCAGTTGCTTCTTCTTAGGTTTACCCCTCATAAAATATTTTTTCTTCCCAAACTCGTCTATGCATATGCATAGAGAGATCTCTGGAAAGAAATTCACTAAAACATTTAACATCTTTTAAGAGAATCAGATTTTAATTTTTGAACTTTATTTTTTATGTCAAACATTTTTTTAATCTATCAGTTTGTACCCAATACAGTCACTTCTCAACCCTGTCTTGTCCTGAACTTTATCCTGTGGAACTCCTACATGTTTCTCAGTGTGCTCACACTTTCTTCCCTTAGCTCCTTTGCTCAGTGCCTAGTTTTGTATACATTTTACATCTCCTGTTGTCATTTTTCAGGGCTCTTCTGAATTTAAGTGACACTTAATGAAACCTATCAATTGAATGTGCTTTCACGAGCTCTGGTCTCTATGTCACTTTCTGTGTCTGGGTTTCGGTCTTCTTAGATGAGTTTTTGTGTTAATCCCTTTGTTAGATTTATACATTCCATGAGAGCAGAAATTGGGTCTTATTCTTTCTCCCTTTTGCTTACAATCTCCCAATTTTTCTTTGGGGGACAATCCACAGGCTGTGATTTTGTTGGTCAGTCAAAGTGTCCTGTCAAGAGGATGCCCCTTCCCTGGAATTTGAATTTTGAGTCACGGGATTTTACAAAGCCTGACAATGACTGGTGCTGATTGATCCTGGCCAAGGTGCTCTGAAGAAGCCACGTAATAATTCCTGCCTCCCAGATCCCTGGAGTTGTTCTGGTTCCTCAGCTCTCCAAGGCCTGGTGCTTCAGATGTTCCTTCGTTTCTGTGAGCAGTCTCATGTCCTTATAATGTGTTTGTCTCTCTCACTCTTTCAAAATTTTGTTAGCCAAAGACAGTTTCTGTTGCTTTTATCCAAAGAACCTCACCAGTAGTGCAGGTTAGTATTGGAATTGATCAGACTTAATTATCCTGGTTCTCATATTGTTGCTAATGTGTTTTTTTCTTCTTCTTTTTAATAATGAAAACAAAAAATCAGCCAGAGACTGCTGCTGCTTTGAAACGTACGATAGAAGCCCTGATGGACAGAGGGGCGATAGTGAGGAGCTTGGAAAACCTGGGGGAACGAGCACTCCCGTATAAGATGTCCACCCACAGTCAGCGACACAGTAGAGGAGGGTAAGTCCTTCATGAATCACCTAGAAATGCCTCTGATAGACTCAGGAAAGAAGACTGTTGAATTCTTGTTAGAAAGTATAATTTCATAGTCAGATCCCCTTTGTACCAGGTAATATCCAGGTACATAACCTAGCAATGATGTATTGCAAATGGGATGCAGTTTTGCTGACCCATGAAAGACCATAATTTGAGTACAGAAAATGATCGTGCTAAGAGCGACAGGTTTATAAGCTTTGATTGTGAGCCACTTACCACACTGCACTGTTTTTGGCCTTTGTCTTTCAAACACCTCAGTGAGCTACATGTTGTCTGCACTTGGTGCCTCCTCCATAGATACGTAGGTTGCAGTTAACAAGCACAGTGTGCTTCTTATGACCAGTGTGTGACCAGAGAAAGTAGAAAAATGCATTTATCTACTTTGACCAGTAATCACAATTTTGGGGTAATGGTGTGTTTTCACAGCTTCCTCACATATGTCAAGGATTTGATTCTGGAGTAATAACTGTCTCGTAGAAATTCTTTGAGACCAGTTTGTTTATTGGGTTGGCTTAAAACTTCTCTAAGCCCTAATGATTTCTCTTACACCCAGGGTTTCTCCTTTGAAGGTAGAATCTTCTCATTTGTTGGGTGTCCCAGAAGTAGATGATACACACAAGGGAACCCATTTTTGTCATGGTGGGAAAAGTCCCTGAGCAGAAGTCTCAGTTTTCCCTCTGGTACTTGCTAACTATATGGCCTTGAACAAGCCATTTAGCTTTTTTGATTCCTTCTTCTTTGCTGTTGAACGCAGGTGCTGGTTTTTCCATTTATATTGTCACCGGGATCAGTTGAGATGATCTCAGAAGATGTGCTCTGGGCAGCACTGAGTATTGTGGGAGACTTCTCTTCCTCACCCAGAGCTAGTGTAGGCCCAGTGCATGTGATTGGTCTGAGGGCATCTGCTGCACACCGGGCCTTACTGCATCTAGACCTCTGCCAAGATACAGCACACACTGCAGAGTTTATCTTTTGATGGCTTCTCCTTGTTTTGTGCTTGTGTTCAGTTCTTGAGAACACCTCGGAAGAGAGTGCCTGAGGCGTTGCTAGGCAACGTGAGTGCGCTGTGGCCGTTCCTCTGCCACAGTCATCAGAACAGTGAGCGATGAGAATATGTGTGGGGCATTTGTTTTTGAGATGTAACCACAAAGGGATTTGATTTTAATAGCAAGGCTATAAATCCTTTGTCTTTTGTTTAAGGGGGACATAGAAGATTTGGCCAAGAATTAGGAGCCAGGTTGTCTGATGGAAGTCACTGCACAGGGAGAGAAAGGCAGTTTCCTCCTCCATATGCTTTCAGGGATATAGAGTAGCCATGCTTTCTTGCCCTTGTTTCCTAGCAGAGGATTTGACATTGCTGTGGGCTGGGGTGGCTAGCATCCTAGAATTTGTGCTTCTCACAAGTGACCACGTAGTACTGTTGCTGCTGTCTGGGAACCATGCTTTGAGAACTGCTGTATAAACTTATTTTAGTTCTCAGACTTCTGTGCAACACTGGGATAGGGTGGCTACTTCTCTTTTATCAATGGGGTACATTCACACCCTGGAAGAATTCCTCTGGGACTCAACCAAAACTGCTGGCAGCCCTAGCTCCACACCCCATGCTCCAGGCTCCTGTTAAGGTGCTTGTGCCCCACGGGGGTTTTGTCACCGTCACTCAGTTCGTTTACATGTAAGGGTTTTATTGCTGGTTCTTTATTTTCAGACCCCTTAGCAAAAGAGAAGCACAGTCTTTAAGTGTTTTATAGACATAGTTAATATATGTGTATCTGTAGACACAGACAGATGGTACCTAGTCCCAGTGGGAGAAATTCATATTTTAAGTTTATTTTTCTGGATAAATCAATGTCTGGTGCTTATTAGTTTAAAATACTGTTTTTAAGGAGTGGTTTCTAAAACACTAGTTGTACAGATAAGCTCCACCAGAAAATGGGGGTGGGGGGGGATGTGTGTGATCAGTTAGATGTGAGAAGTCTGTCACAGTCTAATCCCTTTTAGATATTCATAACACTAGCATATAAAGAGTGAGACACTTCAGTAAGATGCCTTCATTTTGTCAATTTTATTTGACCGTATGACCTTTTATTTTTGTAGACTTCATCAGTATTTATAGTGACCCTTTGTAAAGGAGGGAATGAAAGGCTAGTGTAGTTTGGAATTACCTGAATGAAGATACATAGTTGAGTGGTATGGGGCAGAAGTGCGATTTGGTGCTCTGTTGGCATCACTGGTCCTCCCAGCCCTTGATCCCAGCAACATTTGTGTTGGGCATTTGTTCACCTGGCAAACTTGTGAACATTACACATAGCTACATAAGGGTCTACACATGTGTCAAGCAAATTATGTCCCAGGGTGGTGGGAGGCTCACTTTTATGTCTTTTTTGTTATACATTTAGCATTCAGAAGTTTTAAGCTCTTTTTGAACAAGCCCTGTATGCCATGACACATACTTGTAATTGTGAGGCACTGGTTTGAATTCTGGGGTTAATGTGCAAAGGCTGGCTGAGGAGTGGGCCTACATGCCCTCTGAGAATCCAAGTTACATTGTGCTATTATTGGTGTTGTGTTGCTTTTACATTTATGAGAAGAAATGGGTGTGTCCTACTGGTGTTTGTATGTTTCAAGTCGATTCTTGATCTCAGCAAGTTTTCAGTTGAGCCAAGGATGTGCCTCCATATGACTAAGCTAGGCACCAGCCTGGGGCTGTTAGGGCAGGGACCTATCTCAACAGGATTCATGGGCCTGGGCTAACAACCAGACATCTTTGTTATAATTACTCCCCATCATGTTGGGTGATTACCGCTACCATCCTCATTTTCTTTCCCCAAATGCATAACCTCCTATTACACGCATACCAAATATGGCCCAAAGAAAGATGAGGCTAAGAAGAGGGGGTGGTACCTGGTGTTCATTATTATCAAGTTCATTATCAGTTTATGCCCCCCACCAAATACAATCATTATATTCCAGATATTAATTTGACGAGCTCATTCTAGAAACAGGTTACATTCCAGAAATTTGGCCATATGTCTGTTATTTATAATTGAGAACCTATTTTCTCACTGGAACAAGTTGATAGTTAAACTCCCAGGCTGATTGATCTCAGGCACCTGTAACTTAGGAAAGCTAGTTTTTCAGGGGAAGTTATTTCCATTTCAGTGGTCCCCAGATGATGTGAATTCAGGACAAGAGAGGCTGTCCCAGATGACCCAGCTGCTGCTATAGCTAGGTTAGGGTTCTTGGGAAGCATAAGTTGGGTCTTCTGGACCAGCTTTCCAAAAGACTTCTTTTAGCCACACTCACCACCTGTTATTACCAGCATCTGGAAAATACTGGAGTATTACTCAGAGTTTGGAGTTCTGGAGTTAGCTGTAGAAGGCCTGGGATTCATTTACAGCTTTGGATTTGCTTTGGTCTCTTGGAGGGCCCTTAGATTATTTCTCCTTTGTGCCTTTGCATGTTAATCTTGATACTCACATAGCTTTGGTAAAGGCAAGGTTGGTATTATGGAGAATTCTTTATTTGTATTTCTTAGTCTGAAAGGTTAAGTATGACATGGCAAAAGTAACTGCTGAATTAGACCCTTGCTAAAAAGAGGTATGCATTTTCCTGAATCGTAGTTATCAGCCACCCTATAACAAATTGCTTCAGCATCTTACTCCAGGGATTACTGACTAGTTCCAGGCTCTCTTTCCACTAGATGGGGCTGGACTGAGACTGAAAGTGATTCCTGGAAGCTAGAACTTTAGAAGAAACCGTGGTCCCTATGTCAGTGTTCAGTCTGTGCTTGTTTGTAAAAGGATCCCCCAAATTGCTTTTGACTGTCTGAACCAGGACTGATCCTGTCGCACTGATGAGGTTGACTTCAGAATGTATATATATGAGAACTCTTCATAGTGAAGCCCTTTTTTTCCTGCGTTGTCCTTCCTTTCTTTCTTCTTATCTGCTTGTGGATAGGTGCTTACGTATCAGCGATCTTTTGGCCTACATAAAATGCTCTTCTATTTACGGGTAAGCAGAATGATAAAAATAACTGATTCTGTGGTGAATCAGTGGAATTTTACTGACTTGCTCCCCAAAAGTGTCTGCAGTTTATTTTAAGAGAGCTGGCACCCTTAAGTAGATTGATTCTCCTCTGTAGCTTTCCCGTTAGGTAACATTTCCACGTTCTCCTGCTTTCTTGCCAGCATTAAGTCCAAGCCAGCGTCCTGACCCCATTTTTGTGGTAGTTGCCCCACAGCAGGGTTTCAAGGCAGGGCTACTAGAGTCATGGAGGCTTCTTTGTCGAGGTTTCTTTGTCGTGGCAGAGCCCCAAGATTTGTAAGGGTTCTGCAGCAGGCTTAGTGGTTTTTAAAATGTATGAGACCCAACGGATATCAAAGGAAATGGGACTTTTCCACACAGAGGCTGTCTTGGTTTAATTCACTGCCTCAGCGAAGCCTGAATCCAGCAAGGTTAACTGATACAGTCTAGGAACTGGCATTCAGATGGGTCTGTCTCCTGCCTTTAAAAAGGCTCCGGAGATGCTTCAGGCCTTCAGGCCCCTCCCATCCCCCTTGCACCTCCCACCCCCAACCCGCAGAGAGCCATAGAGCACTTCAGTGGAAATTTCCACTTGTCTGCTAGGGGGAAGGGGAGGCTGTAAGTGGGTGTGCGACTGTCTGAGAGAAACAGAGACAAAGAACATAACTCAAATTCAAGCAGATGGTTTTAATGGAAAGCATGTAAATACAGGCTTAAGACGAAAGTGAATAAAAAACATACAACCTGTACATTTAGGAGCATTGCAAGAAGACACATTCTTCCCTCAGCTCCTCGGGTGGGGGCTGGCAGTCCTGGGCGGTCTGTGTAGCTTTGTGAGAGGTAACTCAATGGCACCTGGGGTCGGGACCCTAGAGAGGGGAGCAGAAAGGACATTGAGAGCGCTGGCTCCCTGACGAGGTACTCTGGATTTAGTGTTCTGGGTGTTTTCTAACACTGGGCAGTTTATCCTGCCGAAGCCATTTTCCTGGGCCTTATCTGGAGGGTTTCAGTCATGGTAGAGGAGAGGTTTGTAGTGTGAGAATATCTTTAAGAATCACAAAGGAAGAGTGAATGATCACCTTGAAGATGACATAATGGGTTTTAGCTATGAAGTAGTTTGCTGTTCCTTTGGAGCACTTGGGAACGTTAGAATCTGGGATGAGGAATGCATTAGTGTCCTGAACCTTCTCTCACTGTGTCCCCTTGCCTCCAATCTGTCATTTTAGTTCCAGTTATGCAGAGGCGATGCGACATAAGTTAAATGTTTTTCTATAGAAAAAAGAGGTGCTTGAGTAAAGCTGGTTTCTACTTTCTAGATGAAGCGATTCTACAGTTAGAGCACACATGGGAAAACACACCGTTGAGTGTGAACACCTAGGGGTTTTGTGTTGAAGGTGATGCTAATGCTGTCACCAGCCCTGGGAACATGGTGGTTGCCCAGAGCTGGTTTGTTGGTGCCACCGAGCCTGCGATTGAAGGTGCTAATCATGTAGTTAGGTATTTAGAGTGCTGAGTTGCTTTTTTTCCTCATAATGATTTTTATGTTTATTGATTTAAGCATGCATTAGTGTAAAAGTGGAGAATGAAAAGCTAGCTACTTGAGAAACTTCATTATTACTTTCTTTTTGGAATGTCAGCTTTTGGAAATGTAGG
This sequence comes from Solenodon paradoxus, assembly GCA_004363575.1. Classification (NCBI taxonomy): domain Eukaryota; kingdom Metazoa; phylum Chordata; class Mammalia; order Eulipotyphla; family Solenodontidae; genus Solenodon; species Solenodon paradoxus. The sequence continues at coordinate 54,696 of RJWH01000806.1, read as the reverse complement.
CAATTGCAGTTGTAATCGTAACTCTAAACTACATTACCTAGAGTATAAGCGTAGAATGAGAAGGAAGACAACGAAGAGTCCACATGTGTTATTGCATTCGCTCTTGTGTTTTGATTTTGCCTAGTTTGGTTGAGGACAAAGGAAACATTGATATACCGCTATGGTAATTGAGTCCTCCTTTCTCTCAGGCTCAGGGTGAAGGACTCTCAGTTTCCTCTGGAGGTATTAAATCCCCCTTTTTTTGCCTCCTTCCTTTGAATAGCAACTCATCCAAATTTCATTGTGGTTTCTCCAGGGCAGTTTTCAGTAGGATGCAGGGAATGAGCATCAAGAGAAGTCCAGGATCATCCTTTCAACCTAATTCCCGTACTTACACATCTGTTATGACCTGTGCTATCAGGGGAAAGGGATCCTTGCAGGCATCAGAAGCTGCCCAGACCTACAATTTCTAGTAGGTTGTTTCTAGGCCTCACTGTCCTCGGAGCTCTCCTGCATGTCTGTAAAAAGTCTCATACTCATTGTCAAGGTCACATGTAGTTAAAAGAGCCCTCAGCCAGGAATCAGGTATCCATGACTACCACATCGCCATAGTCTTTCCTAGGAGTAGGAGTCTCATGGAAGCATGGACGCCTCGGCTCCTGCTTAGCACAGTAACCCTTGGGACTTCTCTCTACAGCTGAACGAAATGTAAATGTTCCAGGTCAAGGCCATGCGTACTGCTTCTTTTCAGCCTCCTCCTGAGGTTTGCCCCATAGTAGCTGCTCATTGGCATGTTAAGTTTGCCCAAGATAAACCGGTGAGAAAAAAAGAATGTATACTGGCAGTAACTGGAAATTGGTTAAGGTTTTCCTGTGTGGGAAAAGCCATAAAGGACTAAGGCAGATGGAGATTGAATTTGTCCTGAACTTCTGCTTGGTTCCCTCCTGGATGATTGGGTAGAGGGATGGTGTAGGGAACAACTTGGTTCCCTGGGAGGGAAATGGCTCCCTTAAGAGGTTCAACTTTTGACCTGGAGTGGTGAATACGTAAGATCTGCTCATCTCTGAGCCAATTCCCCACTTCTGTGTTTGGTGGTGTTTCCTTTATGTGGAAATTTCCACAAGGTAATAAGAAACAGAAGGGTGGACAGCAGCCTTTCCCACATGAGCCCCAGGCACAGATCAGCAGGGTGATAAGCATGAAAGTGACAGTCACACTGAGATCGTGGGCACAAACCCATTTGCACTCTGGCCAGCGCTCTCATTTGGATTTGGCTGCTAGAGGAGTGTCATGACAGGTAGAGGGAAAGTAAAAGCCAGAGAAGTTCTGATAGTAACAGAGAAACCAAGTCCAGTCCACACCTTAGTATTTTAGGACTTTGTTTAGGGGTTCTCTTATCCTTGAGACATTCTGAAAATCTGAGTGCTAGGTTGTAAGAGATGTGGTAGAGTGGGGGGAATGGTCAGCATTCAAATCTGGAGCCTGCCTCTTAGTTGTGACCTGAGCAGATCAGTTCCTACATAAGCAACGTGAAGGGGTCAGATGGCATTGTCTTCATGGTTCTGTGATTCTGTAACTTCTTGGTCCCAAAGTTATCTGGGGCTTCTGTGTCCTGGAATCAAAAGACCTTCTCTAGTAGAATCCTGGGTATTGGCACTTAGCAGCTACGTGACCTTGAACTAATGACTTAATCTTTCTAAGTCACTTAACTGTATTATTATAAAGCTCAAAGTAGACAGTGTGTAGGAAACCACTTGGAAGATTACTAGAATAGCAGTTGTTGCTGGGAGAAGGGTACTGAACCCAAACCTACACCCAACACACTTCCTCTTCTGTTTCCTGAATTGCCACATGGAGCTCAGCTTCCATGTACCCTCCGTCGTCTTCCTGGGGAGCTGTTGAAAAGATGGGAAAGTACTTTGAAAATTAGAAGTGTATGTAAGACACTTGGTTTTAATTTTCGGCAAAAGAGGTTTCTGGTGTATCTGATCTCTGGTTTCCATTCCTTATCACAAAATGATATGTAAAAACTTAGGGTGTATCCTTGGGTGTATTTGGTGATGCCACTGTATGGAGAACTCTGCTCAGAAAGAAAGCATGAGAATTATTTTAGGGACAGTGAAGTTGGTTGTTGACAACTGTAAACAAACTCTGTTCGAAACGTGTTCAGATTCCCAGCTAGCCCACAAAAATGCCTCTGTGGTGCAGTTGAATGAACATTTGGAGAAAACAATATTACTGAACACAGATTCGGTATTTGAATAACTTGAATACTTGACTGTAAAGGAAGGTAGGCTTCACTCAAGAGAACCCATGCCTGTGGGCCTTCTGGAAGGAGGGACTCAGCGCTTCTGGGGCTGGCAGTGGTGATTGGCTGGGTCAGTGGGTGCCCAGAGTGGATCTGAAGCACTTCCCTTCATAGTGTCCTCTGTGACAGGGCATTTCACCAGCATGCTACTCAGCCTACTAGTGCAGGGCTTTAGGTGTAACCAAGCAAAAGAGGAAGGCTTTTCTAGGGAAACTAGACAGAAGGCAAGGAAAAAGGAAGGAGTTCAAAATTGTTTTAAAGAATGTGTTTTTTTAAAATGTGTTTAAAGAAAAGCTGCCTGCTATTGAATTGAGTATGGTGGGAATGTTGGAAGACAGAGTGAAATCCTAACTTGTCCATAGAAATTTGAAAGGACATTTTCATGAGTGAAAGAACAAATGGATAAATAGGAATAAAGAAATGCTTGGGCTTGTTGAGTAAGAGTTCCTTGCCTTGACCACTAGGCAGCCAAAATTATTTGGGAGTAGAGGAGTGAGTAAAGGGCTGGGGCATTGTAAGGAAGGAGGTAAGTTAAGGTTGATTAACATTTCTTTTTAATAAACTAAGTTCCAGAACCTTGCTCAAGATGAGTAATCAATAATTAAATGTTGAACAAATAAGCAGTTATTTTTTTAAAAAATTTATGGCAGTAACTTTGATTTTTACACATTAAAATAACTCATACGTGTAGGTTCCCCATGTGTTCCCCTTGACCATATCACCAAGTGTTCTTCATCATTGTCCAGTGGGCTCTGCCACCACTTGTCCCTCCTCCCCCTCCCCCATCCCATTCCCTGTTGGTAACCTCAGTTCTATTGCAAGTGTACAAGGGTTGGTTGTGTTTCATCTGTTGCTTTGTTTTGTCGGTTCACAGTCCACCTATGAATGAAGTTATCTGGTATCTATCTTTCTTCTTTTGGCTTATTTTACTTAGCATAATACCCTCTAATTCCGTCCATGTTGATTCAAATGACAGGGTTTCATCTCTTCTAAGGCTGTATGGTATTCCGTTGTGAATATATAGCACATCTTCTTTATCCATTCATCTGACGTTGGGCACTTAGGTAGTTTCCATTTCTTAGCTGTTGTGAATAAGGCTGCAGTGAACATGGTGGGTGGGGGGTGGTGGGGATGCATATATCTCTATGAATTAGTGTATTTGTATCTTTTGGGTAAACACCCAGAAGTGGGATGGCAGGATCATATGGAATTTCTAGATTCAACTTTTTGAGGAGTCTCCAAACTGTTTTCCAAAGAGGGGGGTCACACTAGTTTGCGCTTTCAGCAGCAGTGTGGTAAAAGTATTCCCTTTTGTCTATGTCTAATATTTGTATTTGTTGCAGGTGTGGATTAGAATTGTTTTATTTTTGCATGTGGATATCGAATTGTTGCAGCACTGTTTGCCTTTGCACTTTTCTCAAAACTCAGTTGTGTGTATGTGCATAGATCTGTTTCTGGACTCTTCTGTTGATCCATTAGTGTGTTTTTAAGTGAATACCATACTGCCTTGATTATCCATAATTTTATATATGTCTTGAAATCAGATAGGGTTAGTATTTTTTAACTTCATTCTTTATTGAAGTTGTTTTGGCTGTTCTAAGTCCTATGAATTTTCATGTGAACTTAGCACTTTGTCAATTTCTAACATTCTTCTAGGATTTTGATTGGGATTCTTTCGAATTCATAAGTCAATAGGGGGAGAACTGATCCTCTTACCTGTGAGCAAAGTACATGAACTAGGTGTATATCTCCATCTTTTTTTCTTTTGGCAGTGTCTCTAACTTGTAGTGTAGGCCTTGCACACCATTTGTCAGATTTTTCTTTAAGTATTTCATATTTAATTTCAAAGTCTGATATTTGTTGTTAGTATATAGAAATAGTTGATTTTTATATATTGATCTCTATAGCCTTGCTAAAGTCACTTTATAGTATCTAATATTATCTTCAGATTTTTCTATAAACATGACCGATATATATATCATTAGCAAGTAAAGAGAGTTTCACATCTTCATTTACCAATCTAGATGCATTTCTGTCTTTTTTTGTTTCCCCTTGCCTGCTCTTACCACTTATATTCAGTGTTTTACTGGAGGTTCTTGCCAGGGCAGTGAGGCAAGGAATAATTCATCCTTTCTTTAGTTAGTATGATGTTAGTTGTAGATTTTTCTGAAATGCCCTTAATAAGTTGAAGAGAGTTCCTTCTCTCCCTAGTTTGCTTAGAGTGTTTATTGTAGTAGATAATGGGATTGTGTGTGTGTGTGTGAATGATCACATGGTTTTTCTTTTTTGTTGTTGTTAACATGATAAATTACATTGATTTTTCAAATGTTAAACCAATCTTAGATTCATGGGATAAAACCTTACTTGGTCATAATGTATCATTTTTCTGTTTATTAGCCAATTTGTTTATATTTTGTTTAGTATTTTTTCCTTTATGTTCATGAGGGGCATTGATGTTTTTTTTTTTTTTTTTCCTTATGCTCTCTTTGGTCTTGACATCAGGGTAATAATGTTAGCCTCATAGAACAAGTTAAGAAATCTTTTCTTACTTTCTGAACCATTTTGTTTCAGAATTGGTCCTTTTTCCTTAAATATTTGTTGGAAGTCACTAGTTACGCCATTTGGTTCTGTTGTTTTCTTTGTAGAAAGTTTTTAACTGCATATTTAATTTCTCTAGTAGCTATATTGCTAATCAGGTTATTTCTTAAGTGAGTTTTAATTGTTTTTTTTCCTCAGGAAATTTCCTCTAAGTGATCAGTTTATTGTAAAATTTGTTTATAATACTCCCTTCACATCCTTCTAATATCTCTAAAACTTGTAGTCATTTCACCTCTATCAATCCTGGATATTGGTAATTTGTGTCTTAACCTCTTTAACTCATCAGTCTGACTAAAGGTGTATCCATGTTAGTGATTGTCTCAATAAGCTAGTATTTGGTTTTATTGATATTACATGTTGTTTTTTGTTTTTTGCTTAAGGGATTTCTGCTCTTTTCTTTCTTGTTCTTGCCCTTACATTTACTTTGCTCTTCCTTTTTCCAGTTTCTTCAGGAAGAAGCTGAGATCTTCAATTGGAGGAGTTGTTTTCTTAAGTATTAGTGCTATAAATTTCCTAAGTACTGTTTTTGTGGCATTCTTCAATTTTTGATATATTGTTTTCATTTTCATTCAATTCAAAGTACTTTGTAATTTCCTTTTTTATTTCTTCTTTGACCCATGGATTGTTTAGATGTATAATTTCCCAGTACTTGGGAATTTTTGCAACATTTTTCAATATGACTTGAATACCTTAGACTAATTAAGACTTATTTTATGGCCTGGAATGTGGTAGTCCCTGATAAATATTCTGGTACACTTGAGAACAGTATCTGTCCTGCCGTTGGGTGGAGGAGGGCTCTGTGAATGTCACCTCTAGCCGGCTGATGGTAGTCACTATTTGTATATTCTTGCTGGCTTTCTAACTACTAGCTGATTACTAGTTCTGTCAGGAAGAGAAATGTTAGAAACCTCTAACTATAATTGTGGATTTGTCTGGTTTTCTTTTCAGTTCTGTTAATTGTTACTTCCTGTATTTGAAGCTTTTTTATCCTGTACATACACATTTAGGATTGCTGAGTCTTCTTAGTGAATCCATCATTTTGTATTGCCTTTTTTTAATTAAAAATTTCATCAAAGGAACATTGTGTTTAACATTACATAGTTTGAAGGTGTTCATCATTTTAAGTCAACAAATCGACATTTGTATATAATACGTTAAGTTCACCATCAGCAGTCCAGGTCTTTTCTTCACCATCTCATCAACCCCTCTTACACAGTATTCCCTCACTTTCCCCCTTGTGCCAGAATTTCAGGTTGCAGAGAATAGACTTGGGGGCTTCAGGCTGCAGGCAAGCAGGCTGGTCAGCAGCCCAGGCAGTGAAGGGGCCTATGTTCTCAGATTGCTGGAGTCTCTTGTGACCCTTCCTAAGAGAAAGCTGCCACAACAGAGCTAAGAACCCCCACACACCAAGTTTGCAGGAAAGCACTCACCTGTGCTGGGTGGCAGGTTCTAGTAGCTGCTGTTGTCCTTTGCAGTTGCTGCCCCAGTAGCCGTGGGAACTGTTGAGTAGGAGTACAAAGTGTCCCCCACAACCTGCTGATAGCAGAAAGGTGGGGATTTTGACCTCTGGACCTATTTCAATATTGCATCATTCCCAGTGCTAACCCTAACTCCAGTATGGTGGCCTCCAGTGCCAGTGCCACACAGACAAAAAAGAGCCTGAAAGGATACCCAGAAACATCTCTCCTGCACTGGAAAACCATTTCTCTTAATGACGTTCTCAGTTCAACAAATAAAAATCCTTTGGTTAGATCTGCACACACTATCTGTTGGCTCCCCCTGCTCACTCTCCTGTCCTCTACTCCTCGGTCTCTCCGTGTTCCAGAGAAAAGCCCCTTCTGCTTTCCATACCAGGAAGTACACTTTCGCCTCTGTGGTGCAGTTCCAGATGCTGGGTCACCCGATAAGGAATAACCCCAACCCCTCCATTCCTTAGAAAGAGCCTCTGTCTCACTGGGGTCCCTTCCACCTTTGAGTCACAGTGCCTGAGCAGCAGTTCTTACAAGACATGGCTTTTCCCTACCCTTTCTGGAACTTCCTACCACTTTGCTTTGTGGAGATGAGGGTACCCCAATCCTTAGCTCTTTTTCAGAAGCATAGTGTGTTATCTAGATGCAATTTTGTTGTGCCTGTGAAGAGGACGTAGGCTCAAGAGCTTGCTAGTTGCCATCTTGGGTGTGTCTCAGTGTCTCTTTTCTTTTCCTAGCAATTTTTTATGCTCTAATCACTTTGTCTAATACTACTATAGCCACTTGAGCTCTCATTAGATTAGTGGGTGAATATTTCTATGTCCTTTTGATTATTCTTTAACGACTTTCTCATCAAGCTTTGCAAAGAGTTGAATGGTCAGTTGGGAAGTTTTGAATTTTGAATTTTTTTTTTTTTGCCTGGGATTACACTAAATGCCATCCATCCCTTTTCTCACAACTTCTTCCTTGCTGAATGTACCTATTTTCATTTCAACTTTCAACTTTCATGACACCACCACCACTGAAATATTTACTGTGGACCTCTGTTCCAGGTAGTGGGTTTATGGCAACAAAGTACTTCTTCCTAAGACAATTAATTGTGTTTTAGTGGAGTAAGACAGTAAGTAAATATAGACTATGTTGGGGCGATAAAGAACTACAGAGAAAAGCTCAGTATTGAGTAAGGGAGATAACGAGGCTTGGTAGGCACAGCAGGGAGGGCTTGCCTTAGATTAGTGGTCAAAGAAGGCCTTTCTGCCAAGGTGAGATTTGGTCAGAGACATGCTAGGAGTGAGAGGTGAGTTATGTGAAACGTGGGCAAAGAGCATTTCTGGCAGAACAACAGCGAGTGCAATAACTTCAGATGGAAAGGTGCTTAGAAGAGTGGTCAGAACAGAGGAAATGTTGGGGAGGTCATGGTAACCAGCTGGAGCCCTGCAGAATCTGAAACACCGCACCGAACACTGTCCGTTAGCACCACCGTGGTCCAACCGGGCAGTACAAGGGAGGCTGAAACTTCTAAACCTGAGAGGAAAGGTGGATAGGGAATAAGGATACTTCATCCTTTGTATTGTCATTCAGCCCACTGCTGATGAAATGGTTGATATTTTATCACCCATCTGAGATGCCTGTCTCTGTTAGTCTGATGTGTATATGGATATTCAATTCTTTTTCTCAGCAGGTTCAAGTACATTTCTTTTTGCTCCTGGTTGGTTCTCGAACATGCAGAATAGTGTCATTCAGTCCCAGGCCTTTCTTAATCTTCTTTTTTTTTGTGTGTGAAGTGTGACTGATGATGCTTAAATTGTATCTCTAAGGTCCATTAAGTCACTTACAAAATTCTTTGGAAGCTTAGAAACTCCCTAATAAATATTGGTTTGAAAATTGTAGTCTTGGAGAGTAGCAGGATTGTTACTGCACTCATAGCTTGATTATACTTTGTGTTACGTCCCACTCTGTGCAATGACACAATGCTTTTTTGCTACCACAAAGCAAGTTTGGATTTGGATTTTCACAACCGTAATGGAAAGACCACAGGAAAGGGAAGGCGGGGCTGCTACTGCCCTTCTGTGTAGCTGATCAGCTAGTGGTTTCTGTTCTGAGTATGTATATCCAGGAGGAATAAAATGGATACATTGACCAAACCAGCGGAATGGTTATATTTCAGAATGTAGGAATTCACTTATTTTTATTTTATTGCAGGTATTTCTTGGTGGATTTTTATGCACCAACAGCAACTGTTGAAAGCATGATGGAACACTTGTCTCGAGACACTGATGTGATTAGACCGAATATTGTAAAGCACCCTTTGACCCAGGAAGTGAAAGAATGTGAAGGAATCATTCCTATACCACTGGAAGAAAAACTGTATTCCACAAAGAAGAGGAAGTAAGACGATTGCCCGTATTTTAGTCTTATATTTAACCCTGTCACTTTTGAGTTCAATTATTTGCAGAGTTGACCTTTATATATCAAGAGTGTTACAGATACCATTTGATTGTCCTACCACGTTTTTAGCTCCTGATTCCCTTTGCTGTGAGAGGTAGCGGATGGCTTGCTTAGAGCCCCTTTGTAATCTATGGTTCCAACATGTCATTCTTAATTTTGTTTCGCTAATGTAAATTTCTTTCTCAATGAGGACTTTTTACCCTACAACACTAATCTTTGAAGAGCAAAACTTATAAAAACAGCCTTGGGTTGCAAGCTAGTCATTTAGACTATATCATTATGCACTATAAATATGTAAGTCAACTGGATTACATCAGATTACATCAGTAACTTTTGATCAGAATAATAAACATAATTTTTTAAAAACTTGGGGAGGTGCTTTGTCTCTTCATTTGCCCCACCACCCAAAGCTTAGCAGCTGTAAGCCGCCCAGTTACTAGCAGTGTGTGGGAGGGTCTACTCAGGGACCCGCCCAAGTGCAGAGACTGGTGGGTGTGAGGGCAGCTAGAGATGTGTCTGTCTCGCGACTCGGGCCGTCTATAAAATTTCTGTAATATTTCACATTGAATTTGTCATGGGGGATGCTGCTCTCTAGGGACATACAAAGATCTGTGGTGGTGAGCTCTGGCACCACTTCCCGTCCCTCAGCCCTAGCGGGTTTTTTTGAGGAAGGTACCCTCCATTGAATTTTGCCCCCAAACCTCCTTTCACTGGAAGCCAATCATTTGTGATTGGGGGTGCCTACAAGGCTGACAGCGTTGGAACACTGAGGTCTTCATTTAGGAGGACTTAATGTAAAATGAAAGGATTTGTTGTTGTTGTTTTATTTGATACTCATGGATTTATGTTATTTAAAAAAAACCAAACTATGTCCTGGAAATACAGGTTTTGTTTTGGCTGGGGTGAGTTGGGTTTGGGATTTTCGTATACAGTAATCCCTCACCTATCATGGGAGTTATGTTCCAGAGACCCCTGTGACAGGTGAAAATCCGCAAAGTAGAGGCATTATAATTTATTTTATTATTTATATATATTTTAAGGCTTTATAAACCCTTCCCACACTCTTATAAACACTTTCTACACTCTTAAACCCTCCTAATTTTAACAAAATATAAATTCTATGTGGGTACTCACTAGTGAAGTAGACATATACCGCAAAATGCTGCGATACAACGAAAATTCTGCCATACAGAATTAGATACGTTTTTTAAAAAAAAACCCGCGATAAGTGAACCTTGATATAGCGAGGGACGACTGTACTTTTGAGTCTAAGCAGCAACTAGTCTTTGCTTGAAATGAATGTAATTAAAGTTACTATAATTTAGCAAGTAGAAATCTAGTATTCCCAGTTAAATTTGAATTTCAGATAAAGGAGTCTTTTTTTTTAATACATCAGTAGACTCCAGATAAGGAATAGGCAGTACCTAACCAGAGATGTGGTCTGATTTATTCAGCAAAGGCCTTAAGGAGAAGTCTGTCTCCACATCCTGGATTTTCAGCTGACTACACGGGCCGTGAGCCTCAGGAGCTGCAAAGGAGAACATAGTTGGCAGGCTCCGGTTTGCCTCAGACTTCCCTCAGCACACCAGCACTCTGATTCAGAAACCATTTTGAAATGGCATTGCCAGTCAGTTCCCTGTAGCCTGTGCTGTGAGCCAGAAAGCATACCACAGCCTTAGAATCAGTAAATGATGAAAAGAATTAGAAAACATCTCCTTTCAAAAGAGAGTCCCAGGAAGTTGAGAACCCAGCAAGATGTAGCGGAATGGCCTCTGGTAGGTGAGGACGAAACGTATCCTGAAACCAGCCCTTCCAACTTCCCAAAAGCTCCCCTGCACAGATGTCTGTCAGCAACCCAGAGAATAGTCTCTGTGCACAAATCTGAGGGAAGGGCAGTTACAAACCAGGATCTCTGGCTGCATTCGTGCAGCACTGAAAGGCAAGGGTGGGATCCAGAGTCTGGCTTCCACCTCCTTTTGCATCACGCTGAGACTGCAAAGAGGGCTCAGTGCCTGGAGGACCAGCCTCCGCCCTCTGTAGTGCTGCCTCTGTCCTGGGCCCAGGAGTCCTCACTTTTTCTTCAGGAGCCAGACAACATCCAGCTGCAACTTCCTCCAGAGGCAACAAACTATAAAAAGTCTCATTGAAGAGCAGTAGTTCAGTAAAGAGGCTCATTAAGAGCTGTAGACTAGAAATAAAAGGGATAATGTGGAGATTATCTGGGAAAATATACTGCTTCCTGTTTAGAATTTCCTGAAGGTGCAGGCTCTCAGCCAGAATTTGCAAAAGCACAAACTCTTTTACCAAGAGGTTTGCATTGCATGTGCTGTCACTTAGTTGTACTTTTGAGGTCCCGTGTCCTTAAGTTGGGGACCTGCATGCTGCAGGCCACCCGTTGCTCTGCATGTGTTTTTTGTTACCCGTGTTGTCCTTTCAGTGACCTTACGAGGGAGCCTGTCATCCATGTTCTTTCCATGAGTGACCTTGACCCCACAACAACCAGTGACAGTTGTGAGCTTGACCTGGGGAATTGTGATGCTGTGTGATCTTTTCCAACCAGCAGCATTGAGGTGGTTTTATCCTCTGTTCCAAATCCTCATGCTGTCAGGTGAGTTCTTCCCACTCAGGCAATAGCGGTTGTCCTTGTGAGTGGTAAAGTGACTGCTGGCTCATCCTTTTCCTGCACATGCTTGTCCCTGAAGGACGACTGGTGCCATTGAGCATTGCAGGTCCTGTGAGTGTTCCAAATGCTGTAGCATAGTTTGAAGAGTTTGGAAAGAGGTTAAGTAGGACAGCCATGCAGTGTGTCAGTTTCCTTCCTTGGGTGCCCCAAAATGAAGCCACTGTCCTTTTCCCCGAGTTGATTCTTAACTGGACTCTCAGCCTAAAGGGCCCTGGTCCCCTTGCAACCTGTCAGAAGGTGTCTGAGCAGTCCTGTGTGCAGGTCATTGCCTGCTTGCATATTTGCTGGCAAGGTCAACACTTACTTGGTCCTGTGGCCCAGACTGGCTGCAGTCAGAGGCATGGTCTTGGTGGGCAGGGCACTCCTTCAGTGAATGATTGAGCAAGAAGTAGAGCTGTGAACAGAGGGTCCCTGTCCTCGTGGGCTGATAGCTGGGGAGGCAAGAGAGTGGTGTCAAGTGGGGCATGCTACCCGAAGGAAAGAGTAGAGGATGTGATTCGATAAGGATGGGGAGTCAGATCTATGATGAGAAATGGATTGAGGGCACAGCACATGCAGTGCTGGGGTCCTGAGGGCAAGAAGCAGACACATGACAAGGACTCATGAGACCAGATCAGGGAGACTGGGAACCCTGAGGAATAAACACAGGGAAAAAAGAGTCTGCTGAAGACACACAAGCCCAGCGAACCGTTCTCAAGCATCAACTCTAGGGGGCCCCATTTAGGCCACTTCTCAGATGGCTTCTGTGGATTTGTGGGCTTGACAATGTGCAGTCCACTTTGGACAGGATGGAGCTACTGGTACTTTGGGTTTTTTTTTACAGGAGGTGGGCTTGGAAGTGGAGCATGAGATAGAGGCTGTGGCCCTGAGAAGCTGGTCTCAGGTGTGTCTGGAGACAATTGAGTGGGATGGAATGTCAGCACAGGGACTGTGAAGCCAAGGCGAACCTTTTAGATTTTTAGAGAAAGATCAAATTTGTGTGACTTGAGATGAAAAATTTAAGTGTGAGCTGTGCTTTCGTTCTCTAAGACTGGAAGAGTAGTCATACAGCCAGCAATACCTGAGAGATGCTTTCTGCAAGAGCTTAGTATGGATGTTAATCCCTTACCTCCTCACAATTCCCTGAGACAAGTATTGCCTGTTTTACAGATGGGGCACCATGGCTTGGGAAAGAAGCAACTTCTAAGGCTACAAAGGGAGGAGTTCAGATTGGTGACTGGAAAGTCCACATTTGGTCACAGCACACAACTGGGGGTGGACGTGGCCAATTGCTGCAGCCTTGACAATGCTCTGAGGGGCTGGTTCTGTGTACCCTATTCCTGTGGGGCCTTCCTACCAAGACTTAGACCTAGGCCCCAGCCTTTGTCATTGTAGGAGGGGGAGAGAGTGGATCTGGGACTCCTTGGGAGTGCTTTTAATTTCAGCTCTTCAAAGAAAAATCTGAGAGCAAGAAGATGTTGGTGTACCCTGGAGACCAGGCATCATTTTGCATGATTTTCCTACTCCATAATGTCCCACAGAGCTTGTCTCTGTATTATTTCAGGAATGTATTTATAGAGCACATACATTGCAGGTGCTGCCCTGGGCAGGATACAGAGACAAATGGACAGTGTTTCTGACCTCAAGGCTCTCACAGATAGGGGGAGTGGAAATATTCAGCTCTCTAAAAAAGTAGGCCGTAATAAAAATAATTGTTATTCAAACCAAGTGCTGTGGAAACGGGGAGAACTGGATTCATCAGTACTTGAATGCCCTTGAAAAATAGAAATCATTCTCTCCTTGTGAGAGATGACTGTCTGGAAGGGACCTGGATGCTGCCTGCCACTCCCTGCCCTGTCTTCTGTTTCTGGGAACAGGCCAGGATGGTGTGACTAGCAGGAAGTTTCCAGGGCAATTTGTAGGAGTCTTAGTTACCTTGAGACGAAGGTAGTAGTGAAATGAACATAGAACTTCGGTTCAGAGACCTCCTTGTTTCAGCTTTTAGGCATGTGATCTTGGACTGTTCCGATCTTCCCTTGGCGTCTGATCTCAGTGTCCTCTTGTGGAAAATGTACCCAGGAGCCAGCTGAACTCAGAGAACCACTCTAAGTCTAGAAGACCCTAGACTGAGCCCCACTGCCCAGTTTGCTGAGGGGTTATTCCATCAGTGATTTGGGAACCTGGTAGTTGACATGGTAGGAGCATATGGAAGTGTTGAAAGAGTTTCTCCGAAGTGTATTCTCCGCACACTTCTCTTCTGATAAGCATAGCTGTTGTGTCAATGGACTGCTAGTGGGTTCTGTAGAGATAACTAACTGGCTGTAAACAGACTAGGCACTGCACTTGATCATAAGAAACAGCATAGGGAGCCCGAGAGTTCAGCATAACCATTTGCTGGGCTCAGATTGCCACCATTCCTTTTGCTCTTGAAAATGAAGTTTTAAGAGACTTGTACATAGAGTCGAACACAGGCATGAGACACTGTGTTAGTCCACGGGAGGAAAACAGTGGCAATCGAGCCCCCTGGGTGGTGACAGGATTTTGAAAAGGCACACCACAACCCCCCAAATCAACCCCTAAGGTTATTATAAAAGCCTAGGTCACCTGCACACTCCCAGCTCTCCCCAGCTCACTGGGGGTTATTAGCAAAAGTAAGACTCTGGAAACCAGATCACAGCTCCGAACTGGTCAAGCCTTAGCGGAAGCAAGCAGAGTTGATGTCTTTCCCCAGAACACCGTGCTAAGCCTGCGCCTCTTCTGGGCAAGGAAGTGGACTCCATCCCATTTCCCAGAGGAAACCTTCCCAAGATGACTCCACCCTGAGTGGAAAAGGGTGCTTTGTTCATGGACAAGGTCAGAATAAGTATTATGGAACCTGTGCTCTTGACGTCTCCATTTGAAGTGGGAGACCACTGTTTCCTTAAAGCTCGTACTGAGCTAAATCAGTGATGTGCCTTGGTGGATCTCTACATGTAAGCACCTCTTTGAGGAAGGCTACATATCGCTTTAATGACAGTCCTGTCAAATTCTGTAAAATGGTGCAATCACTTCTCGATTCATGAGTTCTGTATTTGCAAATTTGCCTACTGCAAAAAATTTATTTCTAAGCCCCAAATCAATTCATGGTTTTTGTGGTCATTCACATATAAGAGTGGCAACAACTTGAGTTTCCTGATGAGTCCTGTTTTTTGCATTTGTGTGATTTTTGTTGGTGATTTTACTGTTTAAAATGATGGCACCCAAGTGTCATGTTGAAGTACCGTCTGTGTCCCAAGCACAAGGAGGCTGTGTGGGCTTCATGAGAAGACACATTCAAGCGTGAGCTAGGAGACTTCCAGGAACCTACCCTTGCTCACCCCCTAGGAGAAATGTCTCGGCACTCTCTAATTCAGTGTTTGAGTCAGCTTTAAGGACGTATCTCTTTCAAGTAACAAGAACTGACTATTTGACTCAGATTCGTGGGTTTTTTTTAATGCCGATTTCTATTTTCTGTAATTCTCTAACTTTTATCTACAACAAATATTTTTATTCCTACCTTGGTTTTTAGTCTGTGAATTGCCTTTTCATATACTTTACTACATTCCTTCCTATTGCTTATCATTTTTATAACAGGAAAACAAAAGGCAGTGCTTTGTATACAGGTGTAGCGCAGAAGAGGGCCTGCGACCACCCTCCTGCCACACATTTCCCCTGGTAGGAGTGAGGAGGGGCCCCGGGTGCTGTGTGCTTCTGGCATCCCTCGCTCCTGTCAACTCAATCTCCATTTTTCTCAGGATAATCCATTTTTTCACCCATTTCCCTCTTCAATTTTGAAACCTGTTCTTTTTGCCCCTGAAGTGCATAGTCATCATCCAAATCCCTGCTCTCTTATCCTCTTCTAACAATCTTCCTTGCTTTTGTGGCCCCAGCTGAATCCCCAGAGGATTGCCCTCTGGAGCCCCTACTCCCCCTGAAGCCCTCTCAGGGCGATGTTGCTCTCCAGTGGTTCTTTCCCACTAGGCACAGAAGCAGGTCAGGCACCCTCCTGATCCTTGACTCCCAGAGCATGGTCCCTCTTCTGTCCTTCTAAACCCCTAGACTTGAATCTCATCCCTTCACACTAACCTATTGGGGCAACAGTCAACTAAGAATCCCAGGTCACATCCCTTCATTCCTTGAAGATTTCAGTTCCTGGCTCTTTTCTGCTCTTTTAACCCAATCTCACATGACTCAGCGATTTCAACATGTATTTCAGTATTAGGTGATCACTTCCAGAATTCTGGCTTCTCCTCTGATGATCTTGTCATCCATCCTTCCTAGTCACCTGTTCTCTGTTATACTTTAGAACTTGCCATTGCCCTAAGCTACAACCTCCAGCATCTCAATTTCAACACCCTATTCTTACATTCCAGCCTATTCCTTCTTGTACCCTAACCCAGATCCAACAATCCATTCTCTCAACACTCCTGGGACCTATCATTCTACCATCTTTCCTGTGTCTCAATTCATTCATGCCATCACTTCCCTCCCTATTCTATCTAAAATTCTTGACCACACTCACTCCTCAACTCTCAAGATCCCCTCTCACTCACATTCAGTGCTTCACCCACTCTGTGACTGCACTGTGAAGCTGTGTCTGGAGAAATTTATCTCTGCTGTCTGGTTTCTGTAAATCTACCACCATTCCCACACGAGTCTCAGGTGTTCGCCGGCATGGCCATCCTTCCCTAGTCTGCTGACTCTCAGCTTTTCCAGTTACTTCCTTCCTTTCTCAATCTTCCAATAGACTTTTGCATCCATTTCACCCTCAACTGATAGCCTTGTTCCCTGCTTTACTGAAAAAATTAAAGCAGTCAGAAGAGAAGTTCCACAAATGTTCACACCACACCTGCTGTTACATCTGTACCTGCACCCTCCAGCTCTCCCTCTGGATGGACTACTGGTGATGCATAGAGGGCTCACATCTCCCCATGTCCAAGTTTCCACCGCCTTGTACCTGCTGGGGTCAGTGCTGCAGCAAATTTAACCTCCTCCACCCTTCATTGTCAAAGTTCCTTCTCCAGTCAGTCTCATCAGCAAAAACATCAAACATCTTAGCTCTCACTGAAAAAAAAAACTCAAAAGAGTTATCTAATTGTCATATTTTCTCTGTCTCTTTAATAAAAATAATGGTGATTTTACAGCAAAATAATTATAACTAGAACAAAGGACACCCTACTGACCGGGAAAAGATGTATGCAGATCATATATCTGACAAGAGATTAATATCCAATATACAAAACTTAGCAACATAACTTGATTAAAACATGGGCAGAGGATCTGAAGAGACATCTCTCTGAAGAGGGTATACAGATGACCAACAAGCACATGGAAAAATATTCTCATCAGTTATTATTAGAGAAAAGCATATCAAAACTATGATGTCATCTTACACTAATGAGAACGCATCAGGAAGAAGGAACAAGTCTTAGAGTGAGAGTGTGGAGAGAAAGGAACACTGAGCAAGTGCAGCTTGGTGTATCAACTTTGGAAAAAATGTGGAGATGCCTCAAATATTAAAAATAGGACTTCCATACCATCCAGGAATCCCAATTCTAGGAATCCAAAGAATACGAACCTATTATCTTGAAAAGGTGTGTGTGCACCTCTGTTTATTAAAGCACTATTCACAATAGTTAAGATAAAGAATCTACCTAAGTGCTCTGGACTTCTACCCCAATGCTTGGACATATCACTCCGCAAAAATTCTTGACTCCTAATTCGCTTGACCAAAGATCCAAGTTCTTCGAATGGCTTGTACAACCTGACTCAACTGTCACCCCATTCACTCTGATCTATCTCCCTCTCTGCTTTAGCTCCACGGGCTCCCTAGAGTGTCTTCTCCAGAACTTTCATCCAGCAGTGTCTTTTGCCAAATGCTTCCTTCAATCTTCAAATTTAGCATATAGAAACTTCATTATACTCCAGGCCCTATTCTAAGTATTTTATGAACATTAGCTTATTAATTCATTTAGTTCTGTTAACAACCAGATGCCACAAATGCAAACACTCTTGCTTTATAGTGAAAGAAATCAGACACAGGCGTTAAGCAGCTAGCTCAGAGCCAGAGTCTTGATCTTAACGGGGGCACAGAATCTCCTCTTCTTCAGGACTTGGTCAAGAATAACCTTCCCTGTGGGTCCTTCCCTGACTACCCTGCTTGGACATGCATCCCATAGCCCTGCTCTCCTCACTTTACTTGGTACTTTTCACCACTGTACTTATTTTATATCTGATGTGGCTATATTTACTGTATTTATGCATATTGTCTCGCTCCCTCCGGACGGAATGTAAGGGCCTTTGGAATATGAATTTTATCTGACTTCTTCATTGATGCTGCTTCAGCCTGGCATCCAACTGGCATATTGCAGTTGGATAAATTAAGAGCAATTCTCTAAGAGAAAAAAAAATCTAAAATTTAAGATCAAGTGCCCCAGACTGTGAAACGTCATTCTAAGAGAGTCAGCTCCAACAGCCTGTCTTCCCTAAGCTTCAGGTAGAGAATAGATTGGTCATAAACTGGTAGAGGTTAGTGAGGTCAAGTACAGCACATTACCTGTAGATATCAAGTCGCCAATTACCAGTTGGGCTGGCAGTGGGGGGCATAAGTGACAAAGATATACATACACCTCATGGTCCAGGAGCTCCACCGGTGGGCACTGACCTGGGGTCGTGACAGCACACGAGTTTAGGTACCAGGAGAGCCACCAAATTGGTTGTTTTTCTTATGATGTCAGCAGGAATGAAGGTGAGTAGACATGCAGGCAGGAAGAGAGAGGGGGAAGAAGTACCTTATTTTTATTGAATTGTTTATCTTGGTGGTTCCTCCTGGAACAGCCCCGTGTCTTGAACCCAGGTCTTGGGTTGTATGTGGACTCTGCCCAGTGTGTATTAGACCACTAGGCCATCAGACACACCACCAAATTGTTCTTTAATGTAATCAAAATGTTGACAATCACCTAAATTCTCTCTAATAAAAGACTATTGAAATGAGTTGTATATAAATTGACTATGCCACCATTAAAAATCAACGTATAATACCATGAGATGTACTTATGACATATTAATGGGAATAAAATGAAAAATTCCTAATGGTGTTTTTGGACTCATATAATTAATATGAAAACAAAACAGATGTTCCCCCAGAAAGCTAGTGCTATATAAAGGTAGTAAAAATATAGATGGGACAATATGCCATCATAAAATATATAAATATTTTAGTAAAATATACTAGAAAGTCCATCATTTCTTGGAATAATTTTGAGCACAGAAACATTAGGTTGGCACCAATTTGAAAAGAAACTAACTAGCATGGGGTGATCCACAAGATGAACCGGTGGGCACTAAGCAAGCTGTCCTGAGATGACGGTCTCCTTCAGCCATGATGACATGGCCGTGCTTACATGCCGTCCTTACACTGGCAGCTGGTAAATTCAGTGTGGGCCACAGCTTGTCCTGGAGAAAAGTCCTGGGTGTAAACTTGTGGGAACTTAGAAGATGGACCAATGAGGATTTGGTTTGACTAAATCTATCAGCCCAAGCTTTCCTGTCCCAGCACCTGTTGAGTGCTGGTTGGGGTCATGTTCTTCCTCTCACTGGGTTGGTTTCTCTTCAATTTAAATAGATCACTGTTGGTAAACTAATTTCATTTTACTTTCTAAGTTGATATGAACTGTTGCTAGGACTGTTTCGAGGTCAGGAACTGCTTTGGTGTAGCACTGGGTTGTCATTATGGTGACCGTCTAAAGCTGTGACCTAAGAGAACACAGTGAAATATAACTAATAACAGAATTAAGAACATGATAATTTTGGATCATTTAGCCTTAAAGAAATTATAGTGTAAAAATGGTCTGAAAAGAGGTTTTTAGATGAAGGCACTGATCATTTGTGAACCATTTTCACAGAGAACTGAAGAAGAAATGGCCTGAAGTTGATTAAGAGAGCTTTAAGAAGATATAGTTTTCAGAGAGCCTGATGAGAGCCTGGCACAGGTGGGCAGTGAGTTGGCTCAGTCTTGGTAGGACTAAATATAGGAAACACCATCTGTCAAAGAAGGCCCAGGGCTCCTGAGGGCCGGGGAAGCAACCAGAAAGTTCCTTGAAATTTACATCTTTTGATATCTTCATGAAAGTATGAACTCACTAACTTCATTCCTGACCGACCTAGCCTGGAACTCAAAGTATCAGTGCTTTTGGCCAGGACTGGTCTTACGAGAGCTTGTGGCCATCTGTGTGATGGAAGGGCTTCCAAATTCATGCTGACTGAAATTCTGTCAGGTGACAATCGTTCTTTGGGCAAATCAGACAAAAAGGGTCGATTATATAGTGAAGTATAGAACTGAACTTTCAGTGGGAAACTTCTGTAGTATATGCAGTTGTTGATTTATGATTATGCATACCTGAAACATACAGTGTTATAATACAGCATACTTCTACAAAAATTATTTAAAAAATTAAAACAAATTCTTAGACTATAAGAAAAATATAGCAGTTACCAGAGGGGAATGGCGGGAAGGGGATGGGTAAATGGAATAAAAAGAATCAATTATCTGGTGATGGATGGAAACTAGACTTTTGGTAGTGAGCATGAGGTAGTATATACAGGTTCTGATTTGTAGTGCTCTACACACAAAACCTATATACTGCTATAAGTCAATAGACATTTTTAAAAAGACATTCTTTGATCATCCCAAGTAGTTTGTTAATGATGTTAAGTCAAGTCAGGAAGGAATAACTATGGAGATTTTGAGGTAGTTTCCTCTTTTTAGAAATTGTTGAGAAAAGCTATCCAAAACTTAAATATAAGGCAAAGGGGCATGTCCTCTCAATGTCATACTGAGGCAGTGTTGACAGGCTCACCTAAAGATTATTTCATTCTCGAGAATATACCTGTGTTTGACTTCACTATTTACTAGTTGATAAGCCCAGAAACAGTAACATTGCATGTTAGCTTTTCAATTTCTGCTAACTACAGAGCTTGTGGTTTTATTCCCATATGGGGCATTAACAAGTTTTGTCTCTAACATAGCAATCATTCTAACAGTCTATTTTGCTTCTAAATGTCAGTAAATTACACAAATTCTCTTTGAACCATTTTTCCTATCCTACTGGTTTGTTCATTTTAATGAGTTAAGTTTTAGACACGTTTTTAGAGTCATGGGTTTCACTTTTTGAAAATTAGTACACTGACGGGAAGGAAGAGAGGTGGCATGTGGACGATAGGTTTATTCTCATCTGTAGAGTTGTTTATCTGGTCATTCCTTGGAGGAGAAGGATTCATCAGTCCTCATGGAATCCATGATTAGCCAACCCCTTGGTGAGCAAGATGTAATTGAACGTTTTCTAACCTTGACAACTAGTTGAGAAGAAGGCCTGCAGGACTGGGTGTGGGCAGAGCTAGTGCCTCCAGTGTGCAGGGGGTTCTGAATGATAGACTGAGGAAGTCTGAAGTGAAAACCCTGAGGCATGAAGATATCAAACTGGTGAATACAATTTCATGGGTAGAGGGATTCAAGGGAAATCAAGTCCTGGCAAATGGGCGACTGGCACTGAAGTGGGGACTGGCACTCACTGGAGTAGAGGAGTTAAGTCAGAGAGTGACTGGAGGCCTTCTCAGGATGTTGAACTTCTCCCTGGTGGTGAGAGACCCTGATAGTGGCAACAGGAGCTCCTGCCTTGTGATGCCAAGAGGGAAGTAGGGGACTTGGAGAAGAGCTGGCCCTCAGTCATGGCCCAAAGGGGGAAGGACTCAGGGGCAGAGAATGGCAAGGAAGGACTCCTTTAAAATGAAGTGAGATTCAGGGGTATGTGAGGACAGACCCCAGAGCTGCAGGAGAATTGAGGGTTTAGGAGAGAACTGGTGACTAGAAGGGCCAACATTGTGAACCACGCCTGACGATTCCCAAGAATGAGAGGCGTGACAGAACTCAGCCATGACGGACCCAACCATCAAATTACTTGAGTGACACAATGAGCAGAGAGAGTGAGGCACAGAAACACAGGTAAACCTCAGACTCTATCCTATATGGGGTTGAAGTACCATTCTAGACCTTTCTTGGGAAACATACTCCTCTGTCTCACAAGGACCCACAGGGAAAGCCAAAGAGGTCTGGCTCAACTTTCTATGCCCACCCGAAGTCCTTGACCTCAGGACCACACTCCCCTTCAGGACAGCCATCTGAGGACCACTAAGCTCCTCGCCCTTCCTCCCACCTACTGGCTGCCAGCCTACCTCTGTCTAAGACTCAGATGCCATATCATACTGCAGGCCCCTGGCTGCTGGTCCCAGATGTGGAGCACTTGAGGGCCTCACTTAAGGGTTTTAATAAACGAAACACCTCACCCAATGCACTCATTATGTGGGATTGTCACTCCCATGGTCTCAATCACAGCTGCAAATTCCAGGCTTATGTGTGTTGTGTTTTGAGCCTGTTTGCTTCTGATTATGGTTTAGTTCTGACAGGGAAGAGACACATAACCAGATCTATTTTCTTTCTTGGTGTAGTAATAAAGCTTATTTATGGCAGATTTGTTTGTTTTTTTCTGTTAAGGAACATTTAATCTTATTACTCTATCGCTTTGCAATTTGATTTGCATGGGGAAAACACCACATAAAAGAACACTCCATTTTTTTTTTCTTCCTGTAGTTGACTGTGGAAAAAGTTGTAGTGTCCTACTGGTCATTCTGTACCAATGATGGATTTTTGCCTGTGGCCCGCACAATTAGATTTTACACTTGGAAGAATACTCTGTATGATGCCTTTCAATTCAAAATAAGTGGACATAAGACTCAAAGTATGGCCAACCCCAAAAAGCACACACACAGTTCATCTTCCATTCTGATGAGACTCCCCCAGGATTCAGTGAACTTGAAGGTTTGGGCTTCTGAAAAGGTTGAGGACACTGTTCATTTTGCTCTTCTGTCTTTCATTAAAATCAGTGAAACACATTACTACTGGGAATTTTGGTTCAGCCTTTGGTCACAGCCACCTTGACTTTCCCAGGTTACTTCCCATCACCTGGATATTTTCTCTTTGAGGTCTGGAAGAGGACAAGGGAAACCTCTCTCTTTGGGATCGAGGAAGCTCTTTAATTGTTCAAGCAGGTTTGCACAAAGTTCTGGTTGTGTGCCACAGGAAGCTCTGTGACATGTTCTAAATTCTTAGCTTTGAATCCATATTTTCTACAGTTTTCTTACCATGTTGGACTAAGTAGAAACTTTAATGAGATGCCTCTACCTCTGTATCCCCATTTCTAGGAGAGAAAATGAAATCACAGAGGGTGGTGCTTGCCTTGCATTAAGTCCCCACAATTTAGAAGGACTTTGATCAAATCAATTTGTACAAATAAAAGGGAAGTAGATGATCACCCATTTGTGAGGCTCTCCAAAAAGAGGTGGGGAGCCTAAATATCCCATTTTTCTGTAGCTCAGTTGCTCATCGGTTGCTTTAGAAAGCATCCTACAAACATGAAGAAATCATGCACCACAGGTGAGCATGTACAACAGTGCAGCTGCTTTGGATAGTCTACTACATCCTCAAAAATTTAAACATAGAGTTATCATATCACCCACCAATCCCACTTCCAGATGTGGACCCAGGAGAACTGAAAAAAAGCTTCACACAAAAATTGTGCATAAGTGTCCAGAGAAGCATTATTCATAATAGACACAAAGAAGAAACAATCCTCATGTCCACCTACTGATGAGTAGGTTGATAACACGTGATACGTCCATACAGTGGAATATTATTTGGCACATCCTTAATATGACAAGGATAAATCATGAAAAGAAGTGCTAGCCTCAAAAGACCACAGACTGTGATTCCATTTATATGAAATTCTAGGAGAGGCAACTCCATGGACACAGAAAGTAGATTCTTGGGACACCTGGGGTACATGGGAAGGGACAGCTGATGAGTATGGGTCTCTTTTGGGGGTGATGGAACAGATTTTGCTGATGGTTGCATGACTCTGAATAGACTAAAAGACACTGAATTGTGTACTTTAACTGGGTGGCTTGTGTGGTATGTGAATTATGCATCCGTGAAGCTGCTATAAAGAAAGGAGGGGATAATAGAGCTCACTGGTGGGTGGCAGTGAGTGTCATGGTTGCAAGGAATCAACATCGTGAAAATGGTCATCTCACCTAAAACAATGTACGTATTTAATGTAATCCCCATTAAAATCACTTGGGCTTATTTCCAGGAAATAAAACAAAACATCTTAAAATTTATATGGAGCAACAAAAGACCCGGAATAACCAAAGTAATTTTAACGAAAAAGAATGAATCTGGAGGGATTACACTCGCAGACATTGAGCTATGCTATAAAGCAATAGCAATCAAAACAGTACAGTTCTGGAATAATAACAGCGGCACAGATTAGTGGAATAGAACGGAATCACCAGAAACTGACACATGCAGTCAGTCACTTACTTTATGACAAAGGAGCCAAAAGCATACAATCAAGAAAGGCAAGTCTCTTCAATAAATGGTGCTGGGATAACTGGACAGCCATAAGCAAAGGAATGAAGCTAGACCACTCTCTGACACCACTCATAAAAATTAACTCAAAATAGTTTAGACTTGGACATGATACCAGGAACCATAAAGTTCTTAGAAGAAAACATAAGAAAGAATTTCCATGACATCAGCCTTCGGAAACTCAACCCCACCATCAAGGGAAACTAAAGCAGAAATAATCAACCAGGAATTTCTTCACAGCGAAAGAAAACATCACCAAAATCAAAAGGAAAACTAGTAACTGGGAGAAGATCTTTGCATTCCGCATTTTGGACAAGAGCTTAATATCTAAAATATACAAAGAACTCATAAAATTCAATAACAGAAAAGCAAGCAATGTAATTTAAAAAAAGGGGAGGAGGAATTGGAGAGACATTCTGCAGAGGATATACAGATGGCCAGCAGGCACATGAAATTATGTTCCTTCTCACTGGCTATTGGGGAAATGCAAATCAAAACAACAATGAGTTATCACCTTACACCTGAAAGACTGGTTATTATCCAAAAGTCTGGAAAAAACAAATGTTGATGAGAATGTGGAGAAAAAAGGAACATTTTTACACTGTTAGTGGGAGTATGAATTGGTGCAACCCCTATGGAAAACAGTTTGGAGATTCCACAAAAAGTTGAAGATGGAAATCCCATATGATCTGGCCATCCCACTTTGGTTATTTACCCAAAAGACATAAAAATTCACAGTGATTTCTGCACCCCCATGTTTATTGCAACCCTATTCACAATAGCTAAGAATTGTAAATTACCTAAGTTCCCAACATCAGATGAATGGATAAAGAGATGTTGTACTTGTCCACAATAGAATACTACACAGCCTCAGAGGAGATGAAACCCTATCTTTTGAATCAACATGGATGAATCTAGAGGGGATTGGGCTGACTGAAATAAGTCAAAAGAAGAAAGATACCAGGTGATCTCACTCAGGTGGAATGTGAATAGGCAAAGAAACAGATGAAACAAGACCAACCCTTGTACACTTGCAATAGAAGTTTGGTTACCAATAGGGAATAATAAGTGGTGGCAGAGCCCACTGGACAATGGTGAAGAACAGTTGGTGATTTGGTGGAGGGCAGGGTGTGTTGATATATAGCTATGGAATGGGAAACCTGCACATATGTGGAATCTATACATAATTAATTTGTAAAACAAAATTATTGCAATAAAATACTAAAAAAAAAAAATTTTACAAAAAAATTTTAAAAAATGCTCATTGCTATTTTCAGATGAGGAAACTGAGGCTCGGGAACTGTAATACTTTCTGAAGTTCCCCAGCCCAAGGAGCATGCAATACCCATTATGGAGCTGGCACTCTGGTGTTATTTTGCAGTGTGATGTCTCCCGCAGGGTATGTTTGGCCTCGGGCTGGTAGAGCAGGATGGGAGTAATGTTGAGAAGGACCAACTACAGTGAGAATTTGAGTTTCCCAACAAATATTTCTTTGGAGGGGGAAGCAGTGGGTACAGACACATGATGTTTATCTATGGTCCTTATTGACATAATTCTGGTTGGAAATTAGGTAAGAGATTTAGGCCAAAGGCACTGTTTGTCACTTGCACCATTGTCATGAATGTGGGCTTCTCAATTCATGGACAGGAGGAAACTTTGTAATATACTGATGAAGGCATGCAGGCCAATTACTGTTGGTAATTTGTTTCCCACCTGAGACTTGGTCTGGGTTCAAGGCAATCCGTAAATACAGGCTCGAGTTCATCTCATTCACTTTCAAAAGACCGGTTGTTCTTGGTAACTCATTGACCCATTGCAGTTACTTCATCCAGTACCTGATCTATCCAGGCCCAGAAACTAGGCCTCCTCTTCCAGCATGGCCCTCCAATCCCATCCTACGTTTGAATGCAAAACCTCAGACTGCTTTCGATACTTTAGCTACTGCCCACTCTTTTGTGTTGCCCATTTTTGTCTGGGGTACTCATGTATGTCACAAAATTCTGTTGTATTTTACTCAGCATTTCCATTTGTTTAGAGTAAGACATCTTCCTAATCATCTCAGTCTTCCATATTGACCAGTATGTCTATGTTTTTACAGTCTCCTTTGTGACCAAATTATTGTGGACTGAATGTTTTTGTTACCCCGAATTTCAGAAATCTTAACCCCTAAGGTAATGGTGTCAGGAGGTGGGACCTTTGGAAAGTGATTAGGTCCTGAGAGTAGAGCCTTCATGAGATTAGTATTCTTATAAGAAGAAAAATGTGAGCTTTCCCTCCTTCCCTCTCGCTATCACTCTGGCTCTCACTCTTTTTTGCTCTGGGATCCAAGAAGGCTGTGATCTTTAAACCAGTGAGAGGGCCCTCGCCAAGAACCCAGCCATGTTAGAAACCTGATCTTGGACTTCCAAGCTCAAGAACTATGAGAAATTAATATTTTTGTTTAAGCCCCACAGTCTACAGTGATCAGTTAGAACCTGAATTAAGACACTGATCATGGTCAATTTTTGTACAATCTTATAAGCATTTGAAGAGAATTTGTTTTCTAAATTTACTCTAAAGTTCTACACAGATCTCTGTGACTTGGCTTATTTGCTACTCAGTCTCTCCAGACCTTCATTTTTAGACAACTTGATGTACCAGTTTCAAAGAGAAATTTCTAGTAGCCTACAGTGCTGTGGATTCATCTGTTTCATCTTTTATTTTTATAAGGCTTCGCCCTATATATTCCTTAGTGAAACTGTCATGGTTTCATGACTCATTTCCTCTTTGGAGTATGCTTATTATTTGAAACTATTTTCTTTTGTTCTATTTAAAGATAGTGGTCTTAAATTTCACATTTTCTGATCTATGAATTTCCTCCACTCTCATTTTGTTTACTGATATATTTTCCCATCTCTTTCTTTTCAAGTTTATTTGTCATTTTGTTTGACTGTGTGTCTCTGAAATAACTTAAAAGAAATAGTGCTTTAAGACTCAATTTCAGAATATTTATCACTGAAAGGAGAAATTTAATCTAGTCAATTTATTGAGATGTCTGCTTTGGTCCTATTATTTTTTTAGTCTGCTCTCTCTCAGCACTACTTATTAAAGTTTCTTCTTGCCACGTATTTTTTATTTTCCTTATTTTTTTCTGGATTCGTAGATAAAGTTCTTCCTATACATTTTGTACTCATCCTCATTAATCATTGGAGGTTCCCTGTGTCTCTTTTATTTTGATTTGATTTTTCTTAATACAGAGTACCCCAGAGTCTCAAAAATGGAACCTTGGTAGTTTTCTTATTTGATTCCTTGCGAGTTCCAAAGACTTCCTCCATCCCTCATGCATGATGCTGGCCAAGCAGAGGCCATGTGGGTCCCCTCTCTCCAGGCATCCCTGACTCAGCATCCTGGGTGTCTAGTGAAGAATCTGGTGCCAACTGAACTACCTGAATTCTCCTCCCCTTGTAAATAATTTGTTCTCATTCTCTGGTGGGTGGATTTCTCCAGGTTATGTTTAGGTGTGATTTTTTTCTTTTTTTAATTTCAAATTATTATTGTTAATCTTGCTCGGTAGTTAGAGATTATATTCTGGCTCAAATATTCATCTTTATTCAGTTAAGGAAAATTTTCTCCTATTTTTTCCATGTTGCTTCTTTGTATTATTCATCCTTTTTTTAGAACCCCTAATATTCAATATTCAATGGCCAATATTCTCTCAGGATGTAATATTCTTGAATCTTTACTCACTAGTTCTTACGTTTATATTCATGATTTTCATCTTACTGAATTTTTGCTCTCTGCTCTGAGAGTAATTAGATCATTGATCATGTGGATCCACTTGTCAACTGGTATCATCATGAGTAAGTTCAAGGCCGAGGGATTGATCTGAACTGTTGGGATGTCACACTTCATACTAACTGCTTGAGGTGGTTTGCACCAGGAGGGCAAAACCACAGCCCAAAGCCCCAGGAGAGATTACCTCAGTGGGTGGGAGCCTCAGATGCCACAGCAGATCCCGTTATCAGTCTGATCCATCCCAGATGAATCAGGCTTCTAGGACATGTAGCAATGTTGACACCTTTGGGGTTTATTCCTTTGCTTCTTTCCTGGAATCGTGTTTTTTCCCTTTGTGCTCTCTTTATAGACCCACATGCTTGCTCATCACCCTGCTGCGGGTTCTGGGAATTGTTATTATTTGTCTCTGGGCAGCTTCCTTTTGAGTCTTGAGCTCTGTTCACCCTCCACTTGTATTAGTCAGCTCTGACTGCTATGACAAAGTACTCCTGATAAGGTGGCTTAAAGCATAGAAATTCATTTCTCACACTTCTGGAACCTGCAATTCCAAGGTCAATGTGCTGGCAGATCTGGTTTCTCCTGAGGCCTCTCTCCATGGCTTGCAGACAACCGCCCTCTCAGTGTGTGCTCACAAGGTCTTCTGTCTGTATGTGTACATCCCTAGTGTCTGTGTGTCCAAATTTCCTCTTCTTTTGAGGACACCAGTCAAATAGGATTAGGGCCCACCCTAATGACCTCATTTAACCTTACTCACCTTTTTAAAGGCCCTGTCTCCAAACAGTCACATCCTGAGCAAGTGAAAGTTAAGACTTCAGTATATGAATTTGGTGAACACAATTCAGTCCATAACGCACCCCTGAGGTCTAGTACAGGTATATAGTAGATGGTCATTAAAGGTTAATTGAGTGCCTAAATGAAACTGCCCCATTTATTCTTTCTCCATCTTGACTTTTAAGCAATTTGTACTGCATATGATGGCACCAAATGCTTTCTTAAATAAACTTTCTCTTATTGTCTATTTTATCCTTAGTCATATTTTATGTAAAATATTGTATAATGGTTTGAATAAATGGCCACTTAATTAATTTACCTGAAATATCTTTTTATTGCACCATAAGGAATGGAGTTCTATGCTTCGGTTGGATTCAACCTATAGTTTCTGTGGCAAAGGTGCTAATTCCTCATAACAGACCTAAGTGTGTGCATCTACAGAGATCTGAATTGGTTATTACCTGCTGGATTTTGCCTGCCTTAGGAATTTTGCTCCTTTTTTTATTTCGTAACACACGTTCTCTGTTTCATCATATTCATTTCCCCAAGTTCTGCCCCAAGCTCTAACAAATTTGAATCTTTCAAAAACTCAGGGGACTGCATATACTGATTATGTCAGTTATTTGTGGTTCTTCTAATTTATAATAATGAAAAGATGGAAATAAACATCTTTCCTTTGGTTATTTTATCCTTTTGCATTCATTTTGGTATTTTGCTTTCAATCTCCTCATTAAATTTTGATCTCTGAAATAGCAATTTAAAATAACTATTAAATAGTATATGTTTCCACAACAGAGCTTGTTGCCAAGCATGCAAAATGAATAGATTTCTTATTTAAATATTAAATGCCTGCATTACCGAGTCTATGTGTAGAACTGAGATGGAGATCTGGAATTGGATTCTACAATGGATATCATCAAGATGACAGCTTCCAGTGCACTTAGAATTTCATGGAATTTAATACTCCACTAAAGCTCTCTAGTTAAACAATGTGATTCTTTTCTGTGCATAGTCTTCAGAACCAAGAGAAGTTCATATCCTGGCCACTTGGAACTGCTTGCTATGACCCACCTGTTCCATATGCTGGCTTGTCCTTTTCTGGTGCGTGAGCATGATTTTCATTTGCTGGGAACATTCTTCCTCTTCTGCTACCTGGAGAGACTGCCTTCACCCAAACTGGTCTAGGTGATCTCCAAAGGCTTCCAAAGGTGCTAGCAACTCCTTTATGCCTAATGCTGATTTTCAAGTGGCTGTTAATATGTCTATCCTCCATTCTGTGCCTTGCACATCCTTGGAAGTTGATGAGGCCTGTGGATCTTATTTCAGAAGCGTGTTTTTTTTATTTTTTAACTTATTTTTATTTTTACACATTGAAATAAATTCATATGCATAGGTTCCCCATTCCTCATATATATACATATATAAATATACATATATATACACATATGTCAACTCACCCTGCCCTCCACCAAATCACCAAGTGTTCTTCACCATTGTCCAGTGGGCTCTGCCACCATTGCTCCACACCTCCCCCACTCCCATCCCATTCCCTGTTGGTAACCTCAGTTTTGTTGCAAAGGTCTAAAGGTTGGTTTTGTTTCATATGTTCCTTTGTTTTGTCTGTTCAATTACACCTCTGAGTGAGGTCATCTACTATCTATCTTTCTTTTGACTTGTTTCACTTAGCATAATCCCCTCTAGATCCCTCCATGTTGATTTAAATGACAGGGTTTCATCTCTTCTAAGGTCTTTGTAGTACTCCATTGTGTATATGTAACACATCTTCTTTATCCATTTATCTGATGTTGGGGACTTAGGTAATTTCTAGTTCTTAGCTATTGTGAGTAGGTATACAATAAATATGGGGTTGCATAAATCGCTGCAGATGGGTACTGTTGTATCTTTTGGGTAGATATTCAGAAGTAAAATGATGGTGTCATATGGGATTTCCATCTTCAATTTTTTTAGGAATCTCCAAACTTTTGCATAGGAGTTGAACCAATTGCACTCCCACCATTGGTACAAAAGTGTTCCCTTTCCTCCACATCCTCATCAGCATTTGTTTTTTCCAGACATTTGGATAAAAGCCAATCTCACAGGTGTAAGGTGATATCTCATTGTTTTAATTTGCATTTCCCTGATAGAGAGGGAGTAGGAACATGTTTTCATGTGCCTGTTGGCCATCTGTATATCCTCTGCAGAAAATTGTCTCCAATTCCTCTTCCCATTTTTTTTATTACATTGCTTGCTTTTCTATTACTGAATTTTATGAGTTCTTTGTATATTTTAGATATTAAGCCCTTGTCCAAAATTTGGATGGCAACGATCTTAACCCGGTTACTAGGTTTCCTTTTGGTTTTGGCGATGTTTTCTTTTACTGTGAAGAAGCTCCTTAGTTTGATGTGGTCCCAGTTGTTTATTTCTGCTTTAGTTTCCCTTGATGGTGGAATTGTTTCCAAAGGCCTCTTTATGGCTGATGTCATGGAAAGGCTTTCCTATGTTTTCTTCTAAGAACCTTATGGTTTCTGGTCTGGTTTTAAGTCTCTAGTCCATTCTGTGTTAACTTTTGTGAATGGTGTTAGTGGTCTAGCTTCATTCTTTTGCATGTGGTTTTCCATTTTTTCCCAACACCATTTGTTGAAGAATCTTTCCTTTTTCCATCGTATGCTTTTGGCTCCTTTGTCATAGATTAACTGACTTCATCTGAGTCAGTTTCTGGTGATTCAGTTCTATTCCACTGATATGTGCTGCTGTTATTATTCCAATAACATACTGTTTTGATCACTGTTGCTTTGTAGTATATGTCTGGAAGCGTAATCCCTCCAGATTCATTCTTTGTTCTTAAAATTGCTTTGGCTATTCGAGGTCCATACAAATTTTAAGATTTTTTTGGTTCTATTTCCTGGAAATGAGCCCTTGGGATTTTAATAGGGGTTGCATTAAATATGTATATTGCTTCAGGTAAGATGACCATTTTCATGATGTTGATTCTTGCCAACTATGAGCAGGGAATGTCTTTCCAGCAATTTGTATCCTCCTCCATTTCTTTTAAGAAGAGCTTGTAGTTTTCATTGCACAGGTCTTTCACAGCTTTGTTAAGCATATTCCAAGATATTTGATTCCTTTTACTTCTATTTTAGACTGTGTGATTTTCTGGATTTCATTTATTCTATTGTATTGTTCGCATTTAAGAATGCGATGGATTTTTTTCGCATTGATTTTATAACCTGCCATTTTTCTGTATTCGTTGATTAGTTCTAGCAATTTTTTGAGAGTGTTTAGGGTTTTCAATGTATATAATATTGTCATCTGCAGATAATAAGAATTTTACTTCCTCATTTCTAATTTGGATTCATTTTATTTCTTTTTCTTGCCTAATTGCTATGACTAAGACCTCCAGTATGATGTTAAATAGAAGTGGTGAGAATGGACAGCCTTGCCTTGTTCTTGACCTAAGAGGACATGCTTTCAATTTTTGCCATTGACTGTGATATTGGCTGTCAGTTTTTCATATATGACCTTTATTAAGTTGAGGTATTTCCTTTATATTCCAATCTTATGCAGGGTTTTTAATCACAAATGAGTATTGAATCTTGACAAGAGCTTTCTCTTCATCTATTGATATGATCATGTGGTTTTTCTTCTTACGCTTGTTGACATGGTGTATTACATTAATGAATTTATATATGTTGAACCATCCTTGCATCTCTGGGATAAATCCCACTTGGTCATGATGGATGATCTTTTTGATGCATGGTTGGGTTCGGTTTGCTAATATTTTATTGATTTTTTTTTTGCATTTGTGTTCTTTAGAGATATTGGTCTGTAATCTTTCTTGGTGACGTCTCTATCAGCTTTTGGTATCAGTGTGACATTAGCCTTATAGTTAGTGTTTGGTAGTGTTCCCTGTTCTTCAATATTTTGGAAGAGATTGAGATTAATAGGTATTAATTTTTCCTGAAGGTTTGGTAAAAGTCATTAGGAAAGTCATCTGGACCAGGACTTTTATTTCCAGGGAGACCTTTTATTGAATCCTCAATTTCTTTGCTTGTCATTGTTCTGTTCACGTTTTCCAATTCTTCCTGGTCCATTCTTGTAAGACTGTATTTTTCCAGAAATTGGTCATGTCCTCAAGTTTTTCTACTTTGTTGTTCACAGTAGTTTCTCAGAATGTTTTGTTTTTCTGTGGTATCCATTGTAATTCTCATCTTTCATTTAGGATTTTAGTTATGAGATTTTTTCTTTTTTCTTCTTTGTGAGTCTAGCCAATGGTTAGTCAATTTTGTTTATTTTTCAAAGAACTAATTTTTGGTTTCATTGATTTTCTGGATTGTCCTTTTGTTTTGTTTCATTTACTTCTGTTCAATGTTTGATTATTTTATTCTCCTGCTCTTTGTCTTTAATTATTCTTCTTTATCTAAATGTTTTAAATGTTGGGTTAGATTGTCTACATGTGACTTTTCTTGTTTTATTATTTTTTTTGAGATGGACCTGGATTGCAGTGAATTTCCCTTTTAGTACTGCTTTTGCTGCATCCCATAGATTCTTGTGGCTTGTGTCTTCATTCTCTTTTGTCTCTAAGTATTTTTTAAGTTCCTCTTTGATTTCCTCTTTTACCCAAGAGTCATTCAGAAGCATATTGTTTAGTCTCCGATTAATTTGTCATTTTCCAGCTTTCTTTTTGTGATTGATTTCTAGTTTTTGGACACTGCGGTCAGAGAATATGCTCGGTATGATTTCAATCTTCGTAAATTTGTTGAGACCTGTTTTGTGTCCCAACAAATGATCTATCCTTGAGAATGTTCCATGTGCACTTGAGAAAAAAGTAAAATCATTAGTCATTGAATGAAGCATTCAATATATGTCTATTAGATGTAACTGTTCCAAATGGTTATTTAAAACTGCTGTTTCCCTGTTCATTTTTTGCCTGGTTAATCTGTCCATTGTTGTAAGTGGGGTGTTGAAATATCCTAGTATTATTGTGTTCTGTCAATGTCTCGTCAATTCTAATACTTGCTCAATATATTTTTAATTAATTTTTATTTTAGTGGTTATTCAACACATTAAAATAATTTCCTATGTATAAGTACCCCGTTTCTTAGTTATGTTTCAGCATATCATGCCCTGCACCAAATCACCAAGTGTTCTTCCCCATTGTCAGTGGGCTCCACCACCATTTGCCTCCACCTAACCCCATTCCCTTTTGTTAGCCTCAGTTCTATTACAAATGTTTCAGAGTTGGTTATATTTTGTCTATTCCTTTGTTTTTCTATTCACATTCCACCTATGAGTGAGGTCGTCTGGTATCTATCTTCTTTTGACTTGTTTCAGTTAGCATAATCCTCTCTAGTTCCATCCATGTTGATTCAAATGGCAGGGTTTCATCTCTTCTAAGGGCTGTATAGTATTCCATTGTATATATGTACCACATCTTCTTTATCCGTTCATCTGATGTTGGGCACTTTGGTAAGTTCCAGTTCTCAACTATTGTAAATAGGGCTGCAGTAAACGTGGGGATGCATACATCTCTTCGGATGGGTGCATTTGTATCTTTTGGGTAGATGCCCAGAAGTGGAATGATGGAATCATGGGATTTCCATCATCAGTGTTTTGATGAATCTCTACACTTCCATACAGGTTTTCAGCAATTTGCACTCCCACCATCAGTGTAAGTGTTCCCTTTTCTCCATATCCTCATCAGCATTTGTTGTTTTCAGACTTTTGAAAATAGCCAGTCTTTCAGATGTAAGGTAATATCTCATTGTTATTTAATTTGCATTTCCTTGATAGCCAGTGAGTGGGAACATCTTGTCATGTGCCTATTGTCCATCTGTATATCCTCTTCAGAAAAGTGTCTTTCCAATTCCTCTTCCCATTTTTTTGATTGGATTGCCTATTCTTCTGTTGTTGAGTTTTATGAGTTCTTTTTATATTTTAGATGTTAACCTCTGTCAGAAGGTTGAATGGAAATTTCTTCTCCCAGTTAGTAGGTTTCTTTTTGGTTTTGGTGATGTTTTCTTTTGTTGTGAAGAAGCGCCTCAGTTTGATGTCCCAGTTGCTCATTTTTCTTCTTGTTTCCCTTGATGGTGAAGTTCAGTCACCAAAGGCTTCTCTATGACTGATGTCATGGAAAGTTTTTACTATGTTATCTTCTAAGGACTTTATGGTTTCTGGTCTTATGTACAAGTTTCTAATCCATTTTGAGTTAATTTTTTTGAGTCGTGTTAGAGAG
This sequence comes from Solenodon paradoxus, assembly GCA_004363575.1. Lineage (NCBI taxonomy): Eukaryota > Metazoa > Chordata > Mammalia > Eulipotyphla > Solenodontidae > Solenodon > Solenodon paradoxus. Next base: position 19,956 of record RJWH01000806.1, on the reverse strand, counting down.
TGGTCTAGTTTCATTCTTTTGCATGTGGCTGTCCAGTTTTCCCGACAGCCTTTATTGAAGAGACTTTCCTTTTTCTATCGAACGCTTTTGGCTCCTTTGTTGTAGATTGACCGTATGTGAGTGGGTCAGTTTCTGGTGATTCAATTCTATTCAACTGATCTGTGCCTCTCATTATTTTAGTATCATATCATTTTGATCACTATTGTTTTTTTAATATAGTTCAAAGTCTAGAAGTTCCAGATTCGTACTTTTTTTCTAATTATTGCTTTGGCTATTTTAGGGCCTTTTGTTGTTCCATACAAATTATTTATTTTTGTGTTCTATTCCTGGCAACAAGCCCTTGGGATTTTAACAGAGATTGTGTTAAACCTGTATATTGCTTTGGGTAAGATGGTCATTTTAATGACATTGGTTCTTCTGAGCTATGTCAATGTCTTTGTGGCCTCCTCAATTTCTTTTAAGAAGGACTTATAGTTTTCATCATATAGATCGTTTACTTCCTTTTTTAGGTATATGCCCATGTATTTCATTTGTTTCACTTCTATTTTAAATGGTGTGATTTTCGTGATTTAGTTTTCTTCTAGCATGTTTGTGTATAAAAATGCAACCGATTCGTGTACATTGATTTTGTAGCCTGCCACTTTACTATATTCATTCATGATTTCTAGAAGATTTTTGATAGAGCTTTTGAGATTTTTGATATATATAATCATGTCATCTGCAAATAATTAGAGTTTTACTTCCTTCTTTCCAATTTGGGTTACTTTTATTTCCTTTTCTTACCTAATTGCTCTGGCTAAGACCTACATTACAATGTTAAATAGTAGTGGCAAGAGTGGACAACCTTGTCTTGTTCCTGACTAAGAGGAAATGCCTTCAATTTTTCACCATTGATTATAATGTTGGCTATGGGTTTTTCATATATGGGCTTTATTATATTGAGGTATGAACCTTGTATTCCCATTTTATGCAGGCTTTTTTAAAATTAGAAATGATTTTGGATCTTGTCAAAAGCATTCTCTGAATCTATTGATATGATTGTGTGGTTTTTCTCTTTGCTTCTTTTGATATGGTGTATGAAATTAATAGATTTACTTACGTTGAATCATCCTTGCATCCCTGGGATGAATCCCACTTGGTTATGATGGATGATCTTTTTGATGCATTGTTGAATTTGGTTTGCTATTATTTTATTGGCATCTATGTTCATTAGAGATATTGGTCTGTAATTTTCTTTCTTGGTGACATCTCTGTCAGCTTTTGGTATCAGTGTAATGTTAGCCTCATAAAAAGTATTTGGGGGAGTTCCCTGTTCTTCAGTATTTTGGAAGAGCTTGAGAAGAATAGGTTTTAATTCTTCTCTGAAGGTTTGCTAGAACTCATTGGAGAAAACCGGGCTTTTATTTTGGGGGAGGTCCTTGATTACTTCTTCAATTTCTTTGCTTGTGATTAGGTTTCCTGAATGCAGCAGAAGTTTGGGTTATGCTTTTTAATCCATTCGGCCCCTCTGTGTTGTTTCATTCATGAATTCAGTCAGTCCACTAACATTTAGGGTGATTATTGAAATGTAGCTGCTTCGTGTCACTTTGTAATTTGTCTTCTCTGTTTTGTACCAGACAATGCCTTTGTTCTTCTTTTTCTCTTCTTATGTGCTGTATTTGATCAGTTTCCCTTATGGTTTTCTTCTTTGATTTTCACCTGGAGATGTATTTTGAGGTTATCCTGAAGTTAGCATTAAGAATTCTATGTTTATTTCCTATTTTTATTTGAAAACACTAGTCTTCCACTCATTCTGACCATCCACATTTTTGTTCTTTTTTCCTGCTCCGCACTTTAAAAATTTGATGTTTTATTGTTTTAATGTGAGGTTTCTTTATATTTTATGTAGCATCTTTTAGTATTCTTTGTAGAACTGGTTTTGTGGTGATAAATTCCTTTAACTTTTGCTTATATTTTTAGCATTGCTTGATTTCTGAATGATAATCTTGTAGCGTTTAGTATCCTAGGGTGAAAATCTTTTTCTCTTGGTCATTTTATCCCTCCTGGCCTGTAGAGTTTCAGTTGAGAAATCTGCTGACAGTCTTATGAGGGACTCCTTTTTATGTTTTTCTCTGGATGCTTTTTAGATTCTTCTTTATCTTGTATTTTTGATGTTTTAATGACAATGTGTCTAGATATAGGTCTGCTTAGGTTTCTTTTATTAGGGACTCTTTGAGCATCCTGGGTCTGGAAGCTTTCTTCATTCTTCAGGAGAGAATTTCTCAGCTATAATTTCTTCAAATATAGTTTTTGCCCCTTTTTTCCCTTTCTTCTCCTTCTGGAACCCCTATAATGTCATGTTGTTTCTTTTCATATTATCCCATTGGTCTCGAATTTTGTCTTCTTTGCTTTGCATTCTTTTATCTCTTTGCTGGTTTGCTTTAGTGCACTTCTCTACCCTATCATCTAGATTACTTGAGTCTGTTGGAGGTTTCATCCATCCTATTCTTGAGTCCCTCTATTTCATTCTTTCAGTTAGCTATTGTGTTCTTTTTGTCTTTAACATCTATTTTGAGTTGCTTCATTTCTTCTCTCTTTCTCCTTCTATTGTTTTCTTGATTTCTACGATTATCACTGTTACCCTAAATTCATCCTCTGGTTATTTGCAGACATCTGTTGCATTCAGATTTCCCCCTGGGTTTTGGATTGGATTCATCATTTCACATATATTTATCTGTGTCTTTGCTCTATTTGGCATTTTGTTTATGTTTCTGTGTATTATGTTTTCCTGCAGTATTGGCCTTGTGTATGGTATTGACTCGTGCTGGGTAAGTCTGGATCTTGCTTTGGACACTCAGATCTTGAGTTTTGTGCCATCACTGCTACATGTATTTGTTGAAGTTCTTATGTGGATCCTTTGTTGCTGCCTGAAAGTTTGGTTTGTGGGGTTAGAGTTTATGTGTGGGATGCAGAGCCTTCCCCCAGCATCCAGCTTCCAACTGCATTGATCACCTTGCTGTTGACACACAATTGTCAGTCAGGCTGCAATTTCACGTACACCTCCAAAAGAACCAGTGAACTGGAAAATAGGGCAGAGGAATGCACTGAAGCAAACCAGAAAAGAGAAAAGGAATGCAAAAAAATCAAGAAAACATTGTAGACCTATGGGATAACATAAAAAGGAACAACATTCACATCTTAGGGGCCCAGAAGGAAAGAATAGATAAAAGGAAGAAGGAACTGTATTAAAGAAATAATAGCTGAGAACTCCTCTAACTAGAGGAGTAAATAAACCTCTAGACTGAGAGAGAGTTCCAAACAAAAGAGTTCCAAACAAAAGAATCTGAATGGATATAGATCGAGACACATTGTCATCTAAATGTCAAAAATTCAAGATAAAGAAAGAAACCTAAAAACAACCACTGAAAAATGAGTTAGGTACAAAGGAGACCCCAGAAGATTGTCAGCAGATTTCTCAACTAAAACTCTGCAGGCCAGAAGGGAATGGCATGAGATATTCAAAGTGCTGGAAAAAAAGGACTTTTAATCTAGGATACTATACCCTATGAGATTATCATTCAGAACTGAAGGAACAATAAAAAGCTTTTCCAATAAGCAAAAGTTAAAGGAATTCATCACCACAAAACCAGCACTAAAACATATTAAAGGATACTCTATAAAGTATAAAGTCACCCCACTTAAAAGCAGACAGCAAATATAAAAAGTGGGGAGGAGGAAAAGAGAACAAATATGTATATGGTTAGAATGAGTGGAAGACTAATCTGCTTTCAAATAAAAAGAGGAAATAAACAGAATTTTAATGCTAACCTTAGTTTTACCTCAAAATGCATTTCTGGAGTAAAAGCAAAAAGAGACACCAATCGAAGCATAACTACACTCAGTCCACCTAAGAACAACAAAAGAGAGCAAAGGCACTGTCTGTAACAACACCCATTAAACAAATTACAAAATGACAATACAGTTACATATCAATAATCACTCAATTCTAATGGACTGAATTCACCAATCAAATGACACAGAATGGCCAAATGGATTAAAAAACATAACCTTCTGCTGCATTTAAGAAATTCACCTTCTTTCAAAAGACAAACATAGGCACACACTGGTGACCTAGTGGTCTAGTATACCCAGGGAGCAGTTCTACATAAATTCCAAGGTCCAGGGTTCAAACCTGGAGTCAGGGGAAACAATTAATGTTAATTAACTAGTAATTAATAAAATAAAAATAAATGAAGTGCTTCTTCCTCTTCTCTCTTCCTGCCTGCCTGCCTCTGTTTGCTTTCATTCCTGCATGAAAATATAAAACATCCTCAGAGACTATGCCAATTAAGTGGATAACCTCTAGGACATGGACAGATTTTTAGGAAAATACAGTCTCTTAAGACTGAACCTAGAAGAACTGGAAGACCTGAACCGAGCAATAACAAGCAAAGAAAATGAAGACATAATCAAAATTCTCCCTAAAAATACAATCCCAGGACCAGATGGCTTTTCTAATGAGTTCTACCAAGGCTTCAAAGAAGAATTAATACCTATTCTTCTAAAATGCTTCCAAAACATTGAAAAACAGGGAACACTTCTGAACACTTTCTATGAGGCTAACATCACACTGATACCAAAAGCTGATAGAGATGCCACCAAGAAAGAAAATTACAGACCGATATCTCCAAATGAATTCAATAATGCATCCATCATGACCAAGTGTGATTCATCTCAAGGATGTAAGGATGGTTCAACATACATATATCTATTAATATAATACATCGTATCAACAAGAGTAAGAAGAAAAACCACATGATCATATCAACGAATGCAGAAAAAGTTTTTGAAAAGATCCAACACTCTTCTATAGTCAAAACCCTGCATAAAATGGGGATAGAAAGTACATACCTCAACATATAAGACTTAAAGACTGTATATGATAAACCTGTATATGACTGTATGTGACTCCTGGCACTATAATCAATTGCAAAAAATTTAAAGCATTTCCTCTTAGGTTAGAAAAAAGGAAAGGTGGTCCAACCTCACCACTGCTATTTAGTACTGTACTGGAAGTCTTAGCCAGAGCAGTTACATAAGAAAAAGAAAAAAAGAAATCCAAATTGGAAAAAAGCAGCTTAAACTATTATTAAGATGACATGATTATATATATATTGAAAACCCTAAAAACTCTTTCAAGAAACTATTAGAACTAATCAATAAATACAATAAAGTGGCAGACTACAAAATCAGTGCACAAAATACATTGCATTTATATACACAAACAACACACTAGAAGAAAACAGAATAAAGAAAATCACGCTACTTAAAATAGAAGTAAAATAAATATCTTTGAATGTCTTTGAACTTAGCAAAGATGGTGAAAGACCTGTGCAATGAAAACTACAATAGATATAAATAGAGGAGCAAACCAAGAGATGGAAAGACTTCCCATGCTCATGGCTGGGAAGAATTAACATTGTCAAAATGGTCATCTTACGTAAATCAATATACATATTTAATGCAATCCTCATTAAAACTCCATTGGCTTATTTCAAGGAAATACAAAAAAAATCTTAAAATGTATATGGAACAACCAAAGACCCAAATACCCAAAGTAATCATGAGAAAAAAGAACAAATACAGAGGTACCCACACTCCCAGAGTGACAGTGATCAAAACAGTGTGATACTGGAGTAATAGCAGAGGCACAGATCAGTGGAATAAAACTGAATCACCAGAAACGGAAACACATACATATGACAAAGGAACCAAAAGCACATGATGGAGAAAGGATGGTCTCTTTAATAAATGGTGTTGGGAAATCTGGACAGCCACAGGCAAAAGAATGAGGCTAGACCCTTCTCTAACACAAGTCACAGAAATTAACTCAATATCAGTAGAGACTTGGATTAGAAAACATAAAATTCTTCGAAGACAATATAGGAAAGATATTCCTGGATATCAGTTTTAGAGAGGCCTTTGGGGACTCAACTCCAGTACCAAGGGAAACAAAAAGAAAAACAAACTGGGACCATATCAGCTAAAGAGCTTCTACACAACAGAAGAAAATATCGTCAAAACAAAAAGACAACATCCTAATTGGAAGAAGATATTTGTGTTTCACATATCGCACAAGGTCTTAATATCCAAAATACACAAAGCACTCATAAAACTCAATGACAGAAAAACAGGCAATCTAGTCGAAAAATGGGAAGAGGATTTGGAGAGACATTTTTCTGAAGAGGATATACAGATGGCCAACAGGCACATGAAAAGATGTTTTTACTAGCTGACTACAGAGAAACGCAAATCGAAATAACAATGAGCTATCATCTTACTCCTGAGAAATTAGCTATTGTCCAAAATTCTGCAAACAGTAAATGTTGTTAAGGATGTTCAGGAAGGGAACATTTTACACTGTTGGTGGGAGTGCAGATGGCTGCAACCCCCATAAAAAGAGTATGGAGACGACTCAAAAGTTGAATATGGAAATCCCATATGATCCTGTCACCCCACTCCTGGGTATTTACCTGAAAGATACAAAAACACTGACTCACATGTTTATTGCAGCCCTATTCACAATAGGTAGAAACTAGAAACTAACTTGGTGCCCAACATCAGATGAATGGGTAAAGAAGATGTGGTGTATATATACACAATGGAATACTACACAGCCTTAGAAGAGATGAAATCCTGTCATTTAAACCAACATGGATGGATCTAGAAGGGATTATGCTAAATGAAATAAATCAAAAGAAGAAAGATAGATACCAGATGATCCCACTCATTGGTAGAATACGAAAAGACAAAACAAAATCAACCCTTGTACACTTGCAATAGCACTGAAGTTACCAATAGAGAATGAGATGGGGTAGGGTGTGGTAAGTGGTGGTGGAGCCCACTGACAATGGTGAAGAACAGTTGGTGATTTGGTGGAGGGCATGGTGTATTGCTGTAATCTAAGGTATGGGGAAACTACACATATGGTGAACCTACACATATGAGTTTATTTTAATATTTAAAATGACATTTGTAAAAATATTTTGGAGGGAAAGATGCTAATCTTAGAAAAGAGAAAGTGATCAAATTGATCATTTAAACTGCACATTAATAAATTAGAAAACAAAAGTAAACTCAAAAAGCAAAGGAAAGGGAATAATAGGAGAGCATCAACCTATTTAATTGAAAAGAAATCAATGTGATAAAAATTTGTTTTTATGAGAAATTCAAGAAAATTAACTATTTCTAATGAGAATGGGAGTGGGAAAGTTACTGATATCAGGAATGAAAAAGGATTTATCACTAAGGTTCATAATCTCAGCAATTTAGATAAAAGAGGCAAATTCTACAAAAAAATCAGAATATATCAAAACTTGCTCAAATGAAATATAGATAAATTGAGTGACCCTAGAACTATTTTTAAAGTTGAATTTGTAGTTAAAAACATTCTGTAAAAGAAATCTCTAGGACCAGATGCTTTAACTAGTAAATTCTACCAAAAGAGTAGAAATAAATTTTATCCTACTCTCTTTTAGAAAATAAGAGGGACTACTTCCCATGTCATTATATGAAGTCAGCATTACTCTGCTGCCAAAATCTGACAAAATGGTGTAAATAAAAGGGAATTATAGAAACATACCTCCATGAACATAGATGCAAAAATCTTCAACAAAATATTGACAAATATCCAGCAATATATAAGCATGTAAAGAGATGTTCAACATCATTGACCGTTACAGAATATAAATTAATTCTTGATGAGTTCTAACTACATAGCTAGAATGATAAAATAGCATTGTGAAAATAAAAAGCACTGGCAATAATATGTGTGCATGACAATGCAGAGCAATTGAAACTCTCATACATTCCTAGGGAGAATGTGAAATTTTACAGACACACTGAAAATTGCGTGGCAGTTTTTTCTAAAGCTAAATGTACACTGAGCAGTCACACTCCTAGGTAGGTATTTACTCAGAAAACTTGTGTTCACACAAAATCCTGTACGTGAGTGTTTATAGCAGCTTATTCACAATTATCAATAACTGGAAGCAGTTCAAATATCTTCAGTGGTGAATTGGTAAACCAACCAGAATCCATCTCTGGTGGAGCACTACTCAATTTAACATAAAAAGGAGTGAACTATTGACACTCACAACAACTTGGATACTCTAGAAGATGGTACACTGGGTGAAAGAAGCCAGTCTCAGAAGCGACACATACTGAAAGATTCTATTTAGATGAAATTCTTGAAAAAATACAGCTATAGCGATAGAGACAAATCAGTGACTTCCAGGGGATAAGAGGTAATGAAAATTATGTAATTTTTTTCCCATCCAAGTTTGCAAACCACTTAGAGAGAAGTTATGTGGGTCCTAGTTACAAAACCATTCTAGGCACATCCTGGTGGAGTAGTGGTTTGGTCAGCCACCACTGATCACTGTGGTCTACAGAAAACCCACGTATCCCGGTTCCTGTCCTTGGACCAGGGGGAGCAACCAAGATGAACAACTAAATAAAATAAATATAAAATGCTTCTTCCTCCTCCCTTCCTTCCTGCCTCTGCTCACCTTCATTGCTGCCTGCACCTTTTCTTTAAAAAAAAAACTAAACAGAGCAAAAACCATTCTATGCTATATACTGTGTAGAAATTGTATCTTCTTTGTTTATCCTTCTATTACCCAGGCCTAGAAGAGTGGACTGACATATATGAGGCATGCAAATGGTGAATAAAAGAAACAAATGAGTGAACAAATTTACTTAAACATGTAATAATACTTTGAGAGACTCTAAGAAAATTCGGCATGTTTCGTTTAACCAACATTTGATGACTTGATAATTATGAGCTGTACTCCAATGAGTCTCCTAACAATGACTCTTTTCTGTTTGAGCCTTTGACCCTGATTGTGCTATTGTCCATGCACCGTTTTCTGAGGATCTCCTGCTTCCATCCTGTAGAGGGATACAGCTGACTACACAGATCCTTTCTCCAGGATTATGTGGCTATTGTCACCAAAGACAGTAGATAATTACCCGCAAAAGTACACATTGAAATTTGTACTTGAGATTTCTCAGGCCCTGCAGGACAGGGTTTGGTAGGTGCAGAATGAGAAAATAAATGAAAGTCTTCAAATAGGCTTCATTCTGGCTTAGCAAGCAGTCTGGAATGAGGGGCAGAACTAGGCAAGCACAAAATGGCACTGTGCATCGTGTGGCACCAAAAAGAAATTTAAAGGGACCTGGAAACTAAGCTGGTATTAAAACCAGAGTCATTCTCACCCTCAGCCAAGAGTAGGGCCTGCAGAAAACCCTATCACCAAAGAGTTCTAGAAAAGCTGTACGGACTGAATGAGTTGCTACATTCTACTGGCCTGGTCGGGTACCAGTAATCCCTTTGGTGGTCCCTGTGACTGAAATGAAAAATTGAGAAAAAATTGAGAAAGACTAATATTTTATTTCATTAAGTGTTATTTAAGATGTCCTTAATTGTAAGGTCCACCATTATTTTTGCACTAGTAAGAAAGGAAAAGCACTGCCAATAGATTGTGACAGGTGACTTTACCAACAGTCCTGAGAGACATGAAAATCAATGATCAATCACATCACATTCCTGTGTAATTAATTTTTATCTCCTGGATTTGGCAATGAAACAAATACTTTCATAAAAAGAAGTTAAACAGCTTGCCAGCTTTGTATCTTCCTTTTGGAGATTTCTAAGTCATATGGTTGTTCCTTTGCAAGAAAATGTGGACTTAAGATCATTCCCCTCTGATCAATACGCTTTACTGATATCTCATTTGCATCCTTTAACTTGGCTTCTATGAGTTTCTGAGTAAAAGGTAGTTTGTTATTTTGGTGTTGAATCATAGTAAATTTTTCTGGAGGACATTTCTAAATGGCAGTAAACTTGAAGGTCAAACTAACAGGTGTAGGCACCTTAACTGATGTGAAGACAATATGAACAAGTGCCACCAAGAGTGTGCACACACAAAGGTAACGACAGTGATATCATGACTTCTGCTTGGCTGAGGCTTTTGAAAGACATCATTGACCTAGATGCTTCTAGATGCCAGAGATACCAGATTGTGAAAAATGGTGTATCTCAAAATCAGTAGAACATAATAACTGTCAAATTCTATGATTTGAGAGAAAGTTCCTCAGCTAAGACATGTTTCTTGAATGCCCAGTGTCTGCTGGGGAATGCTCTGCAGTGGGAAACAAGAAGACTTCCTTGGCCACAGGGAGTTCACACTGAGTATCGAGAACAATGAGAACCAGAAACATAATCACATTGTCTTAAGTGAAATGAGGGAAACAAAGGGGACTGAGTAGAGCCTCATTATGGAGCAGGTACAGGGTGTTCTGGGTATTTATGATGAGCCCTCCCAAATTACACTGATTTCCAACTAAGTCAGCATTTGGATGTCGGCCTCAGAGAGTCATTGGTTGTCTCTAGGGTGATCAATTGTCTCAAGGTTTGCCCATGGCAGAGGGGTTTCCCAGGATGTGGGAACTTCGGTCCTAAATTGGACAATCCCAGGCAGACGGGCAGAGTTGTTCATCCTATTAGGAATTCTAACTCACTCTGCTGTTAGTTGAATATTTGTGTTATTATTTCTATGTTTGATGCTAAATCAACAACTGTGATTTTTATTTTCTAGCGACTTCCACCTCTCCGATTTCCACAAGAAGAGTTAATCTGATACATATGACTGCAATCTTATTACTACATGGAGTCAGTCATTCAACAACACTGATTACACTCCTGAAGTCCTGAGGGCTACAATGATAGGTCAGGATCATTCCAAGGGGTGAAAGGAAAGACTTGTCTGCAGTGGCTGGAGGAAGATGAGGTGTTGGCATGAGAGTGTCCCCCAAAGACGCCAGGAGCTGAGAGAAGGTGAGTGGTTGGCGGAGCTGAGTGAGGGAGTCAGGGAAAGCTCCTTTCTCCTTGTAATTCAGTTTTACTTTGGATGAGCACAGCAACCAAAGTCCTGAAGAAGAGTAAATTTGCCTTTGAAATGAGTTAAGGGTAAAAACCACTCTGTTCCTTCATCTTAGGAATCATTTTGATAAAATGGTGTGGTTTTCTGATTTTTAACTAAATGACAAGTTAGACTCTGGATTGCAAACTCTTTCATGACAAACACACACACACACACACACACACACACATATATTTTTTTTTTAGAACAATGAAACACATATTCTTAGGTTTCCCTTCAGTAAGCAGTTACTACATGGAGCTGTCATTGTGCAGATGTTGTGATTAGGTTGTCAGTGACATTACTGTCCTTACTAGTTTTCACAAGCCCAGTGGGCTTCATGTCAGCTCTCTTCCTCACGCGCCCACTATAATTATCCCAAACCACCATATGATTCTTTCCCTCGTCTCTCACTCCTTTGCAGTTCATCTTCCTCTTATGTCTCACAAGCACATAGCTCCTTATTTATGTATAATTGTACTGTGGTCAGTCTTATAAGCATTTTATCTGAATGAAATAATCCAATTCTCCACTTGATCACTCCTGTTTATATTTTTAAAAGATAGAAGTTGTCATATGGAAGAGGGGGCATTAATTCCTTCACCTATTCTAACACTTTAGCTTATCTATACCAAGGAATTAGAGTGTAACTGTGCATGTGAGTGTGTGTATATGTGAGTGTGTGTCATGTGTGCATGCCTAGGGAGCAATAGGAAACCAAAAACTCTTAAAGTCAAGTAAAATTTGGACTCAGCATTTAAATCAGGTATGTTTTATGGGCTGATGTTATTTAAAAGTTGAATAGCTAATGTCAAAAATAGATTTCGTTTTCTTTCAAAATATGGCAAAAATAACTACATGCCTTTCTTGGTCTCCTGATTCTGACCCCAGAGGGTTGTCTTGTATAGGAACCAACAATTCCTTGGATGGAAACACTGGATAGGCTAGTGATTATGTGGAGTTTTAGGAGACTGCAGATTCTTAGCCAACATTAGTTTCTTTCTTTCTTTTTTTTTTTTTTAGCTGGTAGGCAGCTAGTCAGATGTCCCACTCTTTGTCTCATGAGAAAAGGTCCTGTTAGCAGAAATCCTAGTGTGGATCTTGGTTTGGGAAAAAAACAAATCCTTTCCCCTTTGTCAGTGGGCTTGTCAGACACTACAGAAAGACCTAGGCCATGCCTGTCTGTTGCCAGCGCAGCCCATGGAGGGATTAGACATAGTAGGCTTGCTTGTGGAGGGAGAACAATCACTCCATTGTCAGATTTCTTCTCTACTTTTCATCCAAATCCGGACTTGCTTTGCAGCACAGTTGGAGATACTGTGTGAAGAGTCGTTGCTCGTGGCAGCATTTCCTCTGTTCACTTTCTGCCTCTTCTTGTAGTGGAAAATTCCATCCTTTAACACTGGGATTATATGTCAGCATCGCTGAAATCATAGACAGAGTCCACTTAATTTGCTGCAAGAATGAGAGATAGCCAGAGAGAATGGGAGAAGCCTTCCCTTGTATAAAAGACAGGATTGAACAAGGTCAGTGAACCAAAGAGCCAGCAGGTCACAAACCCTCAGGGGGTCATGCAAATCTTCCTAGGTTTCATGTATTTAGAAGCAAAAATGATGCCTGTTTAAATTAGAAACAAAATAAAAAACACAACAACTAAAAAATATACTGAAGACTGGCTATGATAATGTGAATGGGTGAGGTGTTTGAAAACTCGTTATTCTCCTTTCTGTACTTTTACATATTTTTAAAGTGTCAATGATTTAAAGTTTTCAGGAAATATTTAAATACTGCTATTTTTCAATGATTCCAAAGCCCTGAGTGGGTATCACACATGCATGAGCAGTTCAGCTGAGCTTGCCAGTAAATTAACCTCAGTCAATTTAACCGTTAACTGAACCCCCATGCTTCAGGGTGTCACGGTTTCAAATGAGCTTTCTCCGGAGCAATATGTTCTTCAGTCCCTATCCAGAGTGGATATTTGTTAAAGATTAGAAACATTAGCAACACAGTCTGAAATCCACGCTAATAATTCAATAAATTGCCTACTGATAAGCTTCACTGTGTGAGAAGATGGTCCTCTCTCATCAAAATCTCTCCCTTTGAAGTTGCCCCTGAATCTCAGACATGCAGTTTTGCAGAGATAAGAGAGAGTGACAATTATGTCTGATTTTCTGATTTTGGTTTTCATTTATAAAGAACATTTGTCTAGAGTGATTAGAGTGATTATAAATAGCAACCAATGGGGTTTTTTTTTCAGCACAAAATATAAGAATTTCAGACATAAGGTCAGGAAGAAATTTTTGATGCCCCAATTCTTAATTAATTTCAACATAGATTATAACATGAGCACCAAATAGCTAACTCAAAATAACACTTTTTGGACTTTTTTCTTCCCTGTATATGATGGCCTTGAAATAGTTAAGAAAGTTATTTTTTATTTACTCTTTCTTAGATCTTTGGGGGCACAGAAATAGAAGTTTCTAGGAATAGGGAACATTGTATGGTTTATGGGTTTTAGATATGCATTCCTGAAATTTTATTTTACTCCTCATACTTGGTGAAATTTAAAACATGTCACGTATTAAAGATTGTGCTAACATGAGATTTATAATATATATGGATAAACTATGAAATATTTATATTCAGTTTTGCCCCCTTACCTCCCTCCTTCCTGGCTTCATGGTCCTTGACTCCTATCAGCTGGCTTTCCAACCCAAATCACCTTCGTGTGCCACGGCCTTTGTCAAGGGGGCAGCCCAAGGCACGGCACTAAAATTATCCACTAGAATGAAGACATGACGATGAACAGTTCAAGCCTGGGTTAGGTTGAAGGTCTCTGTGAATGGGATTCACTAAGAAGCTTGGGAAACACTGACCAGATGACCCTGGTGGCCTAGCATGTAGAATCGGGGCATCAGCTCTTGTGCTAACAGGGTTCTGAGCATTGGTAGAAGAGGATCCTGCACCCTTGTCAAGCTGTGTGTGTGACATCGACAGGAAGTAGAAAACAAAGCAAAGCAGACCATTTTCACAAGTGTTCAGAATTCCATAATTTGAGGAGTCTACTGCACTAACCTAGATCTAATTGCAAAACTGCCAGTGATGTCGGCCTGTTGCAGGAAAATTGGAAGAGAGGACATAGTCTCTGCCTCCAGGCCAAGCAGAGGAGCCCCTGGAGGACTGTTTTGCTTCTAATACAATCCAGCCCAGGGAAGGGCAGCCTTTACTGCATCAGCGAGGTGACTGGGTGGATGTTCTGGACTCTCCTTACCAACCTGTACCTCTGCACCCATGTGATTGAGACCACTGTTTCTCAAAGTATGATCCTTGGCTGAGACCATCTTTTCCCAAAGGCAAATTCTCCCCCAGGAGGGAGGCTAGAAATGTCACTTCTAGAGTCCTACCCAAGATCTTCAGCATCCTGTTCTAACAAGTCTAATAAGTGATTCTGATTTGGCTCAAGTGGCAAACCACTGCTCCAGAACTTTTTTTTCACCCTGCTTTGCTGACTTGGGGGTTCTCGATGTTGGTTTTACACTCTTGCCCAGAGAGTGGGCCCAGAAAACAAAAGATGACTTGATTAGCCAGGAGGTGAGAAAAGGAGTAGATCTGTGTAGGCGGTTACCCGGGTGACAAACAGATTATGTTCTAGACTTTGGAAGTCAGCTGTTTGGAATGTGAGCTGTTTTCTGAGGAATGGTAGCTAGGTTCCCACGCCAGCACGCTGGGTATATTTCATCCTGAATCTAGCAAAAATACTGCTGTGTCACAGTGAAAGGAACACACCACAACACTCTTACAGTGTTGCTAACTAATCAAAGCAGGATAAAGATAAAATGAAGCAGAGTATTTTATTTCTGCTAATGGCGGTGGTTGTTGGTGGTTGGTTGAATAAGAGGTGTTTGAAGAAGAAAATTGGGATTTGTCACATATATCAAGGAGTTGCTGCCCTTTCTCTTTAGAATGGCATGACACTAATTCCTTTAGTTTGATTTTTCTCTTAAATGTAGTTCTGGACTGTTACTTTCTTTCTTATCGGGAGGCAAATTTCACACTAGGAGGGAGGTAAAAAATTCGGAGATAGTTTAGCAAGAGTTGAAAAGGAGACCAGAAAGAGTAGGAATTAAAGGGAATGTGGGCTTGTTAACTTATTAACCAGAGTGTCCAGGGAGACAGAATGAATTTGAGTTGTGAACAGTGAGATGGATAGGCAGAGAGAGGCTCAGGATTCTCTTCTGACAAAAGACAGGGAGGAAAGCAGACAAATAAAAGAAACTTCCCTTCTTTGTAGTTCCCATAGATGTGCCTACTTGGCCCTTAACAATCACATTTCATTCACTTGTCCCCTTTCTGGCTACAGATTGGCAGCTGACCAGAGGCCTTGACAATAGCTGCTGATCTGGTACTAAGAAGAAGCGCTGGACCATCCGTCCCCTTCCCCCTCCCTCTCCTCTTGAGATCCAGAGCAGATGTCAACCTTGATGGGAGATGTGACCAGTACGCATTCTCAAATCAAATACCTCTAGCTAGGTTTCCTTTGGTGGCTGACATGCTTTCTCTTTGGTTTCACTATGTATTTATTAGCTAGTCACTGTTTATACCATAGAGATTATCATTGCTGATGGTTGAATGACTAGATTTAGGGAAATATGATAGCCCTAATGGAATTAATTAATTGAATAATGTTGCCTGACAAATGGTTCTGTATACCAAAAAGAACTTGAAACTTAATTACTGATGTCATTTATCTCTCTATTTGCACCCTAACAATAAGTGACTAGATTCTCATTAACATCGGATCATCTTCCAAAAGAAAGAAAAGAGGCCAAAATATGAGGAAGGAGAAAAAAAAGTCCAGGTTTTTGTTTCCCACCTCATTATCTTGGTAAATCATAACAGACTCTATTAATTAGATGGGCAGCTTAAAGGGCTGACTCGTGTCCAATGATTACCTCAGAAAGAAGTGCTGCTGGGAACATTTCCTGCCCTTGGGAGGAGATGAAAGGAAGACTGTAGGAAAAAAAAAAAAAAGAAGAAAGGGAAAAAATTGAGGATCATTTCCCCAGCCATGCGGGGTGGGGTTGGGGGCATGGCAGTTGTCCAGAAAGATTTCTACATGGAAGCTGGAGCTGTTTCGGGGACGTCACCTGTGCATTCTGATGGTGGTGATGTCTCTCCTAATCAAGGCTTAGGTAATGGTTCTCATGCCTCCAACTCCCCTGGGGGGATTAGAGCCTAATTAAACAGGGGAACAGGTGTAAGAGGACCTGGTCTGATTTGGCCGAATTAATTGCTGCGATTGTGCTTTCATTTGGTAACTAGAAACAGTGAATTAATGACAACTGAATACAGCTAATCCCTGGGTCTCCCTGTGACAGCGCAGAACACAAACAAAGGTGGTGTGAAATGAGGGGAGAGCAGGCCAAGGAGCTGAGCCACAGGGGCTGTCCATCCTGCAAGATTATTCAGTGTGCCTCATTCCAATTTCAAAAAAAGGACTAGCTTGGAAAACCAATTAAATGATTACGATATTTCAATGTCAATTTTAAACCGCTCTTTATGCTTCACTGATGGATTGGTTTTATGAGTTGAATTGTGTTCCTCCAAAAGATGTTGAAGCTCTACCCCCGGTGCCCATGAATGTGAGGTTATTTGCAAATTGGTCTTTGCAGATGATTAAGATGAGGTCATCAGGGTGGCCAGTTTCAGAGAGTCACCCTTATAAAAAGGAAATGTGAAGCCAGATAGACGTGCACACAGGAAGAATGTCATGTGAAGATGATCAGGGCGATGCATCTATAAGCCAAGAACTCCAGTCCTGCCAGCGGGCCCCAGGCAAGGCCTGAGTAGACCCTCCTCACCAGCCCTGCTGACACTGGCTCTAGGATTTCTCCTTCCATAGCTGTGAGCCAATAAATCTGTTATGCTATGCAGCCATCATTTTAGGTGTTTTGTGACATCAGCCCTAGCAAAAGAGTTCAAATGGGAACCTGTTTTATAGTGTCTGAGAACTCCCCCACTGTCTTAGTCTGTCTAGTCCCCAGAAATTAGCCTTCCTGTGGACCAGGCTGGGGCAGGACTGGTCAGAGCCGGTCAGTGAGGCAGTACCAGCCGCATCATATGTGCGGAAGGAAGAGATATAGTTCCTGGCCAAGACGAGCCAGCAGTCTGCTGAGGAGGGAGGAGAGAGATGGTCTTATACTTAATTAGTTAAATATGAGTATGTACCAAGTGTGCAGAAAAGGGCAGGAGGGAAGCACATCCCTGGGGGAGGGACCCCAGATGGGGCTGGAAAGCAAAAGACTCCTCCAGAAAGACGCTTCTAAGCTGCACTGATCAGCAAGGGCTGCCTGGATTAGACAAGGTCGGGGGGTGTTATGGGGGTGCATGACAGAAGGTATGATGTCTCCAAGACAGGAGAAGGATGTAGTGTACACCACATTCCCAGAGAAACCCAACAGCAGGAGCAGACACAACAAAGAGGCAGGGTCAAATTGTTTCTATTCTTTCTTAGCTTTCATTGCCTCATTCATCAAAATTGAAATGCACATACACTGTGTACCAGACCCTGAGCGAGGGCCTGGGGAATTCCAATGGTGGAAACCAATTTAAAAACTGCTAATCAAGTAGTTGGTGGCCCAGGGACAGGAAAGGGGGCGGAAACAACCTAGAGAACAGAGCTGTTGCTTCTGTCTGGAGAACACAGAGCAGTGGAGGAGGTCATCTCCAGGGAATCCTGAGGACAATCCACAGGCAGAGCCCAGAGGTGGGTGGGGGTGGGGGTGATGGTGGTAAAAGAAACTGAAAATGTTAATCCCTGGTTCAGAAGAGAGACCTTTGGTCTCTAATCTCTCTCCCCATTAGTTTTCCTGTGATCCTACTTGGAAGGGGTCAAAGTCATATCTAGATGCACTAATTCAAAGTTGTAATGTGATCTTATTTCCCTTGTTGACCTCAAACAAGAGCAATCAGTGGTTCCGACAACAAAATAGGATTTATTAAGAAATAAAACAGACGAGAGGACGGATTGAAAAGTACCTTGGTGGTGAGACCTGTGTGCTGCTCCCTGAATTCAAGGCTAACATCACATCTCATGGGAAATGCAAGACTTGCTGGGTTTTGTCCTTGTTGCTTTATACTTGTGTGGGCACTCTATATCCAGTCTCTTGACCATGTTTATAAAGGGTTCAGAACACTGCTCACAACCTGCAGCAGAATTTGGGGTACTGCTTGTCTGGGTTTCACTCAGACATGGAAAGACATTTAGGAACGTCACTTTTTTGCTGGCCTCTTGCTCTTCAGGCCTGTGTCTCACATCCAACCCAACCAGATGGAGCCATTAGCAGTACTATTTGCACGACTAGGTTTCCAGGTTGGATATACGTGTCTTCTCTGGCCACACCTATATCAGATAAAACAGACTTCCACCTAAAAAACTTAACAAGAGAGAGAGATCAACACTGTATAATGAATAAGATATCAGTAAGAAGATATAACACTCATTAATGTATATGCATCAAATGAAGGACCATCAAAATATATAAAGCAATTATTAATAAATCTAAAGAGATACATTGACAGCAACACGATAATAATAAGGAACTTCAACAACCCACTTATATCAATGAATAGGTCAACCTGACATAAAATTAAGAGAGAAAAAGCATCCTCAGGTGACTTAGATTCAGGCTATAAAAACCATGGGCATGTGTTTGAGATCTGAAACTGAAAAAATATATTAAAAAAATGAGGTGCACTGGTCGAATAGTGGTTTGGTCTGCTACCTCTATCCCAGCACAGTTCATATATTTCCCAAGGACCCAGGTTTAGATCTCAGGGTCATGGGGAACAGCCAGGATGAGCAACTAAATAAAAATAATATGAAATACTTCTTCTTCCTCTCTCTGCCTGTTTGCCTACATGCCTTCATTAATGCAGTAAGCTTTCCTTTGAAAATTAAATTAAATTAAAAAATAAAGAAACAACAGCCTTCAATGATGAATGATATGGGTTAATGGACATTTACTAAGCATTCCATCCCTCACCAAGCAGAATGTACATTCTTCTCAAGTGCTTATGGCACATTCTCAAGTATAGACCATATGTTGTCTATACATTCATGGAGATTGAAATCATATGAAGTGTCTTCTCTGATCACAACAGTATCAAATTAAAACAACCACAAAAAGAAAGATGAAAAAATAAAAACCCAATATATGGAGATCAAACAACATGTTACTGAATAATTATTGGGTCAGTAAGGAAATAAAAAATACTTGGAGACAAGTGAAAATGTAGACACATGCTATCAGAACTTACAGGACACAGCAAAAACAATAGAGGCCTATATCAAGAAACAAGAAAAATCTTCATCTAACCTTATGTTTCAAGACACTAGAAAAAGAATAAATGAAATCGCAAGTCAGTAGAAGGAAGGAAATAATAAATATCAGAGCAGAAATAAATGTACTAGAAATAAAAAGATAATATAAAAGATCAGTGAAAATTAAGAGCTAGTTTTCTGAAAAGATAAACAAAATTGACAAAACTTTGGGTAAGCTCACTAAGAAAGAAAAGAGAGAAAACTCTAATAAATAGGATCAGAAATAAAAGAAGTTACAACAGACAGCAGAGAAATACAAAGGATCAAAGAGACAACTATGAACATGTATTTGGATCATTTAAAATAAATGGACAAATTCTTATATCCCACAACTTTCCAAGACTGAACCAGGAAAAAATTAAATATCTTGAGCAAACCAATCACAAGCAAAGAAATTGAAACAGTAATTAATAGTTTCCCAATAAACAAAGGTCCAGGACCAAAGGACTTCACTAATGAGTTTTACCAAAACTTCCTTTTCAAGCTCTTCCCAAAAATCAAGAAAGAGGGAATGTTTCCAAACACAGTTTATGAGATCAAAAGTAGACAGGGCATAAGGAGAGAGAGAGAGAGAGAGAGAGAGAGAGAGAGAGAGAGAGAGAGAGAGGG